>CM035412.1:82787766-82797766 GCA_020310875.1 Ceratopteris richardii | reverse complement strand
TGCATACATAATGCACATGCATATGCTTACATACATGCTTACATGCATACACACATATCCACATGCTTACACACATCCACATACACGCATAGACACACACACATACACACACACACATACACACATACACACACATATATGCATACACACACACATAGAGAGACATACACACACATACACATAGATGCATACATATGCATACATAATGCATATACATATTCATACATACATACTTACATGCATACACACACATATGCATACATAATGCACATGCATATGTATAGATACATGCATACACATACACACACATAGACACATACACACACATAGACACATACACACACATATGCATACATAATGCACATGCATACGCATAGATACATGCATACACATACACACACATAGACACATACATACACATAGACACATACACATACAATCACAAACATATACACACAAATTTACACACATACACATGCATACACACACATAGACACACACACACATACACACACATACACACATACACACATACACACATACACACATACACACATAATGCATATGCATATGCATACATACATAATTACATGTATACACACACATACACACGCATGCATACATATGCATACACACATACATAGGTAGAGAGACATACACACACATACACACACATACACACACATGCATACATATCATAATGCACATGCATATGCATACATACATGCTTACATGCATACACATACATGCTTACATGCATACACATACATACACACAGATACATATACACACATAGACACACACACAGGTAGAAAGAGACAGACACATACACACATATATATGCATACACACGCACCTAAAGAGACATACACACACATACACATACATGCATACATATGCATACATGTGCACATACACACATATATGCACATACAGAGATACACACACATATATACACACACATATATACACACACGCATACACACATACACAGATACAAACTTACACACACAGAGATACACACACACATATAAAAACAAACACATGCACACATAGACACATACAGACTTACACAGACACATACACACATCCATACACATGGACACATGCATATAGACATATATATATAGATACACACATATATACACACATAGACACACACATACACACATAGGCACATACACACATGCACACACATTTACACACATACATACACATGCATAGACACATATATACAGATACATATGTATATACACACAGACACACACACACACACACAGACTCACACACATACACACACATGGACACATGCACACATATATATGCATAGATAGACACATAGAGACATACACACATATATATGCATACACACACATAGAGATGCATACACACACACATACACATGCATGCATACATATGCATACATAATGCATATGCATATGCATACATACATACTTACATGCATATAGACACACACACATACACACACATGCGTACATTTGCATACATAATGCACATGCATATGAATACATACATGCTTACATGCATACACACTCACATATACACCTACATATACATATACACACATACATATGTACATGTACAATATATTGATTTCTAACCCATTTTGTTTTATATGTACAGGTATTATGAATCCTAGTAGAGAGAGAAAGGCAAAACTCACTCTCATAAAAAGTCTTATGAGAGAAAGAGTTCCGCCTGATACTCTAGGGATCATCATGCATGAGTACTCCGAGATGCCTAATGATGAACTGGATTATACAATCCAGATGTGTACCCAGCGATTAGAGGAGGGTTCTTCTGCGGCTCCATATGCAGGAAGACAGCTATTTGCACATAGGTATGTTTTTTTTTTCCTAAACCTTCTAATGAAGAGAAGGCTAAAGAGCCCGAAAAGAAATTACAATTTAAGGAGCCTGTTAATTCTCAGGCAAAGGCAAAGAAGAAAGAGATAAGAGAGGGAAAGAGGCCAATTGGGCCAATTAAGATTCAAGAGCCAGTTAAAGAGAAGGAGAAAGAACAAGAGCCCATTCAAAAGGCTTATGAAACTCAAGAGAATAGTCAAGAGAAAGATAAAGAGAAGAAGAAGAAAAAGAAGACGGCCCAAAAGGCGGTTTTGATCTCAGAGTTGGAAAAGAAGAATGATGCAAGAGAGATACTAAATGATATTCTCTTGAAGAGCCAAGTGACCATGTCCTTGGAGTAGGTTTTCTCTATAGCAAAGTCTAAATTCAAGGACAACTTTATTAAGTTGATAAAGAGGAAAAGGTTCCCATTACCTAAAGATGTGGAGATGGAAGAGGCAACTGAAGATACCCAAGTGAAAAATGAAGCAGTAGCATTGAGTGATACTTTCGATGATAAGGATGATGGATAGCCAGGTGCCATAAGAATTCCCTAGGTCCTTTTATGCCCGATGACGAGATGAGAAGGACAGAAAATGGGTATACCAAGACTTTTTGGGAAAGAGGCACACCTGAAATGAAGATGAAATTGGGAAGTAATGAAGAATCATGTTTTTCTTTGGCCTTGATTGACTCGGGGTTAGAAATAAATGTGATCTCCAAGAAGTTATATGATCAGTTTAGGTGGCCAATAGATAAAGACCATGGATGGAGGATGAGGATGACAGATAATGTCTCTGGAGCACTGCTTGGGGCATGCGCCTTCATGCCTGTGATGATAGGAGGGATTCTTGAGGAATTTCACTTCTTCGTCTAGGACCGTTGTTCATATGAGGCTATCCTAGGGCAGCCCTTTATAGCTGAAGTGCGAATGGAAACTAAGGCAATGGATGACTGGTCTGCCTATGCACAAATCCGTTCTAGATCTTGTCTTCATTCTCTGCAAGTGATGACAATTTGTTCGAATCACTCTAGGAACATAAAGAATATAAGAAAGAGACCCATTAACTCTCATGATCATGATGATTTTATGCCGGTAAGAGGGTATGGCACTTTGCTGATGAAAATGTATGTTAGGATCCACCGTTGAGTGAGACAATAGTGGGAGTTGGTTTGATGTCTTGTGTGATTCTGTACATAGTTTTGATAGTTTTTTCGTTTATTCATCCGCATTTAAGTTTTTGTGCTTACAAGAAGAGAATGTTTCAAATGAGTTTGGAAAAGATCATGAAAGACACTATAAAGATTTAGGAATCATGTTATCTCATGAGAGGATTGAAGATGTGATCCAGTTGGAAAGGAGTTTGACTACTCTAGAAGAGCTTGAGCAGGCATTTGAGAGAAATGAGAAAGCAGAAATCATTCTGCTTAGCTCTATCAAAGAGTATGAGATGATCGATGAGTTCATGAGAGAGCATGTAGTAAATGTAAACACAAAGTATAAGACTCTGGACAAGAAAGTGAAACCTATAGCCCAATCTTTGCTAGAAGCTAGTCATGAGAAGTATTTGTGAGTGTTAGATGACCCTATGTTGAGACAACGAGAGCTCATAGGGCATCATTTTACTAATGAGAGTGTTAAAGAGATAAAGTTTGGAGAAAAACCATTCCTAAGAGATGAGGAGAAAAATAAGTTCATTGAAGTCATCAAGAAACATGAAAAAGCATTTGCACTTTTCCCACATGAGATAGGTTGTGTAGACCCAAAACAAGTACCCATGATTATATTTACAGTGCCACATATACCATGGAATATCCCACCTATACCAGTCCCAAAGGCTCACTTACCTAAGCAAATGAGGCTGCTAAAGGAAAAGATTTCCATGCACATATTGGAACCCTCCTCGGCTCCATATTCAAATAGGTGGTTTACAGTGCCTAAGAAAAATGGGAGGCTTCGTTTTATTCAAGATCTGCAGCCTGTGAATAAAGTCACAATTAGAAATGTAGGGATAGGACCCATAGTAGACGAGTTTGCTGATTCATTTGCTGGGCATTCCATCTACTCTATGGGCGACCCATATTCAGGGTACGACAAATTTTAGTTGGCTATTCAGAGTAGAGATATAATGACCATGAAGAGTCCACTAGGCCTTGTACGCATGGCGATGAATTTTGTGGCTCACATGATGAATGCCATGAACCTGGTTTTACGAGACTTTATACCATCAGTGACAATGCTGTTTATTGATGACATTCCTATAAAGGGATGTGAGGAAAGAGTGAAAGATGAGAGTTTAGATGCTTCTTGGTGCATAAAATTTGTTAGTGATCATATTTCTGATTGTGAGAAAATATTAGAGAGATTTGAAGAGGTGGGGCTAACACTTTCTTTAGAGAAATCTGTTTTTGGCATTGATGAGGTCCTCATTGTAGGACATCTGTGTGGACATTATGGCCACAAGCCATACCCGTAGAAAGTTGAGGGTATTAGCACAATCTCTGAGGTGTGTCGTAATGTTAGTGAGGTGAGAAGGTTTCTAGGATCCTATGTGTTCTGTGTGATATGGATTCCTCACTTTGCTCATGTTGCAAACCCCTTATATGACGTTTTGAGAAAGAGAAACAAGTTTGTATGGACAGAGAAACAGTCGAGAGCTATGCGTAGACTGAAGTAGCTGCTAATTGAAGCTCTGATTCTGAAGCGTGTTGACTATTCAGGTCAGAGGCCTATCATTTTGATCGTTGATACCAGTCCTATTGGTATAGGCTGGGTCATAGGGCAAGATGATAATGAGGGGAAGAGATATGCAGTGCCCTTTAGTGTGAAGATTCTGCATGACACTCAAAGAAAATATCCGTAGATAAAGAGAGAGCTATGGGGACTAGTGACTGCTTTAAAGAACGATAAAGAGTATTTCATTGGGGCAAATGTAGTAGTTGAGGCCGATTTTCTTCCACTGATTGGAATGATAGCAAAGTGTTCATCTCCAGATATTTCTATGCTTAGATGGATATCTTATATAAAGTTCATAAATCCTACCTTTGTACGCATAGTTGGGAAGTTGAATACAGTGGCTGATATGCTTTCAAGAGCAAAATTCAATGATGAGTCTTATTATGATGATGAGGTAGAGAGAGATACACACATGATGAGACATGATCCATTAGTATATGTATATGAGCAGTTTCGACAAAACTCTATTTAAAATCAAGTAAAAAAGGGTTGAACTTAAGTTTGAGGCTCTACTCAACTTCAAATAAGAGATTCTTCAACGTAAGGTTGAGCGTCTTTTAATCTTTGGATTCAGAATTATGTTTGGGATTCTATTTAAATTGGAATAAAAAAGGGTTGAATTAAGTTTGAGCCTCTATTAAATTTTGACTCAAGGAGGCTTGAACTTAAGTTTGAGCCTCTACTCAATGCGGATTCAAAGAGGCTTCAACTTAAGTTTGACCTTGTATTCAAGCTAAAGTGATAGAGGCTCCAACTTAAGTTGAAGCATCTAATAAAATTAGAGTTATATGCTCTATTCGATTTCGAGTTTGAGCCTCTATCAAGTTGGAATCAAAGAAGCTCTAGCTTAAGTTTGAACCTCTATTTAACTTCAAATTCTAGAAGAACAAAGTTAAGTTTGAGAGTCATAGAGACTTCAACTTAAGTTTTGGCTTCCATTCAAATAGAAGCGAGAGGCTCAAATTTTAGTTTGAACCTCTATTTAACTTAGAGTTTGAGCTTGTATTCAATTTGGAGTCAAATTTAAGTTTGAGCCTCTATTCAACTTTTAATAAGATAAGTTCAAAATTATAGTGGAACCTCTATTCAACTTGAAGTCAACAAAGCTGCAACTTAAGTTTGTGTGTGGATTCACGTTGGAGTTTAAGTTGGATTCTCTATTGCACTTGGATTTAGAGAGGCTCAAACTTAAGTTGGAGCCTCTATTCAATGTGTAGTTTGAAAGGGTTGAATCTAAGTTTGAGCTTCTATTCATGTTGGAGTGAGAGAGCTTTGAACTTAGATTTCAGATTCCATTAAATTTGGAGTTAGAAAACCTAAGTTTTAACCTCTATTTAATTTGAAGTCTTAGATGTGCAAACTTAAGTTAAAGTCTCTACTCAGCTTTGAGTAATATAGAGTCAAAATTAATATGGAGCATCTATGCAACTTGGACTTAGATAGTCTCGAATTTGAGTTGTAGCCTCTATTCTATGCAAGCCTTAAGTTTCGGTTCCAATAAATTTGGAAACAAACACGTTGAAACTTAAGTTTGAGCCTTTATTCAATGTGGATCCTTACAGTGTCAAACTTATGTTTGAGTCATTATTCAAGTTGGAGAGCTTCAAACTTAAGTTTGGGTCTCCATTCAACTTGGAGTTAAACATGCTTAAACTTGATTTTGGGAGTCAAAAAAGCTTGAACTTAAGTTTGAGTCTTAGAAAGGCTCAAACTTAAGTTTGCACCTCTATTCAACTTAGAGTCACATAGACTCAAACTTAAACTGGAACCTCTATTCAACTCTACGTTTGAGCCTGTGTTTGACTTGGATTGAAAGAGGCTTTAACTTAAGTCTGAGCCTATATTATATTTATATTTGCTTTAAAATACGTTTGAGACTTACGGAGGTTCTAATTCAAGTTTGAACTTCAATTGTAATTTGAGTGAAACATGCTCAAAGTTAAGTTTGTGTCTCTATTCAACTTGTAGTTATGGAGGCTAAAAATAAAAGTGAAATGTCTATTCAACTTTGGAGTGAGAGAAGCTTGAACTCAAATTTGTACTTCTAATCAACTTGGAGTTAGAGAGAGTCAAAATTAAGTCTAAGTCTTTATTCAATTTGCACTCAAAGATTCTTGAACTTAAGTTTGATCCTCTATTTAATTTGGATTCAATTTAGAGGCTTGAACATAAGTTTGAGCTTCTATTCAACTTGAACTTAGAGAGGCTCAAACTTAAATTTGAGCCTTTTTTCAAGTTGGAATCCAAGAAGCTCTAACATGAGTTTGAGCCTCTATTTATCTTCAAACTTGAGAAGCTTAAACTTAAGTTTGAGAGTCAAAGAGGTTTAGAGTTAAGTTTCAGCTTCCATTTTGCTTGCACTTAGAGAGAGTTTGAGCCTCTATTCGACTTGTAGTTTGTCCCTGTATTCAACTTGTTGTTTAAGCCTCTACTCAAGTTGGAGTCAGAGAACCTCAAACTTAAGTTTGAGGCTCTATTCAAGTTATAGTAAGATATCCTCAAACTTAAGGTGGAATGTCTATTGAACTTGAAGCTAGCGAGGCTCAATCATAAGTCTGAGAGTCTACTTAAATTGGAGTAAACAAGGTTTTCACTTAAGTTAGAGGCTCTTCTCAGCTTCAAATCAGAGATTCTTGAACTTACGTTAGATAGATAGATAGATAGATAGATAGATAGATAGATAGATAGATAGATAGATAGATAGATAGATAGATAGATAGATAGATAGATAGATAGATAGATAGATAGATAGATAGATAGATAGATAGATATAATCATTGTATTGAGACTTATGTTTGAGAGTCTATTTAAAGTGGATTTAAAAAAAGGTTGAACTTAAGTTTGAGCCTCTAATGATTTTTGAATCAAAGATTCTTGAACTTAATTTTGAGCATCTTTTAATCTCTGGTGTGAGATTTGAACTCATGCCCTATCGGCTAGGAGAATGATGGGAAAACCACTTGCTCCAAAAGCCATGGTTGAGGATTACTTCCTACTCCTCCTTCTTAGCGTGTGGTTCAACTATCTCGTGCCTATCATTTCTTGAGTCTAACACTCTTTTCCCCTTCTAGAGATCATTGTCCTCAATGATCAACCCTTGATCTCCCCTTGGATCGATGTCCTCACCCTTGCACAGTCTTTTGAACCTTCTTGTTCTCAACCTTGTTCTCTTGAACCCTTGCTCTCAACATTGGTCTCTTGAACCTTGCCTTTTTGCTTCCTGGCCACTTGCCTATGGACTTGCCTTGTTCGCAACCTTGGTCTCTTGAGCCCCTTCTTCTCAACCTCAATATCTTGAACATGGTTCTCACCCATGGTAGGTAACTTGGATTCTCAATCTAGTGCTTCCATTGGAAATCTCCTTCTCAGAGCTTTCCAATAGTATGTTAGACGTCTAAATCCGCCCTATGGATTCGGAGATACACTCTTATCTTGGATGGTCTCACCTTTGAAAGCAATATGCACGCCTTCTTTGCCCAAGCCTACGTCATACACCATTGTCACGAAGGAGTCAGGTGATGAGAAGAGCTAGGATGGGGTTTGATCAGGCCCCTGTGTGCGCCATTCCCACCTCTAGCGAGTGGCATCTATGCGCTGGGTGCATTGCCCTCTCTCTGGTATGGCGATCATCATAGGCCCTACCCCTCCGAAGAGACAAGCAAATGTGCATACGTGTAAGAACGTAGGCCTCGAGAACAACGCTGAAATATGGAAGTCGCCGAATTGATGTGCAGAAAAAGGTCAATGATACAATGCAAATGCAGCTGAAGTCGTCCAATGAAATTTCAATGATACAATGTTTCCCAGATCAGGGATATAACAAACCGCTAGAGTGCGGAATGGTGATACAATATGTCATCGCTACAGTGCGAATCGTAGGCTTTGTTTTTATTAGAGGGACAAGCTCAAACTTAAATTAGAAGCTCCACCTTAATTTCGAGCATATCTAACTCCAAGTTGAATAAAGACTCATACATAAGTCACACACTTGTTAACTCCAATTTGAATAAAGACTCAGACTTAAATTCAAGGCCCTGTGACTCCAAGTTGAATAGAGTATCAAGCATAAGTTCAAGGTTCTCTAACTTAAATTTAATAAGAAGTTTGACCTAAAGTTCAAGTCTATCTTACTCAAATTTTTATCTCTTTGAGACCAATTTTAAACGAGGTTCTAATTTAAGTTCAACCCTCTATGACTTGAAATTCAGAGGCTCAAATATAAGTTGAAGCTTCTATGACTCCAATTTGAATAGATGCTGAAAGGTAATTGCGAGCCTCTCAAAATCTAGAGATGAAAATAGGCTCAAATGCAAGTTCGAGCATCTCTAATTCCAATTTCAATAGAAGCTTAAATTTACGTTTAATTTTTTTTGATTCCAAGTTGAAAAGATGCTCAAACGTAAGTTCTAGCTTCTCTGACTTTAGGTTGAATAGAGGTTCCACTTTAAGTTTGAACTTATCTTACTCAATTTATAATAAAGGCATTAAGTTAAGTTCGACTCAAAATTGAATAGAGGCTCAAACTACAAGTTGAACAGAGGCTCAAACTCTCTCTGAATCCAAGTTGAATGGAAGCTCAAACTTAAGTTCAAGCCTCTCTAACTCTCAAACTTATGTTTGGGCTTCTCAAATTTGAAGTTAAATAGCGACTCAAACTTAAGTTATATCTTCTTTGATTCCAACTTGAATATAGGCTCAAAATTAACTTTAAGCCTCTCTAACTTCTGGTTGAATAGAAGCTCCAACTTAAGTTCAAGTATCTTGGCTCCAAATTGAATAGAAGTTTAAACTTGAGTTCAAACCTCTTTGACTACAAAGTGAATAGATGCTCAAACTTAAGTTTGAGTCTCCTTGACTCCAAGTTGATTAGAAATTCAAACTTGAGTTCAAGCTTCTTTGACCCCAAAGTTGAATGGAGGCTCCACTTTTAATTCAAGCTTCAATAACTACAAGTTGAATCGAGACTCAAAGTAAACTTTGAGCATGTTTCACTACAAGTTGAATTGAAGCTGAAATTTAAGGTCAAACCTCTCTAACTCCAAAACTTAAGTTTAAGCCAATCTAAATATAAGGTGAATGGAAACCCAAACTTAAGTATGAACCTCTGTGACTCCAAAACTTAAATTCAAAATTGTGTGACTCTCAAATATAAGTTTAAGCTTGTAAGATTCGAGGGTAAATGCAAGTTCAAACTTAATTTCTAGCCTCTTTGATTCCAATTTGAATAGAGACTTGGACTTAAGTTTGAGCCTCTCTTACTCTAAGCTAAATAGAGATGGGAACTTTATTTCAAGCCTCTGTATATGTGAAATGAATAGAGGCTCAGACTTAAGTTAAAGCCTCTTTAACTCCAAGTTCAGCACACACTCAAACTTAAAGTTGAATAGAGGTTCTAGTT
>CM035412.1:82647766-82777766 GCA_020310875.1 Ceratopteris richardii | reverse complement strand
TAAAATCATCCATCACGAGTTAATGAGAGTCATCATCGATGGTAGATCACGTATCAACATCATGCCGACGGCAACAATGTAGAGATTAGGACTCCAAGATCTAGAGGTGCACAGTTCATGATGACCATGGTAGATCAAAGAAAGTGAAGCTTGTGCACATAGTGCAAAGATTTTTCAAGTACAAGGACTCCTATTTTATTTGAAGATGTGTGCGTGTGTCTGTGTGTGTGAGAGAGAGAGAGAGAGCAACATTCTCTAGCACCTGGCATGCGCCGTTCGAAATGGCGGTTGACCTTATCCACCAATCATTGCTTTTGTGTCGACAGTGTACTTTAAAATCAAGTTTATTTTGCTTCGAACCTAAATTTTCTTAAGAAAATCATGTTTCAATTTCCATAAAAAAAGCATTAACATAAAAATTAAAAAGAAGTTCAAATGAACCTTGATACACTTCTATTTAATTTTGGAGGTTGGTCCATCAAGATGATATGTATGTCATGGACAAAGAAAACCATCCTGAATCTCAAATTCCATGTGAATCCTATATCTCATGATTGGTTCACAATTAGGAGAAACCAATGCTTCCATTGCGTCCGGAACGTGCAAAACCCTAAGATGGACAGTTTTCTTGCTTGATTGTGATATCCAAAGCTCATGTTTCGAATTCATGATATCATCGATGAGATCATCAATTCGTAACTGCCTTTCATGTACCACCCTTGAAAACCTATATAAGGAGGGGTTGGCCACATTCATTCTCAATCGTGCCAATACCAGTCTTGGGAGCTCAAGGAGTCATGACCGCCAAGTAAGTACTCTCCAAGTTCCAGTTCCAGTTCTTGTCTTGTTCCTTGTTCTAGTCTTGTCTAGTCTAGTTCTTGGACATCCTGTCTTGACCTCTTCTAATCTCATAGTATGAGCTCTTGTCTAGTTCTTTCTTGTATCTAGTTCATCTCCGAGAAGCGAGTTCTTGTAATACAGATATCTTGTTCAATACTTGCAATCCCGGGTTGTGGGATTTCCTGTATAATCTCTAGTCCAGTTTTCCATACCTATCGGTCTCGGGTTGTGGGACATATTGTATCAGTTGCGTATTCTTCTATCATTTTTCCATCGTGGGTGCTTTTGTAATCAAGAGTGTAGTTCTGAAATCATGTCTAGTGTAGTCAGAGAGCACAATCTAGTGCTCCCCTTACATTTTGGCAAGACTAGCTTCTATCCAAGACCAGGCATCATGGAGAATGCTTATGAACAGATTGTAGCATCACTTCAGAGTCTCCAACAACAAGTCGAAGAGCTAACTCATCGAGAGACACAAGTCAAGATGGGACATCCAGTGCATGTAGGTGCACTCCTTCAAGAATTATAAGAATGAATCGGGAGTCTTTAGAAAAATCAAGGGAGTATGCAAGTAAATAAATGACCTAGTACATCCTTCATGAGGGAACCCAAGATCTGCATGCCAAAAAAGTTCAATGGGGATTGCACAAAGTTTCGCAGATTTCTCCAGCAAATTAAATGGTACATCCGTGTGCAACCTGATAGATACCCTGACGAGGCATCCAAGGTCGGCTTTATTGGAACCTTGCTTTGTGGATAGGCATTATCATGGTTTGCCCCAATCTTGGAGAAGAACATGGCAGTAGTTCAGAACTACGAGGGTTTTCTTCGAGAACTCATCACCACATTCGGAGATGCAGACACAAGTCAAATGGCAGAAACAAAACTTGAGAAGCTACATCAAGGTAACCACCCTGCCTCTACCTATGCATCAGCATTTAGGTAGAGGTTAAGACATTGAATGAATACATAATGAAAGCTATTCAATGTGATAACCGACTTTTTGAATGAAAACAAGAAAAAACAAGTTGAAGGAATACCTCAACAATGGAAACCTTTCCAGCCCACTCCTAAGGAAGATTCTATGCCCGAACCTATGCAAGTAAATTTAACTAGGTTCCAACCCCTAACGCCACAAGAGAAACAGAGAAGGAGAGATAACAAGTTATGCCTCTATTGTGGAAATCGTTGACATATTGCAGTCAATTCTCCCAAGAAGAGAACAAACTCCAAAGTCCGAGCCACCCTTGTAGAGAAGGGAAATGAGGAAGTCCACTTGTAAAAGAGACCGTACAACTGGACCATGATATAAGATGTGGTCTCATGATTCTAGCTATGCCCATAGAAACATGTCTTGCACCTGTCAAGTTAATCATGCTCAAGGAGACCCTTTCCCTTATAGCCCTAGTAGATTCAGGAGCCTCCTCGTGTTTCATCGATGAAGGATTGGTTAAGAAACATGGAATTCCTATACTTCGAAAGAACAATACAGTAGTAACTGAAGTAGTAGATGGATGACCTCTAGCATGTGGGAATATAATCATGGAAACCACACCATTAAGAGTACATCTTGGTGACCATGAATCCCACATATGTTTCAATGTTATATCTAGCCAAGTACATTTAGTTATCATTGGAATGCCCTGGTTAAAGAAGCATAATCCAGACATCGATTGGGAAAAGAATAAAATCACCCGTCGAGATATCCAGAAGAACCCAACATATGTCGGAGCCAAGGCCTTCATACATGCAGTAAGGAAGGAACTGACATATAGGATCTATGTTGTACCAGCTCAAGAATCCAAGAAAGATGATCCAGTGCAGCTACCCAACCAATATAAAGGCTTTGAAGATGTTTTTGAGAAGAAGAATGCTGATATCCTCCGAGAGCATAGACCTTATGATTCTCCCATATATCTTCAAGAGGGAGCACAACCACCCTTTGGACCAATCTATAGACTATCCCCAGAGGAACTTATAGAACTACACAAGAACATTGATGAGAATCTAGCAAAGGGATTCAAACTCTCTGGCAAGAGCCCCTATTTTATTTGTAAAGAAGAAGGATGGGACTCTTCGGATGTGTGTAGACTATAGTGAATTGAATAAGGTCACTATAAAGAACAGCTATCCTCTACCACTCATATCAAAGCTCTTGGAACGCCTTGGAAAAGCAAAGCTATTCAAAAAGATTGACCTTCCAGGAGCTTACAACCTTATCAGGATCAGAGAAGGAGATGAATGGAAGACAACATTTCGAACAAGGTATGGGCACTTTGGATATGTACTTATGCCATTTGGTCTCACGAATGCTCCAATTGTCTATCAACATATGATGAATGATATCTTTTGAGAGTATTTAGATGACTTTGTGGTAATATATCTTGACGATATCCTGATATTCTCCAAAAATCTAGAGAATCATGAATATCATGTAAAGATAGTCCTAGAGAAACTCAGAGAAAAAAGGTAATATGCAAAACTCGAGAAGTGCTCTTTCCATCTGGTAGAAGTGGAGTTTCTAGGATACATTGTATCAGAGAAAGGAGTCTCTATGGACCCTAAGAAGATCAAGATAGTCCTTGATTGGCCACCACATTCCTGTGTTAGAGATGTACAATGTTTTTTAGGGTTTGCCAATTTTTACAGGATATTCATAAGAGATTACTCCAAGACACTGACGGCCCTTACCAAGCTTACAGGGAACTCAAAATTCTCTTGGACTGAAGAAGTGGAAAAAGACTTTCAAACCTTGAACTGAGCATTCACTACTGCTCCAATTCTAGTTCATCCTGATTCGAGTAATCCCTTCTTCCTACAGAAAAATGCATCAGACTTTTCCCAAGGGGCCATTCTTTCCCAGTATGGAGATGATGGACACGTACATCCAATTGCATAGCATTCAAGGAAATTTTCCCCTCAAGAGATTAATTATGAAATCCATGATAAAGAACTTCTTGCCATAGTAGACACGTTTGATACCTGACGTCACCATTTAGAAGGAGTAGCTTATAGAGTTACTGTGTATATAGATCACAAGAACTTGGAGTATTTTATGACCACCGGCATCCTCAATAGAAGGCAATCTCGATGGAGTAACTTTCTACCTAGCTTCGGCTTTGTCATCACCTGCCATCTAGGATGTCAACAATGTTAGTCAGATGCCTTGTCTAGAAGATCTTACCTTGCACCAAAGAAGGGTGAAGAGGCCTTTGATCAACAAGAGAGTGTATTACTCAAGCCTGAGCATCTCGAGTTAGCAGCTATCTCTTCAACCCATCATGAAGATTTAGGCTTGAATCATTTGATCCGTGAGAATCTACCACAAGATCAATTGTTTTGTAATGTTAAGCAAAAAAATCAAGAAGGAAAATTCCAAGAAGTAAATGAATTTCAAGAAAAGGATGGGTTACTATTCTATAACAACCTATTGTATGTCCCTCCACGAAGGCCCAGGATCCAAGAACTTCAACAACATCATGACAACCTCACAACAAGACATTTTGGAGTACATAAAACAATAGAACTCATATCAAGGGATTTTTGGTGGCCTCAAATGTGGAAGGAAGTCAAAGAATATATTCAAATGTGTGACACTTGCAATAGATATAAGGTACCGTGACATAAACCTCATGGCCTTTTGCAACCATTACCTATTCCAAAAAGGCCATGGGCTTCATTGTCTATGGATTTCATCATAGATCTACCAAAGTTAAATAAGTATGATGCCATTCTTGTTATTGTGGATAGATTTACAAAGATGACACACTTCATTCCAACTACAAAGGCAATCACAAGTGTCCGGCCACTGCTCGACTGTTTCTCAGATACATCTTTAGGCTTCATGGATTGCCTGATGATATTGCCAATGATCGAGGTCCACAATTCATATCCAGCTTTTGGAATAGTCTTTGCAAGCTCCTTGGTGTTCAAGTTAAATTATCTACAGCAAATCATCCTCAGACTAATGGACAAACAGAACGGGTGAATCAAGTTCTAGAGCAATATCTCTGTTGCACTAAAAACTATCACCAAAATTATTGGTTTGAGTTGTTACCCATTGCAGAGTTTGTCTATAATAATAGTGTTCATGCATCTACTAAGCAAACTTCCTTATTTGCAAACTATGGACAACATCCAAGGATGGATATACAACTCTCAAATCATGTCAAGAACCTAGCTCCCAAAGACAAGGCCTAGTACCTGATGGAAATTCACAAAAAACTCAAGGAAGAGATCCATAAAGCTCAACACCAATACAAGTACTAAACAGATCAACATGGTGTCCAAAATCTATCGTATCATATTGGGATAAAGTATGGTTACTCAGAAACAATTTGCAAACTTTAAGGCCTTATAAAGGAATAAAGAAAAAACAAAAATAGAAAGGAAAGATTGGATTTTCCAAGATTAGAAAGGAAGGAAAAAGAAGATCTTATAGAAATAGAATGGGAAATTTATAGCCATCTACAGATCTATAAAAGGAACTCCAAGGAAACCTATAAATACATTGTAAGCCTCCATTAGGTTTTTCCATGAGTTTCTTTTCAGGTACATTTTAATCCTTTTCTTCTCTATTACCTTGAAAGAGAGAGAGAGAGAGAAAGAGAGAGAGATTCCCTCATGTCTCTCATCACTCTACTCCTACAAGCCTTTGATGGAAACACTTGAATGAGAGAAATACAGAGAGTTGTGCCATAATTCTCTCCTCCCTATGCTTGGAAGTAAGCTATCTTCCAATGCTTATATGTTATGATTGTCTTAATGTCGGTTATCTTAAATGATTGTATGTTAGTAAAGAGGGAGAATCAGTGATAGGAAGAGAGAGTTTTAGATCATTCTATGCAAATTAGAGAGAGAAATTAGGTTTATCATTCATTCATTTTTATGTTAATACGTTCTAGATAGAGTTGCTTGCCTATAGTCTTTAGTGATGGAAGTTTATGTCTGCCACATAGAACGTGCATGAGAAGAGAGATGTAGAGATGGAGTCGACACAAACACACAAAGAGAGAGAGAGGTAGAGAGAGAGGCCAAAGATGGAGAGAGAGAGAGAAAGCGAGAGAGAGAGAGAGAGAGATAGGGAGGGAGGGAGGGGGCAGAGAGAGAGAGGGATATATATATATATATATATATATATATATATATATATATATATATATATATATATATATATATATATATATATATAGAGAGAGAGAGAGAGAGAGAGAGAGAGAGAAAGAAAGAGAGAAAGAAGGAGGGAGGGAGCGAGAGAGAGAGAGAGAGAGATTGAAATAGAGAGTGAGAGAGAGAGAGACAAGGAGTGAGAGAGAGAGATCACAGATAGGAAAAAGGTGCTAGAATGAGAGAGAGAGAGAGATAAATGGATCTAGGGTCGCCTTGTTTGCATATATATATATATATATATATATATATATATATATATATATATATATATATATATATATATATATATATATATATATATATATATATATATATATATATATATATATATATATATATATATATATATATATATATCAATGCAAATACATATAAGCCAATGTCATAATCAAGAATCCTAATCATCATCATCATCATCATGATCATCCACATCAGCATCATGATCATCATGATCATCCTCATCAATCATGATCACCCTGTGACGATCGAGATCACCCTCCTGTGTCTGTCTCTCGACCTCATCCATATTTGCCTCTCCTTAATACTCCTGTATTACACATAACAAACATAAATAAGTAAAACAATTAAAACATTCATAAAAATAAAATAATTATATAAATTTTAATAATACTCACAAAGGCATCCAGATGATCTCACATATACTTGCTCAAATGCGGATATCCAAAATGTGTTTTTAACTTAAATAAATAATATACTCACAATAACATATATACTTACAAATGTAGCTACAAAACCATACAATACAATCCAATATCTCCTGTTAATTTAATCTCAAACAGAAAAAAAAATCAAAATACATACACATATATAGACACACGTACACATACACATACCCACATACACATATATATACAAACATATATGCATACATATACACATATACATACATATAACATAAACACACATATACATATCCACACATATACGTACACACACATGCATGCATATACACACATTCATACAAAATACATGAATTTATCCCAGAATAATGTGTATTTGTGTATATGTGAATATATGTGTATGTGTAAATGTGTATATGTGTGTATGTGTAAATATGTATATGTGAATGTTTATGTGTGTAAATAATCAGATTATTAATATCAAATACCATTATTTATAGATTTTGATCAATCCGATGGAACCCACCACTGTCTCCTCATTGTGCAAGGACTATATACTCTAATTATATCAAACATTTAGTTTTAAATATATTTGATGGATACATAACTTATATTTTTTTTTGTTTCTTATTATAATCAGATTCAGATCAATCAGAGGGCACTCCACCACCTCCTACCCATGCAATGACTTCACATGTGTCGTTCGACAGGAATTATGATGAATTTTACTCTCAAGAGCATATTATATGTTGGTGTGACTCTTGTTATAGCATGTATTGAAGACCACGATTGGAATGTATTGAACATGAGGTAGAGTATGGTACTTTTGAGCGTGCACCATCAACCGGTCATCGTGATAATGCTTGGGCATGTATTTTTTATATAAATTAATGTCATTATTTTATTTAAAAACCATATACAAAATCAAATTAATCTTGATATTCCGGTATACTTGCTCGATGATGATGACGATGATGATAATTTTTCTCATAATGTCAATATACCTTGTACACGTCATGGACTTGCTGTTCATCAATTACAAGCAGAGGTTTCTAGAAATCCTCTACCTCCTGGTTTAGAGACTGAAACAGCTGGAGATTATCCATTTCCAGCTCATGATCGTTCTTCAAATTAGACATACATGTATCGAATGAAGATGTTTTTCCCATCTAGCCTTTAGAATTGTCCATCCAACCTTTAGAATCTTCTTGACACATATGTTTCTCCTATTTTAGTCAACCTAATACCTGTGCTGCTAACTCTTTTGCATACAAATATTAAGTATCAGTTAGTTATATAGGTACTAAGTCATCAGTAAGATGGGAGGAGCAAATTTATCTTGAATATTTTGAAGGATGGAAAAGTAATTTTAAAGGATGGGTCGAAAAAAGGTGTCCATTCAATGCACGTTTTTATTCTTACTTTAGCTAAGGTAAGAATAGGAGCTTGCATTGAATGGACACTTTTTGTCCGCCCATCGTTTAAAACTATTCATTCATCTTTCAAAATATTTGCAATAAATTTGATCCTCTCATTTTACAGATGACTTAATACCTTCATAGCTACTTGATACTTAATATTTGTAAACATATTAGCAAGACAGGTAATAGATTGACTATAAAATGGGAAACTGCGAGACGATTCAATGGTCTAGATATGGAACTCTGCAAACCACAATATACAAAAAAACAATTAAAAATGAAATCAAATATACACAGCTCCACATGCATACATACATATACATACATACATATATACACATACATACATACATACATACATACATACATACATACATACATACACATGTATACACACATACATATACATATATGCATGCACATACGCATACATATATATACATATATATACATACATATACACCTATAAAACACATATACATACATATATACATATACACATACACATATGTATATGCATGCACATGCTTATACACATCCACATACACATACACATACACATAAGCATACACATATATAAAATTATATGCATATATATATATATATATATATATATATATATATATATATATATATATATATATATATATATATATATATATATATATATATATATATATATATATATATATAATTTTTTTAATATATCTTTTTTTGATGAACTTATAGGTTATTATCTAAAACCTTTTTCCAAGTCAGAATATTCTTCCTACCTCACATGATGAAATGAAGAAGATAATCAACAATCTTGATCTAGATTATCAATGTATACATGCATTTCCTAACGATTGTATTTTATATAGAGGTGAATATGCACACTCTTTGACATGTCCCAAATGTCAATCTCCTCGATATAAGGACGAAGAAGGTAAAATCCCAAAAATGATATTGAGACATTTTCCATTAGCTCCATGGATAAGACATATGTTTCAAAGCCCGGAATTATCAAAGATTTTGACATGGGGACATGATCATAAAAGTACTGATGGAATAATCAGAATTCCTCATGACAGTGTTGCTTTTCAGCATATTGATTCTTTAGGGCCTGAATTTGCACAAAATCCACAGAATCTAAAGTTAGGAGTTGCATTAGATGGGGTTAATCCATTCTCCATGAAATCAAGTGAATGGTCAACATGGCCAGTTGTAGTCATAAACTACAATCTTCCACCATATCTTAGCATTAAAAAGGAACATTTAATGCTTTCACTTTTAATCCCAGGCAAAAGGCAAGTTAAAGATATGAATATATATCTTGCTCTTCTCATTGATGATCTCCAAGAGTTATGGAGAGGTATTAATGTCATTGATGTATCGAAAAGCATCAATGAAAGACATATTACAGTTCATGGTATTGTCGCTTGGACTATTCATGATTTTCTAGGATATTGTGTTTGTTCAGGTATTGATGTAATTTTTTTATTCAATATGCATATAAATAAATGTGATCTAATTATATTTTTATCGTTTTCATGATGCAAGAATATCTACTAAGGGTTATAAAGCTTTTCCATCATGTGGTGATTGGTTGAGATCAATCTATAGTAAGAATCTCAACAAAAATATTTATCTTCGACATGGGTGATTCTTGCCTGATGATCATCCATTAAGATCTAAAAGAGAAGCGATACATTTTAATGGAAAGCTTGAAACAGGTCAGTGTCCAAAATCTATGACGCCCATGGATTGGTATAAAAAATGGACAGATGGGCCTCTGATAGATCCAAAATCAGAAATCTTCAATGATGATGAAGATAATGAGTATGTGAAGAGAGGTAAAGGAAAATTGGCACACGTAGAGAACATATCAATATGGTATTTTTTGGAGTACTGGAAAGAGGTAAAATTATGTCATCCTGTTGATCCTATACATATATTCAAGAATATTGGTTATTCACTATGGCATCACCTTCTTGCACTAAAAGATACCATAGCATCAAGGAATGATTTGAAAGATCAAAACTCAAAGCCAAATTTATGGCCAGTTTTTTATAGACATCGATAGGAAATGACTTATGCACATGCTTCTTGGGTTACAACAAAAGAGATACAGACTATCAACAATAGGATTCAATTGATTAGGTCTCCTACAGGATATGGAGTATCTTTTCAAAACACGTTTATTATGGATGATAAGATCTTATCTGGGTTAAAGACCCATGACTGGCATAACTTTTAGAAACATATTTTACCTTTTTTTATCGATGGATGTACAACGAAAGGAGTACGAGATGTGATCTATCATCTTGGATTGCTTATAAGGTAATTATGATACTTTTATATTTAATATGTATGAATATTGGATATCTTTTATTTTTTAATTAACTTCATTATATATTTTTTATGATATGTATAGGTGGATTACATCAAAAGACATTGACAAAAACTCGATCCCACAAAAGAAAATGTGAATGCAAAGAGCTACTATGTTTGATAGAGAAAGAGCTTCCTACTTCATTTTTTAATATTCAGGTTCATTATTAGTCCATCTTGTAGATGAAATAGAGATTGCAGGTGTTGTCAACACTCAATGAATGTTTTGGGTCAAGCGATTTATGGGAATATTAAAAGGTTATGTGCGACAAAGAGTGAAACCAGATGGATCCATGGCAAAGGGTTCGATGCTTGAAGAGTGCATGTATTACGTTAGTGAGTACCTTGAATGAGTTCATGAAGAATCTCCATGTGCATGGACCAACAATTCTTCTTCAAAAATAACAAATGAGGTATTATCAGGTAAGGGAGTTCCATTTTTATTTACATTTCAAGAAAAAAATGATGTTTCTACCTTTGTAGCATATAATAGCGAATGCATGCAAGCATTCCTTAGCGAGTACAAACAGGAACTTCAAAATATCTGAAGTGAAAAGTGAAGAAACAAAAGATATAGACGTAATCTCGATAATAATGAGATTATGAATATATTTTCTTTCACGGATTTGTTGGAGTTAGATGTCTGCGGAAGCATGCGAACAACACAAGGAAGAAGAAGAAGCTTAGAGCACAACACACAATAGTAAAAGTATTACTAGAGAATGTACAAAGATAAGTAGCCCATTAGGGCAATAGGCATATATACAAGCCGGGGGAAAAACCTCCTAAAGAGGGAAAAAAGTGCCCCGGCAGTCCTAGTGTGTTCACACACATCACTACCTAAATATATCAACAAATCCCCCTTGGGAGTGATGTGGTGAACAAGGAGCTGACACTCATGTATAAGGAAGTGCCAAGCTATGTGGAAATCACTCCACAAAAGGAAGTAAGCCTAGAGCTTTGCGGAAAGCTTCAAAATTCTCCCTAGGCAGAGCCTTCATGAAAAGGTCTGCAATGTTCTCCTGTGTGGGCACATATGCCAAGCTGATCTCCCGAGTAGAGAACCTCTCCTTGACATAGTGATAATGCACCTCAATTTGCTTAGTGTCAGCATGGAACACAGGGTTCCTCGCAACTGCCAATGCACTCTGACTGCTGGTGAAGATGGTGGTGGTAGAAGTCTGACCATCACCCAAATCAGCCATAAGGTGTCTGAGCCACACACAGTTAACATTCGCTGTGAATGCTGCCTTATACTCAGCCTCACAATTGGAAGTCGCCACAGTAGGCTGCTTCTTGCTCAAGCAAGATATACATGAGCTACCAAGCATGAAGCAAAAGCCACTAGTGGACACACGAGTGTCATAGAAACCAGCCCAATGAGAGTCAAAAAAAGCATGCAAATCTGGAGATAGTGATCCCCCTTGGGATAAAACAATCCAAGTAGTCAGATAGGCATGTATCTTCTCATACCGAGCACGTGGTGCTTGCTTTAAACCATATAATGCCTTCTTTAACCTACACACGTGGTTTTCATGCCCTTTAAGCACAAAGCCATGGGGCTAAAAAACATACACTTCTTCATGCAAGTCACCACTCAGAAATGTTGTTTTAATGTCCAACTGATGTACATTCAAACCATGATGAGCTGCAAGTGCATAGATGCTCCGAAGAGTAGTCACACGACATGTACGTGCAAAGGTCTCATCAAAATCAATGCCTCTTTCCTATGCATAACCCTTTGCAACAAGCCTAGTCTTATACCTGTCAATTGTACCATCCGGTTTATGCTTCATCTTGTATACCCACTTAGTGCCAATGGCCTTCTTGCCAAGAGGCAAGTCACATAAAGACCAAGTACCATTCTTCATTATAGCATCATATTCAGATTGCATAACAACCATCCAATTTTCTAAATTTTGTGCTTAATCAAATGAAACAGGCTCATTCTCATCACAGAGACTAGATACAGTGATAGCATAGAAATCTGATGCAAAAGAGGCACTATGAGAGCCTGAACCAGTACGATATGATAGAGCTGCATCTAATTTACTATCATGCAAAGTCTGCACCACCCATTTTGGCATAGTTTTTGTCTGCTCAATATTAGCTCTCTCATCAAGTAGTGCATCATTAAAATCTACATAAGAAATGGAATGATCTACATCATCACATGAAACCTGCAAAGGTTGAGAAGTTGCCTCATTGGGACCAGAACTAGACTATCCACCTATAAAAAGAGGCAGCAAAGTATCATACATGTCTTTGGAGCTAAGAGATGTCTCCTTAGTACATGAAAGCAATGGTTGAATAGCATCTTCCACAAAAACAACATCACAGCTAACCAAAATGCATTTAGTCTATGGATGATACAGATGATAGCCTTTACTTTCAGAAATGTACCCAACAAAAATACATTTTACTGCTTTATCATTCAATTTTCTATGATGTTGTTCAGGCACTAATGCATATGCCAAACAACCAAAAACACGCAGATGAGCAACAGATTACTTGCGATCATGCCTAGCCTCATATGGAGTGATAGACTGCAGCACTTTAGTGGGACACCTTTTCAGTACATATGCTACACACATGAGAGCCTCAAGCCCGAAACGATGTGGTAAAGCGTGACTCTTGACCATACACCTCGCTATCTTCATAAGTGACCTATTCTTTCCTTCAGCAACTCCATTCTGTTGAGGTGTGTACGGCACTGTACACTAGTGTTTTATCCCACATTCAACCAGAAATGCATTAAAATCAAAAGACATATATTCCCCCCTTTATCAGAACGGAGGGTGCCCATTTTACATGCTGACAGATTTTCAGCCAAAACCAAAAACCGTTTGAAGCACATGAACACTTTGGACTTTGCTATTAATGGATATACCCATGCATGCCTAGAGAAATCATCGATGAAAGTCATGAAGTAAAGATAATTCCCAAAAGAAGGTGTCTGCATAGGACCATAGACATCACTATGTACAAGCTGCAATTTCTGAGTAGCCTGAACTGAACCATCTTTTGGAAACGACGAACGCTGCATTTTGCCCAAAATACAGCCTTCACAAACATGTTTTCAAGGTGCCTCAAGTTTGGGCAAAGAGGACACCATTTTAGATTTCTGCAGGCGTAGCAAATTAGCAAAATTCAGATGACCAAAGCATGCATGCCAAAGCTTTGCATCTGACATAGCCTAAGAATCATTTACTACACATGCCAAATCATTTACAAATCTTTCATAGTCTATGAGCTTATACAGCCCACGACATAAAATGCTAGAAGCAATAATCACATCGCCATTTGACAGATCATGAACTGTACACCTATCATCAACAAATTTCACAACCAAGCCAATCTTCGCTAATGCAAAAACTGATAACAGGTTCTTCTTGATCCCTAGCACAAATAAAGCATCTGACAAAGTGAAAGAACTACCATCAGCAGTAGTTGAAATGACCTTACCAATCTCATAACAAGATAAGAGGAGTTGTTGGCACATGTAACAATATTCCTTGTAGGGGTAGGCTCGAGTGAAGAGAAGAAACTACCATGCGAGGTAATATGTTTGATCGCCCCACTATCAAAATACCAAACATCTGAGCCTACTGCAGACATGCACTACTCATGAGAAGATGGGTCAAAACTGTAGACAGTAGTAAACGCCCACTATCAAAATACCAAACATCTGAGCCTACTGCAGACATGCACTACTCATGAGAAGATGGGTCAAAACTGTAGACAGTAGTAAACGCCCATTCTTCTTCCTGCACAAGATTAGCAGACTCTGTTTTTGGTGTAGAGGCCTCTGCAACAACCATTCCAACCTCTTTCTTCTTTGCCTCTTTAGCAACTAGTTTTGGACAGTTCTTTATTATATGATCATTCCCTTTGTAGTACTTACAAAACAATTTTTGCTTTTCTGATTTCTTCTCATCTTTATCTTCCTTCTTCGAATGTGCAGAATTAGCAGATTTTTGCTTACTAGTTGAAGAGCTCCATTTTCCTTTGCCCTTCTGACTAGCTAGAAAAGCTTGATCTGCAACTCGCATAATGGACCTGTTCTACCTCGACTGATCTTCGTGCAACAAAACAGAGACTAACTCCTCAAATGATAAGGCATTTGGATTGCCTTTCATCATCAACCAAAGAGTAGAAGCAAAACTCTGATATGAATCAGGAAGACCATTCAGAATGGTCTGCACAAGTGAGCTATCTGGTATAACCTCATCAGCAAAAATCAACTATTCCTTCAAGTCTTTGATCTTCATCAGGAAACTGTCCATAGGATCACCTTCATTCATGTGCTCACTCTTCAACTGTTTTTGGAGCTAAGCAACACGAGCCTCATTCCAAGCTTGGTACAATGTGGTAAGTGTATCCAAGCATCCTTGGCTGTTCTGCAAGAGCGAATGTGAGGAATAATGGCATGTTTGACAGGCAAAGCTATCAATGCATCTGCCTGGGCATCTCTGCCATCCCAGCGAATCTTCTCTGGAGTAGGTGTAGGAGAAATCGCAGCATGAACAGGAATATGCAGAATATCATCATCTTCAACACCTTCTGCATCAGCTTCAGTACCTGCAATTGTAACAGTTGCAAGTGTGATAGGACGTTTTTCGACACCCTGCGAAATGTTCCACAGTCCTTTTGCAACCAACACATGTTGCATCATATAAGCCCATAACGGGTAGTTGGTACCATCCAACTTACCCTCAACAACCAACATATGGAATACATCATTGCTTTCAGCCATGGCCGGTGACTAAAATACCTTGATGTAGAAAATTGACTGTATCTCAAAAAGTTAAACAGAACTGCCAAGATGAATTCTACTAGGCCTGCAACAAACTTCAAGACACTTATACTGGCGAACAGAAACTGGTATATACCTTTGGCATAAAAAGACAAAATAGCCTGCATAATCACTGTGAGAGTGCATTTAGAGGCCAAAAAGAGCTCAGATCCCAATTTCATCACCATAGAGTGAAGCCGTTTTGATCTTGAAAACACGCTAAGTATGCTCACCAAAATTGGTGCGATTTTGAGACTCCAAATGGAGGAGTGTCTTTGGTGCCCTAGCTGAAGCCACGACCTACTTTGATACCAATTGTTGGAGTTAGACGTCTGCGGAAGCACAGGAATAGCACAAGGAAGAAGAAGAAGCTTGGAGCACAGCACACAATACTAAAAGTATTACTAGAGAATGTACAAAGATAAGTAGCCCATTAGGGCAATAGGCGTATGTACAAGCCGGGGGAAAAAAACCTCCTAAAGAGGGAAAAAAGTGCCCCGGTGGTCCTAGTGTGTTCATACACATCACTAGCTAAATATATCAACAAGATTGGCTACATAGTCGTTTGCAACGTGCCAATGCAAATAATGAAGAAATCTCATATGAGTAGAGAGTTAATGATAGGTTGTGAACGAAAGGTAATTTTATTCTAAAAATATTATATTTTCTTCATATATGTATATTGGTTTCTATTTACTAATTTTATTTCTTTTGCAAGCTCAAATGTTCACTAATATGTGGGCTTTTGGATAGCATATTAGAATCAAAGCCATTGATTCTTTACATAAAATAGAGGATTCTAGTATTGTTGCTTCTTTCAAGCAACTATCACGTGCTAGCTCAAAAGACACAAACCTTATAGATGGCGAACTTGGTTACGTAGGAGCTATTGTTGGTATCTATGAAATAGGTAGAAAAAAATTCATA
Source organism: Ceratopteris richardii (assembly GCA_020310875.1). Lineage (NCBI taxonomy): Eukaryota > Viridiplantae > Streptophyta > Polypodiopsida > Polypodiales > Pteridaceae > Ceratopteris > Ceratopteris richardii. The sequence continues at coordinate 82,761,600 of CM035412.1, read as the reverse complement.
TTTTTTATGATAGAGTTAGTTATTTTTTTAAGCACCTAGTAATGGGTTTCTGTTTTTATATATTTTGATAGGTCATTTTGAAGGTTGACTGATTTTGAGCCAAGTATAAAGGTAGTAATTCCATATTAAGAAAATTTTTTGAACAATTTATTGTTACAAAGATCAAAGAAAGTCCTCTTGATGATTCGGCATCAGATACTGATACATCAACATCTGAAAGAGAAATTAGAATTATTATACGTGATAATGATACTAATCTTTTTGATGAAGAGGATAATACTCTACATGTTCATTCTACTGATGAGGAAGATGAATTACAAGAAATTGATATCAATCCATCAATAGATGACGTGACTCATGAGAACACACATTTAACAATAGAAGAAATAAATGAAATCAATAAGGAGAATGAAGATGAGACTATATTGATGTCTTACCAAAATGATGGCAATAATGAAAACATATGAGCAGATTAGATACTAAATTCTACTTTAGTTATCGATCAATAACTTGAAGCTTTTGAATGGATATTAGATAATAGATTCTTCATTGAACTTGAATAACGATGAATCCTACTACAGACATGAAATCATGTTCTTTTAAGTTAGAACAAGAAGCTCGGGGGTATGCCTAATTATTTTATATATAGCTTTATCTTCGAGGAGCAAATTTTTTCATGTATGTATGCATATGTGTGTGTATTCATGTGTATTATAAGTATACATGTGTTAGTATGCATATATATGTATTTCATGTATATGAATGTCTATGCATATGTTTGATATATGTATACATGTGTTAGTATGCATATGTGTATATATGCATATGCATTTGTGTAAAATATTCATGTATTCATGTAATATATGCAAGTGTTTATGATTGTGTATGCATGTATAAGTATGCATTTGTGCATGTAGGCATGTATATGTGATGTGTACATGTATATATGTATATGTGTCTATGTGTAAATGTGTACACGTAAATATGTATGCATGTATATATATTTGTGTGTGCATTTAGGCATGTATGTGTGATGCATAATGTATGTGTATCCATGATGTGTATATATTTTAATATATATAATGACCCTCGTTGATTCAAGTAGCTATATATAGAGGCATACGTTTGGGAGGAGAGACATCTCTCTAGTAGGACGTTGGGGAAATAGATGCAATGTGTACATATACTTCAATCATATGGCTAAAAAGTTGAATTAGAGTTTCTAAATTAGGGGCTTTAAAACCCTAATATCAAATAGTGTTATCGAATTAGGATTTTTGAAATAGGGTTTATTTATTTATTTATATATAGATATCTATATATATATATATATATATATATATATATATATATATATATATATATATATATATATATATATATATATATATATATATATATATATATATATATATATATATATATATATATATATTAGTATGCATGTGTGTATGTATGTGTTTCTATATGTGCATATGCATGTGTGTATGTTTGTGTATCTATATGTGCGTATGCATGTGTTGTGTGTGTGTGTATATGCTTGTGTATATGTATATATGCATGTAAATATGATTATATGAGTCTATGTGTGTGTACTTATGATTATGTATGTGTATGTGTATGTGAGTATGTGTATGTGTCTATGTGTATTCATTATATGTGTATGTGAGTGTGTGTATGTGTGTGTAAGTGTGTATGTGTCTATGTGTTTATGTGTGTTTATGTGTGTCTATGTGTGTAAAAAGGTGCATGTATGTGTGTGTATGTATAAATGTGTGTGTATGTGTATATGTGTGTAAATGTGCATGTATGACGTATATATGTGTGTATGTCTCTATTTGTACCTCTAGTCTCACTCTTTTCTCAGGCTGTCTCTCTCATATACATACATACGTACATAAATAGACATGCTCATATCCATGTATATATACATAAAAGCAATGGGTACCATGCATTATCGCGAGGATGATCCATAAGTGTGCGCATCTCTTTTAGACACCACTTATGCAACCATCCTGTCCCAAACTCTGTCTCAAGTGAACTAAGTATGTTTTTTTTATCTGTTTCATCATGCTCACTACAAAAATAAAAAAATCATGTAAATAAAACATAAGATAATGTATCTAATGCTCTATCTAAGATATGAAAGGAGAAAATCCCTAGACTAAGCAAGAAAAAACGTGCACAATCGTATGGACTAAGATAATGCAGATCGTGAATACTCAAACTCAGGCAACCAAACAATCTTTCTGTTCAAAGTGTGTATGTGAAGCAATGCAAAAAATCATAGAACCTGAAATGCTGGTACCTGGAGTCTTTATCCGACGCTGAGGTTCTTGTCTGTCTTCTTAAGGAGTGGGTGGCGTGTCGAGGATCACCGGACAACTGCCCCGCTTCATGTTGGGTCCAGGTGTCAGGAAGGAGTCAGGTGATGGAAAGAGCTAGTGTGGGGTTCGATCAGGCCCCTGTGCACATCGTTCCCACCTTCGGCAAGCGGCATCTATGTGTTGGGCACCTTGTCCTCTCTCTGGTATAGCGATAATCGTAGGCCCCTACCCCTCGAAAGAGACAAGCGAATGTGTGTACGCATACGACCGTAGGCATTGAGAACGGAAGATTCTAGATACAATGCTGAAATACGGAAGTCGTTGGATCGATATGCAGAGAAAGGTCAATTATATAATGCAAATGCAGCTAAAATCATCCAATGAAATCTCAATGATACAATGTTTCTTGCTATAGTGTGGATCAGGGATATAGAAAATCGCTATAGTAAAGAATGGTGATACAATATGCCACCGCTACAGTAGGAATCGGCCAAATATAAGGTAGACCTCCCGCTATAGTGCGAGAAGATGCCCATGAGTCTTGGCTTCAATCTTTTCTTTTCTTCATGTATGCTCGGCAATAGCTTCTCTTCTCTTTTCCTCAGAATCTGTGCAAAAACCTGGAGGAGAGATTCACAAAGAAGTTCGACAGGGGGACAAAACATCATTAGTACCATAAGAACTCATGATAAAACCATATTAAGCTTAATGGTATGACATACACACATATAGACATATGGAGGAGAATATTCATGTGCAAAAACATACGCATGGTCTCTACACACAAACACTCCTTCTCTTCTCTCTTTCTTTCTTTCTCTCTTTCTTCCCTCCTTTCTTTTCCTTCCTTCGTCTTTTCTTCCCTCCTTTTCTTCTTTCTTCCTCCCCTCTTCTTTTTCCTTTTCTTCTTCTCTTCTTTCCTTTCCTTTTTCTCTCTTCTTTATTTCTCATTTTCTTTCTTTTCTTTTCTCCCTTTTCTTTTCTTCACCTTTATTTCTTTATTTCTTTTATTTCTTTATTTTCCTTTTTCTTTTATGTCTTTCCTTTTCTTTCTGTAGAATTTTACTGTCTCTCTCTCCTTTAGCCACTCTCTCCCTCTCTCTCTCTCTCTCTCTCTCTCTCTCTCTCTCTCTCTCTCTCTCTCTCTCTCTCTCTCTCTCTCTCTGTGCCTTCGACATCAGCTGCCATCTCTACTTCTCTGCGTGGTGAATCCTCTACAGCCCACGTAGTGCCTTTGACTCTCTCTCTCTCTCTCTCTCTCTCTCTCTCTCTCTCTCTCTCTCTCTCTCTCTCTCTCTCTCTCTCTCTCTCTCTCTCTCTCTTTGCATCAATGGTAGCCAACTACTATCGCTCTCTCTCTCTCCAGTCGGCTGACTACTCGTGCATAGGCACCGGCTGCCACACATCTCTCTTTGACCATGCAAGCCCCATCCGGAACCATCTACCATGGTTGAGTCTCTCTCTCTCTCTCTCTCTCTCTCTCTCTCTCTCTCTCTCTCTCTCTCTCTCTCTCTCTCTCTCTCTCTCTCTCTCTCTCTCTCTCTCTCTCTCTCTCTCTCTCTCTCTCTCTCTCTCTCTCTCTCTCTCTCTCTCTCTCTCTCCCCCCCACTTCCGCTTTCTCCTGCGCCTCCAACATGAGCTGCCATCTGTACTTCTCTACATGGTGAATCCTCTACAACGCACGTAGTGCCCTTGACTCTCTCTCTCATCTCTCTCTCTACGATAATCTCTACGCCGATTTACTAGCACCACACAGTCTGTGGGTCTCTCTCTCTCTCTCTCTCTCTCTCTCTCTCTCTCTCTCTCTCTCTCTCTCTCTCTCTCTCTCTCTCTCTCTCTCTCTCTCTCTCTCTCTCTCTCTCTCTCTCTCTCTCTCTCTCTCTCTCTCTCTCTCTCTCCCTCTCCCTCTCCCTCTCCCTCTCCCTCTCCCTCTCCCTCTCCCTCTCCCTCTCCCTCTCCCTCTCCCTCTCCCTCTCTCTCTCTCTCTCTCTCTCTCTACAAGTATTTGCAAGCATATCTCTCTACTTTGGTCTTTAGGACTTCTCTAGAATCTTCTAACCTCCTTACTCAAGTTTCTAATTCCAGATCACCTTGCATGTTCATTTGCTATTTTTGGAAAATCACACCTGTTATTTCTATTTTTGATTTTTTCTCCTTTTTATTTTTCCTAGACTAAGGTTTTGGTTTCACACTATATACAAGATGAATTAATCTAAGGGTTTGGATTTAGGATAAAAGCCAATTTTAAGGGTCCAAGTTAGGATTTTTGGTCGGGGAAATTAGGGTTCTGCCCTCAATTAAGTCAAAACATGTGAATTCAAGGGTCTATTTATAGTTAGGACCTAAAATCCAAGGGTTTCTAAGGGTCTAGGTTCGGTTTTCATGGGGTAAAGCTTGCATTTTTAAGGGTTTTCAAGGGTCAAACCTAGGGGTTTATGGGTCAAAGTTAGCTATTTACACATACAGGTCTAATGTACATATTTAAAATGGTTTCGCATCTCACAATCAATCAAATTGGCCAAAACATGCACAAAATATACTCCTTTCTCAATCAAAGCACCACACAAAACTCATAAAATCAATGATCTTTGAAAAAAATGATGCACACTTCCCTGAGGGATTTCAACCCGAAATTGTGATACCAATTGTGGGATTTGAACTCATGACCTACTTGTTAGGAGTAGGATGGGCTCACCATTTGCCTCAAAATCCATGGTTGAAGATTACTTACTAATCCTCCCTCTTAGGGTGTGGTTCAACCATCCTCTGCCCGTCATTTCTTGAGTCTAATATTTGGATTCAGAAAAACTCGAACTTAAGTTTGAGCCACTAGTGAGCTTTCAGCGAGCAAGGGTCAAAGTTAACTTTGAACATCTTTTAAGATTGGAGCGAGCAAGGGTCAAAGTTAACTTTGAACATCTTTTAAGATTGGACTTAGAGAGTCTTTTACAAGTATCTTGAAAGATATATTCTGAAATAATAGTCTCTTACAATTTGTTAGAACATAATATGATTGAACTTAAGTTTGATTTGGCATCAAAATGAGGTTCTAGATCTTTATTCTTATAGCCTCTTGCATTTTTATGAGGAGACTTGAAGTTAAGTCCAACCCAAAAATGTTTTTAAAGGTTTTAAAGTTTCAAAGGTTTTTTAAATCATATAGAACTAGTGAATGTCTATACATGAAAATATGGATATTCTCTTGTGTGGAAATGATGTTATGGTTGTGTTCTAAATTTAATTCATTTGATTATTTTACGTGAATTAAAAGAATGGTCTATTGAATAACATTATTACTTTCTCATTTATTTCTCTTGTAGGAAAAATAAATATAGAAACAAAGCAGAGTATATCTCATCAACTTGAAGAAAGAGAAAAGTGGAAAGGCAAGAGAAACATCTTTTTGGATCATGGCATGTGTGAAAGATATGTAACTACTATTATTTTATTCAACATTGTTTTGATGATATACTAAGTCGTTCTCCTCTTCTAATGGAATCTGATCAACAAGAGGATTTTCATATGGAAAATAGTGAGTGTACATATTCTAAAGTGAATAGGAAAACAGGGAGTTACACCCACAAGGTGACGGTGCATAATAGAAAAAGTACTACATTGACTCTTAATCAAAGATGCTCATTTGAAAGCATTCAGATGGTTTCAATGCATGATTGTTGTGAACAAAGATGTTGTCAAGTAGAAGGTAGAGCTAAAATAATGGATGAAAGGTTAAACTTTTGGGGACAATGCCATCAAGATAGATGCAAATATGTTTTGGATTGCATGAATATGGTCTACAAAGGTAATATTATGAACTCAAGTCATTGTTTGAGTTTTAATTTCATGTTTGATGCAAAGGAAGTATGTACCAAGGCATGGTATTTAATTCATGGTATTAAAAAAAAACTCATTTATAACCTACAAGAAAAGTTTTTATTTGGTCAAAAGGTAACCATTCATGGGAATAATGGAATACTTAAAAAAAGTGCCAAACAGGTAGAAATATAAAAAACTTTGATACATGAATTCATTGATAATAATGCACGTCAAATGCCATACAAGCTGAGAACATGCATGGATGCTTCTCTTGAAACATAAAGAGTGCTTGCATCACATTACAAACAAGCGGATATTCTTTGAGAGTTGAATATGGCATTAGAGAGTTTGGGATATAATAAAATATCTTAACCAAAGTTTTCAAGAATGTGGACGACAAAATTTAGAAAAAAGTCTTTATCAAATCCAAGTACCTTTTCCAAATGCAACTTTTGTACATGAACAAAAGCGAATTATAATCTACCGAAAACACTCAAGAATGTGCAAGATATTTGGCACAAAGAGGATCTCATATGCTATGATAAATGAGTTGTAGATATTTATAGTATGCTTGGAGATTTTTCTCAAAATCATTTCCAAATAAATAGTTATGAATTATCCATGATAAAATGGATCAAATTAAAAAAACTATACCATAGATTAAACCAATTACAAAATCTCTTAATGGTGTTGAGAGATTGCCCATATCTTTAACAAGAATGCTTACTTGTGGACATGGACAATGTGTTTATGGTCATTTTCCGTTAGGATTATGGGTCAGTGATCCAAATCTTTCATTTTTGTCTATTTCAATGTGTTTGAGAAACTTGTAAAAAATAGTTAGTTGTATGGAGATTTGGGATTGAATAGTTATAGTGTGAATTACACAAAGAGTCTACTTGATTATGTGTTGTCTCTTGATGCACTTTATCATCATATGGATGTGTTAAAGGAGAAAATGTTATACAACTGCAACATAATCTAATATCACATGTGAAAATCAAAGTAATTCATTGAAGGAATTACCTAGAACACTATTTTTCCAACTTGAGAATTATGGTTCAAAAAATAAGGATCACTATGTCTTTGCATACTTGTCTTTGTTAGTTGCTTATGGGATATTTGATATGCTGCAACTAGGATTCCTTATGGATGGACATACACATGATGATATTGATGGTTTATTTAGTTACTTTTCAAAAAATATCAAGAAATAATCTATTTTTAGTCTTCCACATCTTATGAGAACTTTTCATGCATTGAATGTTGTAGCATGCATCTGACACCTTTTCTTATACAGAGAGTACCAGATTTCAAAAATTTTATCAAAGGGTACTTAAATGATGGAGTTGATACTCTTATTGGGCATTCAAAACCATTGCAATTCAAATTCTGCATGAGTCACAAGATACTCTTGATGCAATATAAATTGCATATGAGAAATACTGATTGGTTACATATAAATGGTATAGAGTTATGAAACAAAAATGAAGATGGCATGTTGAAGCTTCTTGAAGGAGTTCCAAAATTATTGCCACCTAGTGAGTATTTGAAGGATAATAAGGGTCATGGAAGGACTCCTTAGATATTTCAATTGGTGGAAAATGCACCTGGAAGAGAGGGGGGTAACTTAGATTATGGCAAGTGGATTAATCCAGTACTTACTTATTGGAAAAACCTTATGGAGGATTTGAAATCTCAAATAATATGGAAGAATACTTTTTATCATGAGTTTTGGCCAAAACATGGGAGCAAAGCATTTGGAGCTTCAAATGTAGTGCAAGATAATACATTTGATGATGAATATATAGATGAAAATGATCTACACTTTTGTGGTGCATTATGTAACGAACTAGGAAAAGAGATCGATCCATGCCTTGATGTGAAAAAGGGTGACTTTGACCTCATAGAACCATGTGATGTAATTTACTCTATGTGTCTTGGCATGGTAGAAACTGAAGTTAATCAAACTAGAGAGTAAGAAACATATCTTAATGTTTAGAGACAACATTGGCTACATATTTTAAAAAGGGAAAACATTAGTGATCAAGAACTATATAGGGATTGTTGGACAAAGTATTGGAGAGAAAATGTTTATGATTCTCAACATTGGGAGGATACTTCTTCCATTCTCTCATCATGGACACCAAAATGTGAGTCCAAACCAAATTCCAACAGCATTGATATTGAAGGTAAAACAAACGAAAAGGAAAGCAAATCAAGTATTTGAACATTTGAGCTACATCTCAAATGAAGATGATTGCAATTTGTAATTCAATTATAATATCTTATATGATATTGATCATATTAGATCATTATTATTTTTAATGTATCCATGAAAATATTTTGCAATAACTATGTTATAATTTGAAAACCATTTGTAAGCTTTTATTGTAATACTTCATCATGAAGTTTTGTTTCTTTGATACAACCTTATCTAATCTCCATTGCTCAAATATTTTTAGTTTTCTTGTGTGTTATATATGGAATGTTGGAAGGGGTCAATCCTCCCAAGCCTGAGTTTTCTTTGGCTTTACTAACTTTTTATGCTACAACAATTAATGTCAACTATATGGATTTGCTGATTTTTTATCAAGGAAATAATGTCCACTAGATGGCTCTCCATTAGCACCAATGTTGTTGACTACAAAGTGAGAGAATTTACTACATTCAATTAGGTGGATTTTTTTCATGTATTAAATTTATTCAAGTGTTTCTAAACACCATACAATTTTGAGATCATTAAATTAAATGGATAGAAAACCATACACTAAATTTATTTAGGTGTTTCTAAACACCATATGTTTTTGTGATAATGTTCTTGAAAAGGATACTTATAGATTCATTTATATTCTCTCATCATTTAATAAAATTCTATGTTAGTTATAGATTTTGAGTTTTCTTAAAGTCGTTATGTTTTTATATTTTGAAGATATTGATTCAAATATTTGGTATGATTATATATATGTATACAGAGACGTAGGAACACATACACACACACACAAAACTTTGCGTAGGAGGTGATCAAAGTTGACAAGTTTGCAGCTAGGAGTGGAGGGGATTGAGTGTCCGGTGGAGCTAGCTCATGGCTCGCAAGCTGAATTGGGAAACTTCCCAAAAGAACATTTTTTAATTATTATAAAGACTATAGTGCTTAGGGTCACTTCATGACATGGTGTGTAAAGGCGTTGAGTAAATTGCTTTCTTTATCAAACATTACTCAGGGGACCACTTGTCTCTTTTGACCTAAAATGTCTCTTGTAATTACAATTGTGGGTTCCAACTTCCCTGGAAACGTTTTAGGTCAAATAATTATATCTATAGGGAAATGGGGGATGAAAAATATTGATGATATGGCAAGGTTATTTTTTACTCACACCCTACCTATTGTTTTGGATCATTGAAAGATAGTCATTAAAAAGCTCAAAGGCAATTCATGAAAACAAATCAATTAATAAAAAAATTAAACTTTGGTATATTCTTTTGCTTTTGTCGCATGAGATTATTTTGTATATTATATTTAAAAATTGTGTGGATTGTCATCATCTTCAGTGGTGCATCTTCTAGAAATATATTGTGTGTATTATCATATTCCTTGTGCAATCAATGGAATTGGGAGGCCAAAAAAAGGCCTACCATAGAAACAAAGGAGAAGGGCATGCAAAACATATGCATAGCCTTCTTTCAGGTCTTTGTGGCATGGATTTATTTGGATTTCCCATGCCCGATACAAGCGTACTCAAGAATATATGTACATCACATGGATGTATCAAGCATCAAAATGACCAATGTCTTGAACTATTGTGTATATGAGGTTTTAGACATCTTTTCTTTGGCATTGTGATAAGTTTCAGTTTCAATCCATGATTTGTATGTATATCTCACTCAAGGTGTAATTCATGGAATAGGTAGGTCACAAAAGTCCCTACCACAGAAACACAGGAGAGGCCCTTGCAAGACATTTGTAGGACCCTTCCCTGCATTTCTATGGTAGAGCTATTTTTGGCATTCTTGTAACATTTGAGGACATGAAAGGAAATATCTCCACCATTTGAGGACATGAAAGAAAATATCTCCATATCAAATAGATGTTTCAAGCATCTTTTAGGAATCATTATGGCTAAGCGATCCCAAGTAACTTGTCAATTCGAGTTCAAAAGCTATCAATGGCACAAAGACATAAAAATTACTCTAACAACAATCCAAGTGATCGCAGAGAGATAATAGACAAAATAATGGAGAATTCCTCATGTTTCATCCAAACTAGTCAAAGTTATAAAATCTCTATTGTACGTGGAGATGAATTTACAAGACTTAGCTACAATCACCCCTATTAGTCCTAGCTAACTATATGTTCTTTGGTTGTATAGTAACCCTCTTAGCATGGATGGCCCATAGGTTGGAATCCTCAAGCATAGCTATCAAACATGCTTTGGGTGCCTCTTGTAAAGCTTCTAAAGCTGGAGCTTCGATCCTTAATCTTGTGTAATATCTTTGTAACTCTTCCTTAACCACCTTTGCAAAGGCTCTTTTACGTATCAATAACTTAGCTTTCTTTTGATAATGCCTTATCTCTATGAATGCACACATATATCTTCTTCTTTACTCTGTTGATCTTGCTTGTGCTGTTATAGGTCTTTGTTGGATGTTTTGGTGTGGTCTATGATAGATTTTGAAGACCTTCATCTTATGTTGCACATTTCTTGAGCTTTCTCCTTGTTCCAAATTCTTCTGTTGGCTTTGCTCCCTCTCTTCATTATTTTCTATGGCTCTATGAATCATCGGTAAAGTCTTTCAAGCTATGTTCACCCTATGATTTGATGGTATTTATTGGTTTACCCATGGTGCCTCTATCTAACTCTCCTCACTTGACTCTAAATCTTGTGGAGGAATTCTATATTGTTGTGAGTCATCCTCTAGATACTTGCATAGGTCCACAAATATGAGCATGTAATAATGCCAAGGGTTTAGATGATTAAATGGATGCTTCAATAGGAAAAGGGGTAAATGGTTGTTGATCATGGGTAAATACTTGACAAGATGACTTGAACAGATCTTTGCTAAGTAAGAGCTATGTCTAAATCCTTAAATCCACAAGCTAAAGATGAAATATTTGGCCATAAAACTTGAAAGCTTGTGGAGACCTTTGCCTTCAAATCTTTGACATATGAATTATTTAGATTCGGGATTGATGAATTGAACTTTGTTGTGATTAAATTGCAATGCAATGGTTCACTTGATAATGGACTTCACTCATACAAGGTTTCTACAAAATCTTGGTACATGAAGAACATCTTGAAGTGAATTGGTCTCTTCTTCTAAGTTAGTGATGTGAACTTTTCCTCTTCCTTGGATATCAATACACTTATTATCTTCAAGATAGACTTGGCCTTTGTGCTCTTGAAACTCATCAAAGTCTTCTTTGTCATTGCATAGGTGTGAGGAAGTCCCAGTGTCAAAAATACATTCTTTGTAGGGAGTGGATGGGACAAATACCTTGAGTTCAGTTGTAAGAATGAACTCTTCACTTGTGTAGTGAGTTTTATGCTCTATATTTGAAGTTGACTTAGACGTGTCCTTGTTCTTCTTCTACAAGAAATACGTTTTCTAGGTGTGCTTGCTTGCCACAAAAATTACAAGTAAACATCTTCTAGCCCTTTTCCTTAGACTTTTGAGTGGCTTTTTTATTTTTAGACTTTTTGAAAGTAGCTTTCGCATTCATAGTAGTTTCTTGAGTAGCTTTCAGTATTTTTCCTCAATTCATGGGGAAGAAAACATTTTGTTACATCTTCCGAAGTAGGTTCTTGAGCTCCATTGTACAATGTGGTCACAAATGTTTCATACTTCCTAGGTAGCTTGTTAAGAAATCTAATGGCCATTTCTTCACTTGAGACCTTTCAACTAAAAAATGCTAACTTTCTTAGATAATATTTAGACTATGTTATCACCTTTGTGATGGTTTAGCATTTCCTCAATCACAATCTTTCGATCACTCAAGAATAACAGAGGAGAGGAAAATGAGGAGATCGCACAAGATAAGAGAAAATCTAATGCAGAAGAGTAGAAAAGATATGAATCAGAGAAAGAGGAGTTCGGATATTATAGATGTACCTCCCGAACACCTCTGAGCAATCAAAATCTCATTCACATTTGCACTCTCAATCACACTCTCACTCTAACTCTCACTCTCAATCGCAAGGTAATTCTCTTATTTTTGTGTGTCCTTTCTGTTGAGGAACAATGTTGGAGGAGATGGTGGATAGTCACAATACATAAAGTGGTGTTGCTTGATCCTGCTTCACACCCACTAAGAATGATTTCTATAGAGTGTAGTGGGCCTCTTTATCTAGCTAATGATCATAAGTAATCATATATGTTTCTTGGAACATAATACAAAAATCAATGGAGCAAAATAGATAGGTATGAGTTGAACCAAGAACAAAATATCTCAATTAAAATTTGGGGATCGCACTTGGGGTTGAAGATACTTCTAGGTCTCTAACCAAGGACCTTGCCCAAAATATTACCAATCTATTCTATCCAAGGGTAAAACTCAATGGGGAGGTCAGTAAACTCTATCCATACTAGCGCTTTAGTGGGTTTGGGGCCTCTTGGATTAAAACCAGGATGCCAACGAAAAAATGATATAGGGGTATTCCTTATTAACCATTGACCTTTAGCCAAGACTTGAATCACACTATTAGCGTTTTCAAGTTGTTGGGGAGATTCTGGATGTGCTTAACTTGCAAACCCTTGTTTTCCCAGTTTACTTTTAGCCAAGACTTAAGCGATTCATGAGGAGGCCTGGGGCCGTGACATAGACCCACTACTACTTTCCCATATAACTGGTTATGCCAATCGTGTAGAGTATTCCTCTCAATAACAAGGATGGATTCTTCCTTATCGGGCATATCAAAATCTAGATTAATCTTGTTGGGATTCTCACAACTGTCCGGACTAAACCCTAAAGAATCATTAAGCACCAAGTTCTATTTACCTTTATCTATCGAAGGATGAAAGGAGAGGGGATTACCTGAGGTTGTCGGTGTATTGAACAGAGAGAAAAGACCTGGAGGGGCATCTGTCATAGCTTGGGTGCATGATCTTGTAGCCATGGCAAGGTTCTCTGCATCTTTGAGGCTAGATCATCTAGGTATTGATTGGGCCTTCACAGGACTTACTTGCATGTAGGAGGAAGAGGCATTTACGGCACGGAGTGGCCTCAGGCGACCTTCGTCAGCTGCCACCCTAGTGAACTGCTGCAAGGGTAAAAGGAAATAGTAAACAGCCTAAAAGCCATGACTTAGAAGTGGTTGAGATTGATTCTCAATCAATCAATCAAGAAGTAGATATGAATTCAACTTTCTCCTTTTCTAGATTGTAGGAAAAGATTCTAATCCATCTAAACTACCAAACCTTCCTTATTTTGAATTGCAATTCATGAAGAAAAGGCATGGACATATCCTCAAGAGTATATATAAAAACTCAAAAATAGTAGAGTGTTGATTTGAAGAAATACATATACTCTTTCATCATTGTCTGGTGCCACTTATATTCTCTACTCCTTCCTCAGACTCAATCAACTTGCATAGATTGCTACTCTCTCTACAGAGCTCCAAATCACGTGTTTAAGCATTTATTGGAAATGTATAATTCTCTACTTTAGATCTATAAACGGGCAATCCATTTGATTCCGAGCGTTTAGAGCAATCAAAGTTTTTAAGTCTTGTGGGAATTGTCTACAAATCCTTGAAAAATCGGGATGACATCCAATCAGTGTTAGTGGATTGCTCCTTCATTGGTTGTTATAAATTAGAATTTTATGCATTTTTGCAAGCCAAACCTATGTATGAAACTCCTTTAAGAGGATGGTTTCCAATTGTTTCTATGTTGGATGCTCTCACTGTTTGAAGTCATAGCTTCCATCCATTTTTAGAAGGTTTTTGTGAGCTAGTCAAGGTGCAAGTTATCTATTTTGCATCAACTTGTTCTTGTTGATGTTCGAAAGTAAATATTGGGCTTTATTGCACTAACCACAAGCCTACAAGTTCTACTTTACATATCTAAAGAGATAGGGTTGGTCCTACATTGGTTTGTTCGACCAACTTCACCACTTGACAACTCAACCTTTTAAGCCTCTCCAAGCTTCTCCAACTTCTTTCAATGGTATTAGAGCAACTTCAAGGTGGGAGATGACTTTCCATCAATGATTGGGAATCTTGATAGACACAATTATGCTACTTATCAAATTAGAATGGAGGCTTATTTGCAAGGAAGAAGTGTATATGGAATTGTATCGAGTGATGAAGCAATGCCTATTCCAAGATCCAAAGGAGGACCTACTCAAGAAGAAATAGATAAGCTCCCACTTTGGTGTACAAGGGATGCTCCAGCAAGTTCATACATACTCAAATCTGTCTCTCTTTTTCTATCACCACATATTAGATGATGCAAGATATCTCAAGAGAATTGGGATGCCCTAGAGACTTTCTTTTGTGCTAGTATAAAAGCAACAAAGAACCATTTTTGGAATGAGTTCAACCAAATGATGAAGACTCCAAAACAAACCATAACTCAGTTTGTTACAAAGATCAAGGAGGTTGTTGATCATTTGGCATCCATTGGAGAGTTCACTAAAGAAGAGGCGATTACGAGATAAATTCTCAATATGATTAGAGGTGAGAAGCAATGGCAATCCTTCACCATAGCCTATGATCTCATCATGGATGTGCAAACTCCAAAATTCAACATCTTTCTTGCAAAACTCTTCGATCAAGAGGCCAACAATAGCATAAAGGAAGGCAACTCCCATCATGTTAATTCAACTAGTGCTCTATATGTAGATAAGAAGGAAAAGAAGTTGAACGATAGACCAAAGGCCAGAATGTTCAACCTTGTGCCATCTGTGATAAGACCAACCACAACACTCAAAATTGTTGGTTCAATGGGAAGACCGACAAAGGAAGTGGAAGAGGTGGATATGACAGCAATAGAGGTAGAGGTGGGCATAACTTCCACAATAACAATAGAGGCCATAATAGAAGGGACTAGCCACAATGGATCTCAATATTCTTTCAATGCAATGCATGATGGCACCCACAAATCTGCGTTGAAAGAGACTTGAACCAGGTCCTTCCCTCAAAGATCTACATAAACTATGGAGACGGTTAGATTTGGGTACAGGAGGCTACTTACACGAATTTGCCCAATGTGTGCTTCCATTGTGGGCACCAAGGTCATACGATCAAAGAGTTCCCCTTGAAGCAAAGTACCAATAAAAAAAACTTAAACCAAATGGGTCCCCGGATCCTCTCCCTCAAGTTGGCACTTGGGGTCATCCGCCTTCGATGGAGGAAAAAGTGGGAACTCGAGTTGGAGAGACGGATTCAGTAGGATTCACTGAAGTAAGATATAGGAGGAAAGTTAGCCCTCGAAGATGAGCAACAAGGAATGTTACTTAGTTGAAATATGTGTGTGAATCATACGTACGGTATCCGTTCATGACCGGAGTTGATGCAATAGAACGTTTTCCCAAATGACTATTCTAACGTAAAAATATTGTTTTTTTTCTTTTTTTTCTTTTCTAAATGAAATTTGCCTGAACCTTAGTCCTTGACATAGGTTGAATTACTCCATATTTTAGCACCCTTTGGACATAACAAGAGGAAATGACCGAACTCGCGAAAAAACATTAGAGGTCTTATGCAACATGGGCATCTGTTTTCACTTTCACCTCCTCCTTAATTAGTTGAAACATGCGTGTTCGTTCATGACCGGAGCTGATGCAAGAGAACACTTTCCCAAATGACTATTCTAACGCAAAAAAGTTTGATTTTTTTCCTTTTTTAAAGGAAGTTCGACTGAACCTTACGCTCTTTGGCATAGGTTGAATTACTAGAGAGAACAACTGGACAAGTGAAGTTTGAGCCTCCAAGCCATCTGACGTATTCTCTTAAGTATTGGAATGGTCACAATACCTAGGAGCTAAGTTTGAATAAGGTCACATCTTCATGGTTTGAGACCTAGAGGGAACTCTAAGATAGAATTGTTCTCCTAACTCAAAGTTGATTTCTCTCCTTTGAGGACCAGCATAGGCTCTAGCTCTATCCTCACCTTTCCTAATGCTATCCTTAGAAAGTGTAAGCATATTATTCATCTCTTCCAAGGAATCCTTTTCCACTTTTACTTTCTCATTTTGTAAGCCTAATGCATAAGGAGCTCTTGGCTGAAATTTATACGTAATCATAAATTAACTATGTACTATTCAAGAGTTCTTGGCACTATTATATGCAAACTCTAGTCTAAGTAAGTAATCTTCCTAATTTTATTCTGCTTCTCATTTACATATGTCAAAGCATATGTTTTAAGATTTGGTTAACCCTCTTTGTTTAGTACCCAACCTCTTAAAGACTGATCTCTAGAAGTGGCTAGCGAATTTCCTATCCTAATTAGCAACAATGTCTAAATGAAGACCATATAATTGGTATAGGTTTTCCACAAAAATAACCTAGCAAACTCATGTGTCTTCAATGTACTACATATTGGAATAAACCTAGCGATTTTGATTAACCTATTCAAATTTACCCAACTATGGAATCCATGGAAATACTCTCCCTATTTATGTTGAGAACATCCAATGGGTGGAGTAATCCTCTGATTTTCAACCTTTCTTCCTTATTGACCTGGCATTTAATGCATTTAATCACACACTTTAGGATGTCCATCATAAGTTTTGCTTATTCCTAGGTGTCCTCCACTAGGTGTTTCATGACATTCATACAATATATTCCATCTCATCTCGACTTCTTTACAGACACACATCTTTCCTTTGTACGACATATATCCATCTTAGACACTGAAAATTTTCCACTTAAATCCTTTTTGACTACCCATTGATACTCCATCCTCATTGGAAATCGGTGCATCTAAATCCACTTTCTCAATGATTTCCCAAATTCGGCATATGCAAGATCAAGCCTACATTTTCCTTGAATGGATTCAAGTAGATCACTAGTGATTTGAGTAAAACTTAGTCCATTGAGCATAAGCATGCAACTAAGTTAATTATCTATCACCTTAAACTTTCCCTTTCTATACCTAACCTCATAATCAAATTTTTGAAGAGTCTTTCCCATTATGCCTTACCATCTTTAAGCATGTTTTATTAGAGAGCCACTTTCTGATTTTTGATCAAACACTATCGTAACTTTGGAAGCATATGAATAATGACACCACTTCTTCATAGGATGGAGAATTGCATACAAATCCCAATTAATAGATGGAGTAATTCTTCTCATAAAGTTCTAGCTTTTTGCTCTCACGTGCCACTCATCGACCACCCTGCACGAAAACCGCTCCTATAACAAAATTACTAGCATCAGTCTCAACCACAAATGGCCGATTGGGATCTACTATATGTAACAATGTAGTTGTAGCTATCACTACTTTGATTCTTTCCATATTTTGCCTTTTTCCATCTCCCCAATGAAAGGATTTCCCTTTCCCTTTAATTTGTTCCATTATGGGAACAAGAATCTTGGCATAACTCTTGATAAATCTTCAATAGAATTCAGATAAACCAAGGAAGATTTTTAGTTCTTCTAGGTCTCTAGGATGCAGGCATTCGAGAATAGCTCACACCTTTTCATGATCCATTTGAATTCCATGTTTGGAGATTATATGTCCAAGATATCTAACCTCTAGTTTGAAAAATTCACACTTTGTTTCTTTAGCAAAAAGTGAATTCTCTCTCAACACTTGGAAGACTAGCTATAGGTGTTCCAAACGTTCCTTGTCTCACTTACTACAGATGAGAATATAATCTAGAAAGTCTAGTAAAAACTTTCATGAGTGTCGTGAATGTGGCGGGAGCATTATTTAGAAAAATGGCATCACGAAGAACTCAAAATATCCATACCTAGTCCTAGAATCTATCTTAGGTACAACTGCTTTTATTCTAATCTGATGATACCTTGAGCTTGAATCAAGCATAGTAAAGTATTGAGCTTGATGCAAATGATTAAATAAATCATCCAATCAAGGCATTGGAAAGCTATTCTTAATGGCTATCTTATTCAATGCCCTATAATCTATAAAAAGACTCATAGAGCCATCTTTTTTCTTAACTAGGAGCATTGACATTGCCCAAGAGAGTTTCTAGGTCTAATGATCCCTTTAACTAAATAATCCTAGATTTGACTTTCTATTTCCTCATGTTGTGCTTAACTAAGTCTGTAAGGAGGTTTACAATTAGGCTTATTATCAACAAATAAGTTAATGTCATGGTCAATGTCTCCCCTAGAAGGTGGTAATCCATTTGGTAAATCAAGTGTAAATACATTTTTATATTCAAATATTATTTGCTCATAACCGTTAACCACACTTTCTTGCAAAAAAGAATAAGAGAAAGTCTTGTTCTTAGTTACAGAATGATAAAAAATAGATACATATGAAATGTCACAATCATCAAGAATGTGATGAAAATCTAAAGTAAACAATGCACAAACATCTTGTACACCATTTGAATAAAAAAGAGTATCTAACAGCATGCATGAGATAAGGAGTGTATTGGGTACATATCTTTCACCTTGAATACAAAAAGTACTTCCATCTTTAACAAACTCAATAGAATTGCTTTGATAACTTCTTTTAAGTGTCTCCCCTAGTCCCCAAAGCCATTCTCTACCCAATGTTGTCTCAGTTCTTTCCATATTCATAATTTGGAAATCTAAATGATATATAAACCCTTGTACTTTGATTTCCAAATTGTATACCATAGTATCCCATGTTCTCTTATCTTCCCCTTGCATCATAGATACTATGTATCTATGTGCAGTAGGTTGTTGGGGAACTTTTAACTTTTTGATGAGAGCATAATTAATAAGTTATGAGTAGAAAAATGATCGATCATGATTCTCACTATAGTCTTGTACACATGACCATGGAGTTTAATTAAGTCATGTGGTCCAAAGTACTTTGGCCACAATGACTGACTGTAACAACAAGTATGTTCTATATCCTCATGCATAACCTCCACTTCCTTACAGCTAGAGCTTCCATAAAATGGGAAGCGTCTTCATGCAATGGACCACATATTTGCCTTTGTCTAAGACTATACTATTCCTTGGTCCTTGCTTTTTATCTTCCCCTTTACGTACTAGGCAATTGCACTTAGAGTAGTTAGGAGACAAATAGCTAAAGCATAAGTTTTTATGTTTGGCCTTCTCAAACCAATCTGTACTAAGTATAGGCCATCTTTGTTTTTGTACTACAAATTTGTTTTTGCATGGGATTAGCCTTTTCTTGAACTTACTTGTGTAGGTCTTGGTGTTTGATCTATATCCACTGCCTTACCACTATGGTCTCCATACAAGCAAACATACTTGATAGCTTCTTCTAATGTTTTAGGATCATTCCGTCAAACCCCAATCTTAATGATATGAAGCCCTCTCACAAACCCTCTCTAATTGAGTATCATCACAATGCTCTACAACATCCAAATGATCATCCAAAGTATGCTCCATATGAGCATCTATATGGTCAACAAAATCATGCTCTATATAAGCATCATGAGCATCCAAATTATGCTCAATATCTGAGCATCTGAATCCTTCCATATATGTGCATCATGAATGTCAACAGACCTACATGTAGGTAGACAAAATGAGACATGAAGAGTCTCATACTGCACACAACACTGAACTCCCACTAAGAGGAGACTATCTCTCACATGTACCTACAATGGCTACTTGTGCTCAATCCTGGCACCTCTGACAAGCATAAGCTATCCCAACTACAACTAAAAATGATGCTCACCAAGGAATGCATAACATTTTCTCTCCTATAACTACCTAACTAAAACCAAGCTTGTAGGGAATGAAGACACATAGCGTACATGTCTGAGTATAAGTGATGCTCCACTAGGTAGCATAAGGCATATATCTCTTGCACCCTCAATGTCATATGTCATACCATCAGGCATATGCACACATCCATGACTCTTACTTGAGAATCGACAAAACCACTCATGATGTGGAGTAATATGAAAGCATCAAGAAATCAAGACATATGTGTGCTATCCAATGAACAAGAAGAATCCTAAGATGAACCATAGGAGAAAGTGATATCACCATCACTGGCATAATCAACTACCATAGACTCTCTTGAAACCACTACCTAACTCGCATCACGTGCATATCTCTGAGGTCATCATCACATCCACTTGAAGCAACATCATCGAGTATGGCCCTCATGTCCACAGTGTGAACATCAAAGTCATGGATGTGATCTATGTTTCACATGAGTCAATGGACTCACATACATATCATGTAGTCTTTTCCATAATGCACTACGCATCTCCTCATACATAACAGACTCATATATAGAATCCACAAGTTGTATTCAAATAGTGGAGTTATCCAACGCATCCATATCCATCCATACATGGTGACGCATGTCACAAGGTCTCTGTGCATCTCTATGCACATACATGTGTAACCTTGCACGAACCAATGTATGCCACATCTGATCTTTTCATCTCAAAAATTCAGTTCCATCAAACTGAGAAGACATCATGCAAGCAATCCAAGAGACTAGAAATGTAAGAAGAGACTTAAAATAATACTCTATTCTCAATAACATCACATCTGCATATCCATATGCATAACTCATATCACATATGTCTCACTGGAGAAGAAAAAACCATGTGAACCACCTGTCACATAACCATGCATCTAATATGCACATAAAACCATGAGCATAAGCCTGTTATCTAAGTCTGCAAACCAACTAAGTAGATATGAAAGAATCCTGGGAAAAATTGATAGAGAATCTCCTATAAATTGAGGAACCAAACAAGCTAACCAATAATATAAGGATAGTGAGTAACCTATCACCGTCTGTCACTGATCCAACCAAAGATAATGGTAAATACATATGCAAAAAATTGATGGCAATACACATCAGTACAATGGTGATACACCTCCCACTCAAGAATGAATCATGCAAGATGGTCCAACCTATCACAAACAACGTGTGACCAAGTCCAAGTGAATGGAGATAAAAACAATCCAAAGCTATCACACAAGCACAAGGGATCTACTAGAGTACTCTTTTAGTATAAAAGCTGACAAAATTTTAGCAGCATCTCCTCTATAAAATGGACTCTCAACCAGAATAACCATGTGGAAATCACCATCCACATATGCGAAGAATCACATTGGCAAATAGATATCAAATCAATGAACATATGCTAAAATAATAGCCAATCAAAATGACAAATGGATGTGCAATTGAGGCTCCAATCTAGATCATGTCCCTGCATAAAAATAAGAATACAAGCACTAGCCAAGATCAAAATCAAATCTCATAAAATATCTGCAACCGAAAAGTAAATCTGTATCCAAATGGCATAAATGAGATAGGGACCACGATGCCACTATACATCCATTGACAATGCTACGATCACACTCATGATGACATAAGCCTAAAAAACAGGTATACCATAATGTCATCTGATATGCCAAACATGTGACAAGATCATGCTCTACTCTCATATAGAGGAGCAACCACAGTGATCATACATGGAAAATGCCTTCAAGATCTAAAAATAAGAGCTCACACACCAAAAAAATCTCTCTCAAAGAAGTTTCACAACAAAATGAACTTCCAAAAGGAATTAGGGTTCTTGTGATGAAAATATGCTACTTTCTGTTTTGCTATTTCAGAGATGCTAACCTCTGAGTTTTAACTTTTTCTCTATAGCAAACCTCAAGAACTCTTTCTTGCCTACGTAACCATATAAAGAACGCCTCAATCGGTGGTGCATAGCTCAAGCTGCACACGAAACACGCATCTACTGTTAATTTCATCTTCACTTGCAACACTATTGCTCTTTATTTTACAATTTCACTGACCTAGCACTCAGAATCTAGATCAACATTATTCATACGTGGGAGCCTCAAAAACCACATAATGATCTCCATAGAGGCAATGCACTATATATGATGTATATATATGAATCTAGGGGTAAGGTCACATAATCCTTACATCCTCAACATGATATACACTACAAAATAACTTGGATAGTTATGCACAACTCAAAATTTGATTTGAGCTCATTTTAGACTATTGAATACACTATCATGAGTCTCAACATAAAATTTTATCTTTTTGTGTCAATTTTTGTGTGTTTTTGTTTGCTAATACAGTCCCACAGATGCTACAAGTGTAGAGGAGATGTGTAGGTTTCTTTTGTTTAAACAATCAATTTTTCACATCAAGGTACATTAACTAGCCATGGTTGAGAGCAATGATGTATTTGAGTTGTTGGCTATATTGAATGATTCAAACTATCTACTTTTTGCATACATGATCTTTTCTACCTCTAAACTCATTTTGGCATTTGAGGCACTACCACGACTCAATAGGTAATTTTATATTTTTGTAATAATATTTATTTATTGAATTTTGAGGGACAAAAAAAGCATTAAGAAGAAGAAAAAGTTTAAGAGCACAACATAGAGTGTATTGCTAAGTGTAGAATGTATGAAGATAAGTAGCCCTTTAGGATCACGAGCATATATAAAAAAATCATAAATAAAGGAAAAAGTGTTTTGATAATTCCAAGTGTTTTTACACACATCACTATAGAAATATATCAGCAAATTCCCCTTGGGAGTGATGTAGTGAACAAGGGGCTGAGCCTCGTGTATAAAGAAGTGTCAACCAATGTGGAATAAGGTCAAAACACAAAAGGGAGTAAGCCCACAGCTTTGCAAAAAGCTTCAAACTTCTCATGAGGCAAAGCTTTTGTAGAAAGGACTTCAACAGTATCCTGTGTGAGCACACATACCAAACCGATATTTCATCAAAGAGTCTCTCCTTGACATAATGATAGTGCATCTCAATGTGCTTATTCCGAGCATGGAACATGATGGTGGAAAAATTCTGTTCAACAACCAAGTCATCTGTAATTGAGACATACACACTCAACATTGCTATGAAAGTTATCCTATGTTGAGCCTCACAACTAGTAGTGATAATAGGTTTTTCTTAGTCAATCACGATATGCAAAAGCTACTAATCATGAACCAAAAACCACTTGCAGATACACCAATGTCATAAAAACCAACCCAATTTTGGTTAGACGAAAGGTTGTAATTCTGGTTTGATCATCCCTTGGGATAAAAGAACCCAAGCTGTTTAGCCAAAACACATATCCTCAAAAACTATTCTAAGCTTTCTTCTAAAAAGGCAAAGAAAAAAGATGTTGAAATGGTTGTTGCAAACACTTTTGCTTCTAAGATTGAGCCTGCAAACTTAGTGTGAAAGAAATCTTTGGTACTTTGATACTCGTGCAAAAAAAACATATTACCTCTCAATGGAGTATCTTCTAACTTGAGCATGGCCCTAATGGGAATATTATCACATGTGCAAACAACCCCTCATATCTTATCATAAGAGCTAGAAGAATCACCTTACTACTACTAATGGTAGTACATTCATATTGATAAATGCCTTAGGTGTGCCAAGGATCAAGAAGACTCTATTATTAGTATCAACACTAGCCAACATTGTATTGGTGGTAAAGCTTCTTATTGGCGACATGTAGTTCATTATCTTTTTTATAGTGACAAAATTATTGCATCTGGTACATTGTGTCATGGTCTTTATAAGGTCATACATTATGGAAAATCTATGGATGATATACAAGATTTGCAAGCCATTTTAGATGCAAAAGGCATGCTTACTATGGTCATTATAACTTAAAAATGTGTTATGACTCCAACAATTTGATATGATGTCCACTTTCCCTAATCTTGAGGCATCATAAAGACATGTACGTGAGGGCTACTTTTTGTGTAAGATCCAACATCCTTCATTTTCCAAAGAAGGTAGATGGTACAATAAGAGCTCAACAAAAATTGTTGCTTTTTCATTGTGATGCCTATGGTCCTATATAGACATCATCTTTTGGTAGAGACCTTTACTTTGTGGTTTTTATTGATGACTTTTCCAAGCATGAATGTATCTACCCATTAAGTTCAAACTTTGAAGTACTAAAAAGGAATTGAACTCATGACCTATCATCAAGGAGTGTCATGGACACAAATAAAACCATTTGAAACGTTAGATTCCATGTTGATTTCTATACATCATGTTTGGTTAAAAATTTAGAGAAACCAACTCCACCATCGCATCCAAAATGTGCCAAAACCCTAAGATTGAATGTCTATTTGCCTTATTTTGACACTCGGAGGTCCTATTTCAGATTGTTGACATCATTAATTTGTAAGTACCCCTAGGCCCTTAACACCTATATTAAGGAGGGCTTGGCCGTATACATCCTCTATCTTGCAAATGTAGTCTTGGGAGCTCAAGGAGGCCTGATCAGCAAGCAAGTACTTTTGAAGTTCCAGCTTTAGTTCTTGTTCTATTCCTTGTTCTAATCTTGATTAGTCTACTGTTTGGACATCTAATCTTGTCCATTGTAATTTCATAGTATGAGATCTTATCAAGTTATTTCTTGTATCTAGTTCATGTCCCTCATGAGACTTCTTGTATCCCAGATATCTTGGTTCATACCTATGGTCTCAGCTTGTGGAATCTCTTGTAGTCCTACTAGTCTATTTATCCATACCTATTAGTCACATGTTGTGGGACTTCTTATAATAGGTTGATATTCTTGTATTATTTCCCCTGTGTGTCTGATCTTGTAATCGAAAGTATAGCTCCAAAAGTTTGTCTAGTCTAGCCAGACAACAGAATCTAGTGCTCCCTTAATATTTTGACAAGGCTACCCTCATCAAGACCAAGCACCATGGATTCCATTTGCAAGGAGATTCAATGTACCGTAAATGACTTGATTGGACATGTCCAAGAGCTAAAGAGATTGTTATGACAAGGTGATCAATTGGTTTTAAACTATGTCTCATATCTCAAGATATTGTTTTTTGGATCTACATGTCAAGAATATTATCTAATTAGTCGATTTCAAAGTGGCATCATAGATGAAGTGAAGTATCTCGTGCTATCCATGCCTCAAGGAGATACCTTGGATGATCTTATCAATCATGCAATTCAATATGAGAATAAATTATTCAAAGAAACATAAGTCCAAGAGCTATAAGTGTTGAATAATCAAGGCCAGTGATCCTCAAGAATACAAATAAAAAATCATGACAAATGATATGGAGTATACATTTTATGAAGATAATACGAAGGAAAAGGATATGAGGAGTTCATGTTCAATCAAGGAGGTGTGCTTACTCAAGGCTCTCCATCAAAGATCTCAGAAACACCACAACATACCACTTGAAGCTCAAAGGATTTATCTTGTGAAGAACCCAAGGAAGCTCAAGAGAGACCCAATCCTCCACCACCTATCAGGATTGAGGATCGTGAAGAGTTCGAGGTTGAGCATGTCTTAGATTCAAGTATCTCTCAAGGAAGATTGGAATACCTTATTCATTGGAAAAGGCGTGACATCAGTGATCATACTTTGGAACCTAAGAAAATCTTCAAAGAGCAGCAATCAAGGTTCATGAATTCAATAGGAAGAATCCAATGAAACTCAAGCTAGAGAACATAGCTGCTCCTCGTGGAACTCATCCCTTGACAGGGAGGTGATGTTATGGACACAAAGAAAACCATTCAAAACATTATATTCCAAGTGGATCCCTATATCTCATGTTCGTTTAAGAACTTAGAGAAGTCAACTCTACCATCACATCCAAAATGTGCCAAAACCCTCATATCGACTATCTATTTACCTGATTCTTACACCCAAAGGTCTTGTGTTAGATTGTTGACATCACCAATTCATAACCACCCTTGAACATCTATATTAAGGAGGGATTTGCCACATAAATCCTTAATCTTGCGAATGCAATCTTGGGAACTCAAGGAGTCGTGATCACCAAGTAAATACGTTTGAAGTTCCAGTTTTAGTTCTTCTTCTATTCCTTCTTCTAGTCTTGATTAGTCTAGTTCTTGGAAATCTAGTATTTTCCTCTAGTAATCTCGTAGTAGGATATCTTTTCAACTTATTTCTTGTATCTAGTTCATCTCCTTTAAGGGAGTTCTTGTATTCGAGATATCTTGGTTCATACCTATGGTCCTAGATTGTGGGATCTCTTGTATTCCATCTAGTTGAGTTAGTGGGACTTCTTATAATAGTTCTATGTTCTTGTATTATTTCCCTTGTGTGGCTGATCTTTTAATCAAAACATAGTTCCAAAATCTTGTCTAGTCTAACCACAGGGCACAATCTAGTGCTCCCTTGACAAGCAATATTATGGGCTAACCACTTGCCCCAAAAGCCATGTTTAAGGATTACTTCCTGATCCTCCCTCTTACTGGATGTGGTTCAACCATCTCTTGCTTACATTTCTCAATTCTAACACTCTCCTCTTCTTCTAATATATAGAATATCTATGGATCACACGAAATCACATTTCTGTATAGCACATCTTTGTCTTCTATCCTCAAGAATTCTTGGAGTCTTTTTTATTAAGTTTGAAATCAATGAAAATGATTTTAATGAGAGATCAAACAATGCTCTTCAATTTGGTACAATCAAATTTGGAAAAGCCTAAATACATCTATAGATAGAGGAGCAAAATCATGCGAAAATAAGGTAAGCAAGAAAGGTGGTTGGTTGCTGGAGTTTATGACCACTAAACTAAGTGGGAAACTTGTGGAATGCATACAACTCAAGAAACAAAGGCGGGATGATGCTTATATAGAGTTTTACTTTTCCTACAATCTAGCTAACCACCCACCAGTCAGTGTAGGTGCACTTTTTGGTGGCTGATTTGATGAGATTTGAATTTGATTGAGTTTGGTGGAGCTTCTAACTTTATTCCATGAGTTTGGGTCCTCTTTTTGTATTGGTCCACTTGCAAAACTTGTGATTGAGCCATTTTGCATGATTGAGACTTAATTTTCAACATTTTTTACCTGATTTTGTTGCTTTGCCATATCTAGTCTTGTCTACATTATCTTTATTTGTCTATCTTTATCTCTCTACATTCTCTCTATATTGATTGTCGGCTTCAAAAACCAACAATTTCTATCAGAGCACATTTGTGTGAGAGTTTGTAAGAGGTAGAGTTTGAGCATGGACTTGCTTGAATTAATATACGTTATCGTTACTATCCATGTGAAAAGCCAAATGGCCACAAAACATTTCTTTGTATATGTTCTTTAATAAAACATATAGTGGCCTGGTCAGTCACAGACTCTAAGTTCGACTGCATTTTGTAACACCTAAGGAGTCTGTGTTCGTGCTCCCCGTGTACTATGTTTTTCTGCGTATTCTGCAACCTTTGTGCAGAGTATCATGTGCGGCCTTAGGAGCTCAGTTTTCTACTCTAAGGATATCATCGTGGATCTCTTGAGAAGGAGAGCGCACTATGGTGCACTGCCATCAAAATACTTCACTGGTATCAGAGGATTTCAATGCAAAAGATTTTTTCCTTTCATGCGAGTGAAACGAGCACCTGCCCACCCACCCAAGGCTTTCTCCAAGGTAGCGACCAAGGCATAAACCCTAGCATACCTTGTCATCTGAGTCACCCAGGAGGTCACCCATCCCAATATTGTTCCCTCGAGGCTCGCTTAACTCTCACAATATCTTGCCAGTAAGATACATTGTTGTGGTGTCTATAGAAGTGGAAAGACTAAGGTCAACATTACCTTGAACATGTTTTGGTCCCTTAAAGCTTCATTCTTTACTTTCAATGTCTGTGTTTGAAGCATTTTTGGGATGTCTTTTGGAGCCATTTTGGAGTAGTTTCACACATAGTTATCTTCACACAGGTCCAAGAACATCAAGAAGACAGTTGTTTGTACTTCTTTGACAATAAATATTAACCTTTGGAGCTGTGTTTTCAGCCACACTAGTAAAACTACAAGTTTTTTGAAAGCTTTTCAGTTTTGATGGGAGCAGCCACTAGAAATTTATGCAGGTTTTTGAGCCTAAAACATCAGAGTTGATAGGCATTTGGAGGTGTTGTTGGCTAGTTTTTGGGTTGTGTATTCAGTCTTTTAGTATCACTTTACTGCATATATTGAGCACATACATGTTGGTGCAAGTCAACCACCAATTGATGTTTTAGATAAAGACGTGAAGTCAAAGGATGAAGAAAAGATCAACAAATGAAGATTGAAGATAGAGTATGTTCATGAAATGAATACTTGTATACATATGTACATTAATTTATAGTTAGCTCACATATACATTTTGTATGGTCATGAGCTTGTACATATATATGCCTATATATACAAGTAAAAAGTCACGGCAAGTATGAGAGAGCATGTGAAGGGAAAAATTAGATGTTGTAATAGTCATTAGACACTTGAGAAGTGAGGAAGAACTCTCTCATCATTCAGATCTAAAGTTTTTTGAATAGAAGAAACAACTACACTCGATATTTTGTTGTGTTCTCCTTCTGTGTTTGATCATTTCAAGAATCCTTTTGTAGATGTCTAATTCCATAGTTAATGCTTCTATTGTTAAAGTTTGAGAGCCTAATTGTAAACAGCCTGAGAGAATTATGTGTAAGAACATTTGTATGTGAAGAAGTGTTGAGTGTCTTCTGAAACAGGTGCAATCTCGATGGTCAAAGAATTGATCAGTTCTCAGTGCACAGTATAAATTTTAACACAAATGAGGAGTCAAAATCTAAGTTGGAAGGTAAGCCATCTATGGCTAAAATCATTTGCTTAAACAGGTTCTAGTTTGGGAGAACTGTGTGTTAGAAGTTGCAGGTATAAAAATCGACTATACAAAAGAACAATCATAGGTGAACTTCTTTATTAATTTCTCAAGATTTACTGAATCTTTTGCAAAGATTTAACTTGGAGAAGGTGTGGAATCTTTAGGCGACAGCTTGTGTAAAGTTTATCAAAAACGTTACACATTTGATCATTCAATGAGTGATTAATGTGCAGCAGACTTTCTGAGTAGTGACTCTCTTCATAGTTAGTTCAAGATTTTGATAATCTAGTATTGATCCTCCAAATTGGTAAAGGTTTTGAGTTGTTCTTGATATAGAGGTGCTCTTACATCAAGGATATCATATTCTTTTGGAGATTAACACTCTCCATCAGTGGTATCAAAGCAAGAATCATCAAAATAGAAGAAAGGAGGACCCCGACTGCTGCACTTATACAGAAGTTAACATTTGAAGGTTCAAAAGGTGAAAGAATTAAGGGAAATCTTGAGAAGGACGCATGACTCTATCAAGAAGATCAAAAGGAACTTCATTCGAAGTAAAGGTACAATTATTCCTCATAAAGCTTGAAGAATTTAATACACAGGTGAAGAAAGGATGGGAGATTCTCTTCAAATAGAGAAATTGGATAGAGAAAACTATCCAGCATGGTCAATGAGGATGGAAGCTCATCTCATGAGCAAATACCTGATAGGTTACATTACAGGTGAAGAAGAAAAACCAAAATTCAGAGATCCTAGTGTTCCAACTAGGGATGAACTCTCAAAATTGAAGACTTGGATGAAGAAGGATGCCCAAGCAAGGAGCATTATCTACATGGGAGTAAATGACTACTTGCTACCTCATATTAGAGGATTTGAAAGTGCAAGTGACATATGGAATGCTTTGGAGGAGCATTTCCAAAACACTATAAAGTCAAGGAAGGCATCTTTGTGGGAAGAGTTTACCACATTCAAGAAGAAGGCTTCTCAATCCATTTTTGAATTTGTGGTAAGACAAATCATTTAGCTCATGATTGTTGGTATAATAATCAGAATAATGGAGGATATAATCAGAACTTTAATTCAAGAGGAAGAGGTGGTAGAAATCAAAGAGGTAATTTCAGAGGTAGAGGTAGTAGAGGTTATTTTGGAAGAAATGCAAGTAGAGGATTCCAAAGTCAATCCTACAACAATACCTACTACAATTATGCTTTAGATCAGAAGGAGGATTCAACCTTGATTATGAATGCAACTTGTGAAAGGCATAGTTAAGACCAAAGAGTAAGGTTTTGTATGTTCCTACAATTCCAAAGAATTTGATAAGTGTAGGGCAATTTGTTGAAAAAGGTTATGAAGTAAGGTTCACTAATGATGGAATTTTTGTGGAAGACCCTAGCAATGGGTACAAACAAATTGTTTCAAGGAAGAAAGAAGGAAAACTCTTCACATTGAAGATTCAAGGTAATGTTGGTCATGCCTTGTTCACTTATGGAGGACATAAGATCTCTAAGTTAGATCTTTGGCGCAAAAGGCTTGGACATTTCAATGAAAGAGGTATTAAGGATATGGTTAACAATGGTTCAGTGCTTGAATTGCCTAATCTTGCAGGTCAACATATGACATACAGATGTGAGGCATGTCAATAAGGCTTATAAGGCTCATAAGCAATCATATTCTAAGCATGGATTTATGTATTCAGAGAAGCTTGAATTGGTACACAGAGATGTGTGTGGGGGACCATCAAAGGATTTCAGTATAAATAGTTCAAGATATTATGTGATTTATGTTGATGATGCTACCAGGTGGATCACTATATATGTGATCAAAGATAAATCAGAGGTATTATAATACATTCAAACATTATCATGTGTATGCTGAAAGAATCATAGGTCAAAAGTTGAAGAGACTAAGGTCAGATGGAGGGGGAGAGTATTTCTCTAATGAGTTCAGTGATTACTTATGGCATGCAAGTATAAAAAGGGAAGTTACTTGCAAGTACTCTCCTCAACAAAATGGTGTAGCAGAAAGGAGAAATAGAACTCTTGTTGAGTTTGCAAGATCAATGATGAAGGAGAAAAATTATCCAAATTATTTGTGGGCTAAGGCTATAAATACAGCTACATATTTCGCTAATAGGTTACCATGTAAAGCTTTGCAGGGTATGACACCATATGAGGCATGGTGGGGTAAGAGACCTACCTTCGATCATTGCAAAGTGTTTGGATGTTTGGCCTATGCATATGTGCCATCTCAGTTGAGGCATAAATTGGAACCTAAAGCTGAAAAGTATGTGTTCATTGGATATGATGATAAGCAGATGGGATATAGGTTGTGGAGTCCATCCACAAAGCAATTCCTTGTATCAAAGGATGTTACATTTGATGAGCAAGGTACTTGGTATGCAGGTACAATCAATAATCGTGCAGGTGATGAAGAAGTTATGCATCAGAAGAAAGGTAAATCAAAGGTTCATATATTTGATGAAGAAGAGAACAATGAAGTACAGGTTGAAGTTGAAGAAGTGCTAGGGTTTGATCCAGAATGTGATGAACCAGAAACTTCAAGAAGTGGTGAACTCAGAAGGTCATCAAGACACAAATGGCAACCTACAAGGTATAGTTATGACAGTTCTTTTTTGAATACTAAAGACTATGCTTACATGGTGAAAGGAGATGAAGACCCTTTTACATATGAAAAGGAAAAAGGTAAGGAAAATTGGGAGAAAGCTATGCAGGAAGAGTATGATGCATTGATGGAATGAGACTTGGGATTTGGTTCCTAAACCAAATAGTCAGAAGATCATTGGATGCAAATGGGTCTACAAGACAAAGAGATATGCAGATGGAAGTGTGTCTAGGTATAAAGCTAGACTTGTTGTGAAAGGGTTTGCTCAGACATATGGTATAGAATATGATGAGACCTATAGTCCTGTGGCAAAGATGACAACCATCAAGACACTCATAGCCATTGTTGCATGTAAAGGTTGGAGACTATATCAATTAGATGTGAAATATGCTTTTCTTAATGGTTATATTTCAAATGATGTTGTCATGGAACAACCACAAGGGTTCAAAGATAAAAGGTATTCAAAATATGTATGTAAGCTCAAGAGAGCTTTGTATGGGTTGAAGCAGGCCCCAAGGGCATGGAACTATAGACTTGTGAAGTTCTTGAAGGAACTTGGTTTCCAAGTATCTAAAGCAGATAGAAGCTTGCTTGTCAAAGCAAGTGATGATGGGTTCATTTATATGTGTATACATGTTGATGATATAATCCTTACAGGTACAGATGAGAAGGGCATACAAAGCCTCAAGAAGCAAATGAAGAAAGAGTTCAAGATTAGTGACTTGGGAGACTTGTCATATTTCTTGGGCATGGAGATTTCATATACTCAACATGGAGTGTATGTAACTCAAGAAAGGTATTTGAAGAACTTGTTGATCAAATTTAAAATGGAAGATTGCAAGGGTGGCACCTACTCCAATGGAGGTGAATCATACATTGAGCAGATATGGAGGGGAAAAATTCAAGGACATGAAGCTATATCAAAGTCTGGTTGGTAGTCTGATCTATGCTACATTAACTAGGCCTAATTTATCATATGCAGTTGGAGTGTTGTCTCAATTCTTGCATTGTCCTAGGAAATAGCATTGGGTTGCAGGACAAAGAGTACGAGATACATTAAGGGTACACTCAAGGAAGGTTTGTATTATGGTTTTACATCAGATACAAACATCAAGATATATAGTGATACAGATTGGGCAGGTAATCCTGATGATAGGATATCAACATATGGATACTTGTGTTATGTGGGAGATAAGTTAATCTCTTGGTGCTCTAAGAAGCAACACACACTTGCTTTACCATCTACGGAAGCATAATATAAAGGTATGGTTGAAGCTGCAAAGGAAGTCATATGGTTGAAGAATCTCATGAAGAGTTTTGACATCATTCAGAGTACACCCACTATTCATGGAGATAATATGATTTCATTGTATCTACATGCTAACCCTGTTTTTCATGCCAAGACTAAACACATTGAGATTCAGTATCACTTCTTAAGAGAGAAGGTGATTGATAAGGACATTTAAGTCATATGTACTTCAACAAAATATCAGATTGCAGGTATGCTAACCAAAAGCTTGGATGGACCAAAGCTACAAAGATTTAAAGACATGGCAGGTATAAAGAAGATAGAGAATACCCTCAATTGATGATTGAGGGGGACTTATTGGTGCAAGTCAACCACGAATTGATGTTTTGGATAAAGACTTGAAGTCAAAGGATGAAGAAAAGATCAACAATTGAAGATTGAAGATAGAGTATGTTCAGGAAATGAAGAATTGTATACATATGTACATTAATTTATAGTTAGCTCACATATACCTTTTGTATGGTCATGAGCTTGTACATATATGCCTATATATACAAGTAAAAAGTCATGGCAAGTATGAGAGAGCATGTGAAGAGAAAAATTAGATGTTGTAATAGTCATTAGACACTTGAGAAGTGAGGAAGAACTCTCTCATCATTCAGATGTAAAGTTTTCTAAATAGAAGAAAAATTTGCACCTGATATTTTGCTGTGTTCTCCTTTTGTGCTTGATAATTTCAAGAATCCTTTTGTAGATGTGTAATTCCATAGTTAATGCTTCTATGGTTAAATTTTGAGAGCCTAATTGTAAACAGGCTGAGAGAATTATGTGTAGGAACATTTGTATGTGAAGAAGTGTTCAGTGTCTTTTGAAACAGGTGCAATCTCGATGGTCAAAGAATTGATCAGTTCTCACTGTAGAGTGTAAAGTTTTGCACAAATGAGGAGTCAAAATCTAAGTTGGAAGGTAATCCATATATGTCTAAAAGCATTTGCTGAAACGGGTTCTAGTTTGGGAGAACTGTGTGAAGTTGCAGGTGTAAAAATCGACTATACAGAAGAACAATTCCAGACATAGGTGAACTGCTTGATTCATTTCTCAAGATGTACTGAATCTTTTAAGAAGATTTAACTTGGAGAAGGTCCGCAATCTTTAGATCACACCTTGTGCAATTTTTTATAAAAAACGTTACACATTTGATTAGTCAATGAGTGATTAATGTGCAGCAGACTTTCTGAGTAGTCACTCTCTTCACAGTTAGTTCAAGATTTTGATAATCTAGTATTGATCCTCCAAATTGGTAAAGGTTTTGAGTTTTTCTTGATATAGAGGTGCTCTAACATCAAGGATAGCTTATTCTTTTGGAGATTAACACTCTCCATCAATACACACCATGTACACTTCTGTGGATACTGCTTATGTACGTCCATATGGTCATGGATATAGCAGTTATGTTTTTTGCATAAAGCCTTTTATGTATGATAAAGAGGGTCGTTGTGAGGTTTTCTTAACTACGAGACACCCAAACGTCAAGTTCTCTTTATTGATGTAGTTGGAAGACTTCAAGAGATGTATGATAGTTGTTCATAGGTACTGGATAAGCCTAGTTGACTTCTATCGGGTAAGTGATTATATGCAGTGGAGTCAGTGATTCACTATGCAGATAAACATGTTAGTACTTGCAGTTTTATGATATTTTGACACAGGACATATGCTCATTCTATAGAGGATACTCTGGCAAAATTTTTCTAGATTTTTTGGTTTTGTCAACTATATAGTGGTTGATTTATTCCATACACTTATTCATTGGTGTTTGGACTCTTCTAGCTCCATAATCATTCTATTCAGTTCTCTACCATCATGGCATCAGAGGTCTCAGGCACATCTGGTGGATCAGGATCTAATGCCAATGTTCCGAGGAGGAGCTATAACTTGCATGGAAAATACCATTTTGAGATCCGAAAATGGCATGCCACAAACTTTGCTCTATGGAAGAATCAGATAAAAGATGTGCTGATTCAAAGGAGGCGATGGAAGCTATCAAATGGAACTTCAAAGAAGCCAACTGACATGGATGAAGATGATTATGATAAGTTAAATGAAATGGCCAGGTCTACCATTCGCTTGCACCTGGAAGATAATGTTTACTTTATAGTGTTAGACTGTGAAAGTGCAGAGGAGCTTTGGAAGAAGTCATGCAATACATATGAAAAAGAGACGGCATCAAATAAAGTGTATCTAATGAGAAAATTATATGACCTTTGCATGAAGGACACAGATAGTGTTGTTTCTCATCTAAATGGGTTTGATGCTATATTCTCCCAGTTACAGGCTTAGAAAATGGATATGGATAATGAAATGAAAGCAATACTATTGTTATGCACCTTGCCATCTTCATGGGATATGTTTTGCATAGCCATTAGCAATAGTGCACCTGTTGGTAAGCTCATCTTTGATGACATATGTGGAGCACTCTTGAGTGAGGAGATTCATAGAAAATCTATGGTTGGTACTTAGAGGAGATGCATAAAATTTTTGTGATTCTTACCAAGGAAAGAATCAGCAATGTGGCAGGAGCAAGAACAAGGAAAAGAATGGTCAACGGAATAAGAGTAGAAGTAAATCAAGGAAGAGGGATATTGAATGCCATTATTGTCATAAGAAAGGACACATGAAGAAAGAGTTTTATGCATTAAAGAATGCTAAAGGTAAAGGACAAAATGTTGATGGGCATGTTAAATAGTTACCTGCACCATCTACTTCAACTGTGAAGATTGAAGAAATTAATGCTATTTCTGATGATGCTGATGTGTTGACACTTGATAGTACTATGCAAAATGAGGCTCTTATGGATCATTCTCTTTCCCACACGTGGCTACTAGATTATGGTGCGTCTTTCCATCTGACACCACACAGAGAATGTTTTTCTAATTATGCAGCAAAGTCTTTTGGTACCGTGAGACTTGGTGACTCTTACTAGTGTGACGTTGTGGGGATTGGAGATGTGGTTGTGCAGTTCATTGATGGTTCAAATTTCACTATGCATAATGTACACCATGTACCTCAGTTATCACGCAGTTTGATGTCAGTTGGACAACTTGATGACCTTGGTTACAAGGTGGTTTTCTATGCTCACTCCTTTCGTATATCAAAGGGCAATAGGTCATTTCGAAAGGAAGCAAAGTTGGCTCACTTTATCCTTTATTTGTATCACAAAAAGA
The DNA here is from genome assembly GCA_020310875.1 of Ceratopteris richardii. Classification (NCBI taxonomy): domain Eukaryota; kingdom Viridiplantae; phylum Streptophyta; class Polypodiopsida; order Polypodiales; family Pteridaceae; genus Ceratopteris; species Ceratopteris richardii. Next base: position 82,725,642 of record CM035412.1, on the reverse strand, counting down.
ACACTTGTTATTTGTTACTAAATAGCCTATGGTGTGTATTTGGCATGGTCGTTTGGGCCATATATCTCATAGTGGAATGAAAATCTTTCTGATTTTGGCTACTTACCTATGACATGGTTCTCTAATTTTTCATTTTGTGAGCATTGTGAATATGGAAAGCAAACCAGAAATGTGCATAGAATGCACATTGACTCTTCAATTCAGCCTTTAGATCTCGTTCATACAGATGTGTGTGGTCCTATGCCCACTATGTCCTTAGGTGGTTCTCTTTACTTTGTCGCTTTCATAGATCATGCAACTAGAAAAGTTTGGGTATATCCTATCAAATCGAAGGATGATGTATTCCGTACTTTCAAAAAATGGCTTTCTTTAGTTGAGACTGAAAAAGAAACTAAGCTTAAGGCTTTACGTTCAGATAATGGGGGTGAGTATACCTCACATGAATTCAGCCTTTTAATTCAGTCTAGAGGGATTTGTAGAGATTTTATAGCTCCTTATACCCCAGCATAGAATGGTGTAGCTCAAAAGATGAATAGAACTATTCAAGATAGAGTAGTTTCTATGTTGTATCATGCAAACCTCTCACAAGGCTTTTGGGCAGAAGCAGTATTGACTATAGTTCATGTGATTAACCTTTAACCTTGTACTGCCAAAGGTCTGAAAGTGGCACAAGAGTTATGGATAGGGAAGCCTCCATAATATGATCATCTTTGAGTTTTTGGGTGTAAAGCATATGTTCATATACCCAAGAATCTTAGACAAAAGTTGGACCATAAGTCAAAGAAATGCATTTCTCTTGGATATTGTCGAGAAGGGCAATTTGTATATCGCTTGTTGATCTTGAAACACGGTTACTGATCAGAAGTAGTGATGTCATTTTCTCAGAGTCTAAGATGCATAAACATCCCATTAAGGAGGTTGAAGTGAGAAGAGTGGTGTTTGAAGATACTAGTCCTCCACTTAGCATGCATAAAGATGTTGCACATATGGACATTCAAGAGAATGTCGGATTAGATCACTCTACACATGTTCCTGTTCAGTAACCATTAAGATGCTCTACACGTGTCTCAGATCCACCTAATAAATATGTTCTAGGTTTAGATTTTGTTATGCTAATAGATGTCAGAGCCTTCTTGCTACAAAGAGGCTATGCAGATAGAGGATCATGTTAAGTGGGAGCGTGCCATGAAGAGTGAGTTGGATTCTATTCACAAGAATGGTACTTGGGATTTAGTACCTTTGCCAAAGGGCAAGAAAGCTTGACCATGTAAATGGGTATATAATCTAAAATTCACATCAGATAGTGCTTCTCCAAAGTATAAAGCATGACTTGTTGCAAAGGGTTTTAAGCAACAACATGGTGTTGATTTCGAGGAAATTCTCTTTCCAGTGGTCAAGATGACTACCCTACACATGTTGCTTGGATTCATTGCAATGGATGAGTTAGAGCTAGTCCAAATGGATGCGAAAACTACTTTCTTGCATGGAGATCTTACATATGAGATCTATATGGCACAAACATAGGGTTATGTAGTTTCTGGCAAGGAAAGTCTAGTTTGTAAGCTCAAGAAGAGCTTGTATGGAATTAAACAGTCCCCCTAGACAATGGTACCAAAAGTTTGATGCTTTTATGAAGTCTCAAGGCTATTCTCGAAGCAATGAGGATCATTGTCTCTACACAAAGAGAAGCTAAGATGGTAGCTTGATATGCTTGATACTTTATGTCGATGATATGTTGATTGCTAGGAATTCCTCTTATCACTTGTCAATTCTCAAAAAGACATTGAGTCAAACATTTGATATGAAGGATTTGGGGGATGCCAAACATATTCTTGGCATGTGCATTACTCGTCATAGGAGTAAAAGATGGATATATTTCTCTCAAAGTGAGTACATATCCAAAGAACTTGATAGGTTCAATATGCAGGATGGCAAGGCATTGAGCACACCTTTACCCACATATGTGAAATTGAGCAAGGATGATTGCCCCAAATTAGATGAGGAAAAGGAATTCATGACAAAAATTTCTTATATGTCTGTTGTTGGTAGTCTCATGTATGCTATGGGAGCTACGAGACCAGGCATTGCATTTGCAGTGGGAGTTGTGAGCAGATATATGTCTAATCTTGGCAAGAAACATTGGCAAGCGATCGAGCTAATTTTGAGATATCTAAGTGGCAATAAGGACAAGTATCTATGCTTAGGTAGAGGGAAACCATTATTGGTTACACAGATTCTGACTATGCTAGTTGTGTAGATGGTCATAAGTCTACATCAGGGCACATTTTTCATTTTCCTAGAGGTGGTATCTCTTGGAGATCTTGTCTTCAAGAATCTACAGTTGTTTCCACCACAGAAGCTGAGTATGTTGCAGCAAGTGAGGTATGTAAAGAAGCATTGTGGCTTTCTCATCTTGTTTGTGATATAAGTTTACCTCTACAAGTACCTCGTTTGCTTAGTGATAGTCACAGTGCCATTTCTTTGGCTAAGAATCCACTCTATCATGCAAAGACCAAGCACATTGAGGTGAGGTATCACTTCATTAGAGATTGCTTAGCCACTATGCACATTATTCTCGAGAAGTTTCACACTCCAGATAATGTTGCAGATGCTTTGACTAAAACTCTACCAACGGATAGCTTTCGACACTATTGTCACTTGATGTGGGTTACTTGATTCATGATCTTACATAGTCACTTGTATACTATGTGACATGCCCATCAGGTGGGAGGTATAGTTTGTATAATTACACTCAGGTATTCTTTATCATTTTTTATTTTTCTCCCATAGCTACTTTGGCCATATTGGTCTTTAGTGGGAGATTGTTATCGTTAGTGTCCATGTGAAAGGCCAAATGGCCCCCAAACACTTCTTTGTATATGTCTTTAATCAAACATATAGTGCTCTGATCAATCACAGATTATAAGTTCGACTGCATTTTGTAACACCTAAGAAGTCTATGTTTGTGCTCACACTTCTGTGTTATTTTGGAGCGTTTGTGCAGAGTATTGTGTGTGACCTCACGAGCTCGGTTTTCTACTCCAAGGATATCCTTATGGAGCTCTAGAGAAGGAGAGCACTTTGTGGTGCATCGCCATCAAAATACTTGAGTATCTCTCTCTCTCTCTCTCTCTCTCTCTCTCTCTCTCTCTCTCTCTCTCTCTCTCTCTCTCTCTCTCTCTCTCTCTCTCTCTCTCTCTCTCTCTCTCTCTCTCTCTCTCTCTCTCTCTCTCTCTCTCTCTCTCTCTCTCTCTCTCTCTCTCTCTCTCTCTCTCTTTGTATATATATATATATATATATATATATATATATATATATATATATATATATATATATATATATATATATATATATATATATATATATATATATGTGTGTGTGTGTGTGTGTGTGTGTGTGTGTGTGTGTGTGTGTGTGTGTGTGTGTGTTACACTTGTGTGTTCCTCAAATAGCTTTGAGGTGAACCTTTTTCCCTATACATGGGTACTTTTTGCTCTACTGCTAGCTAGAGGTTCTTTCCCCATGTTACCACATACATGATTTACTCATATGTGGTAGTACTTTGTACCTATGGATATTATTCAACTCTTACTTCAGTTCTCATCATTGTCAATAGAGAGAGCTATTCTAGCCGTCCATCTTCTTTGTGTGTCTTGCTGCATTTGTGCTCCTTCTGTGTGCTTCTGGTGTGTCTCTCGCACTTCTACACACACCAAACAATGGTATCAGAGTAGGTTCAGCTCCTTCTCAAGTTTTGGTTGTTCACGTCATGGCACATGTGCACATTTAAGAGTGCAGATCAGCTTTGAAGCATTGAACAATGAATTTCAACAACCAAGAGACATTTCTAGCAGTTGCACTGCAATTTTACCCCCATTTCAAAGTCATTCGTGCAGTCAAAATCTCCATTAGAGTGATGGGTTGTGATGTGAAATTTCAGCATTCATTTTTGCTTTTGTTGAAGTAAAGATTCTATCACATTCTTGTTATTTAGTGAAATGGCAGGAAGCAATGACTTGTTTGGCTTAGGACCAACTATCCAATGTGTTCTTACATGATGAAGCATGTTCTTATTGCAAAACAACTTTGGAACATAGTTGCAGATGTAGATCAAATACATGTAGGCTCTTCTACTTCACAGTCTAGTGTCACAGATGGAGCTTCTCCTTCAAGTACAGTGGTTACTCCTCCACCTACACAGGAGCAGCATAGATGGAATGGAAAAGATGTTAAAGCTCATGCATTAATTACACTTTTTGTGAAGCATCATATAGTTCCACACATTCATTCATGTTCTACATCAAGACAAGCATGGGACACTTGCTTCTTTGTATGTCCTGTGTAATGAAGCATATGTTGCATACTTGAGGAAGCAACTTGAGGATGTATGTACGGTTAAAAATGAATTTGTGGATGTGTATGTGACATGCATCAAGGGTCTGAAAGAGCAAATCGAAAACATATGTGAGATTATTCTGGATGCATCACTCATCTCTACATTATTGAAAGGATCTCCAGAATCTTTTCAAAGCTTTGCTACACTCTATTTGGTTGCAAAAGGGAATCCCAGTATGTATGCTTTTGATGAGGTTGTGTCTCTAATGATGCTAATTTGCAAAAGAAGAAGAGATGCAAATATTGTCGAAGGTTGGCCATACTATTGATAGTGCAGAAAGCTTGTTAAGTGCAATGAAAAGAAGAAGGAATCCTATTGTTGAAAATTCAACAAATGTTCGGTAGATTCCGATGAAATTCCGGTACAGTCTGCAGAAGATACAGTGACTTCTGAGTCTGCAAGAACGCCTGGTCAAGATTCGAACCAGTCTAAGAATAGAGTTGTTTTACCCAGAGAAGTTATCAAAGGTGAAAGACTACCCTGGATTGGGGAAAGTTCCACTAATTCCGGTGGAAGTTCGGTCCCAATTGCAGGAAATTTACAATTTTCCGGTGATAGTATTTTACTTCACGGTGAATCTTCATTCCGGACACCACTGTTTGGACTAAGTGCGCCTACAATTGATACCCAAGAAGAGGATAGGCTATTTGAATTGAAAATACGTACAAGGCTGAACGAGATTTTTACATCGCAAGGTGAGCAAGCTGATCATTCAGAAACTGAAGAACCAGAAACATTGACTCAAAACTCCAGGAGTAGTAACAGTACCACCACTAACACCATGAGTGGCCAACAGCAACAACAACAACAACAGCAACAACAGCAACAACAACAACAGCAACAACAGCAGCAACAACAGCAACCGCCACTTCCACTCCGGCCGGTTCCAACAGGGGTAACGCACACTAAATTCGATGGATTTCCAGGTGATGATCCAGATGCCCATGTACGCGCCTTTGAAATAAGTTATGCAGTATTAAATCATCCACCTGATCTGGCATATAAGGCCATTGTATTTGAGTCCAGATTAGTTAATGAAGCTGCAAGATGGCTTACAGAATATGATTTTAATCATTTTGTGACTTATGAAGCAGTAAGGGATGCCTTTTTACAGAGATTCCGGATGAAGAAGAACCCTGCCAAAATTTTTTATTATCTGCAGAACAACAAACAGAAGATGCACCAAATTGTGCAGTAATATGCTACCCTATTTAGAACTCATTTGAGGCAATTACTGCCAGCCCATGCCAACCTGCCAGATGATGTTATCACTCAATGGTTTATTAATGGTTTGACTCTGCAGCTTAGATAGATTATGATTATTCGTTGTGTGGGAGCTATGACATTAGATGCGGTTATAGCCATGGCTTTGTAGCTTGAGCATAAGGTTGGAGGTTTTACCGAAGATCTAGAATGGTTGAAAGCCAGTAAAAATGTTGCAGAAGATCCGGCTAGACAGATGTACTGCACTAAGTGCAAGAATCCTGGGCATACTAGTGCTACTTGTGCACTTAATCAGCTATATTGCGCTATCTGCAATACCACCGTACATTCCATCGAAAACTATGCATACAACACCAAAGTGCAGGGAACAACAACAGTAAATGCAATTATACAGGAACCGGGGCAGCCTGCCACTCACTATGTACCTCCTCAGATGAGAAACAATCAGCAGCAAGGGTACAGAAATTATAGAGGACAGAGGAATACTAACTACAATGCAAACCGATGGCAGGCAGGTACATCACAAGAAGGTCCTGCTTTGCAACCCCCTCGTTGTCATTTTTGTGGTGAGTTTGATCACATCCGAAGATTTTGTAAAGATGCAGCTGAATATGATCAGAGGAAGAAAGAACGTCAGAACCCAATGACAAATATGGTTCATATCACACCAATAGAAACACAAGCTGCAGTAGTTCAGACCAGATCCGGTAAGCCACTGCAACCAGCTACTGAAGTGTTTGAAGCGGGTATTCGCGAACAACAAAGAATGTATGAAAAAGCTAGTCAGTGGACCACCACAGAAACTCCAGTATTCCCATATCCAATTTCGGTGACACAAGTTTCGCTACCAAAAGAAGGATCGCAGGAATAAGATTATACCCCGGTCACAGACGCATCGTCTTCACAATCAGTGAAAAATACAAATCAAGCAGAGCAGGCATGGGAAATTTTATCTAAAGCATCCATTACTCTGCCTCTTGGCTAGTTACTTGCATTAGTACGAGGAGTTCGGCAACAATTTCAGCAAGAGATCAGTCCTGTGTCTTCTTGCATTCCAGAAACAGCGACAGTACAACCGAAAACTGATTCTACGATTGATCATTCAGTTCCTTTAATTACGGTGTGGTACAAAAATCATAAGATTACACAAGTACTAATTGATGGTGGGTCTGGTGTAAACATAACCACTGCAGCACTTTGTAAGAAGTTAGGATGGACCGAAATTGAGCCTGTCGAGTTTTTTGTTAGAATTGCCGACCAATCTCGAGTCCATCCAGTAGGACTTGTGTGAAATGTACCAATAACTTTGCAGGGTACAACATTTAAGATGACCTTTGTCATCCTAGAATTACCGGAATCTAGTCTTGATTATAATCTTCTTTTCGGCCGTCCTTGGTTGAAACAAGCTAAGGTTATACAGGATTGGTCAGCACAGGAACTCACTTTTAAGGACAATAACCGTAAGTATGTTGTCAAATTAGATGCTATTCAGCCTTGTGAACTACATGCTAGACCTTATGTCGCAGAACCAGTTCACATGTTAGATGGTTTGTCCGATGATGAAGAGGAAGAATTTTTGAAGAATAACATAGATTTGATTTCCTTAGGGACTGTTGATTTACAATCTGTTGTAGATAACTGGAATTCGGCAGTTTGTATGGTGATGCCTGTGACCGAAGAAGCAGAAACAGAAGATATTGTTGCTAAAGGTGAAGTTGATATACAGCAATTGTTACAGTTCGATGATGATTCAGGAAAACCTAATCAATTCTATGTTCCTGAAGATCAGTTGATCACCTATAATTTAGGAAATGAAGTTAATCCGCGAACTGTCAAGATAAAGGAAGGATGGTCTGAAGTGTTTCAAGGAGATTTGATCCAGCTACTTCGCGAGTTCTTTGATGTTTTTGCATGGGATTACCGTGACATGAAGGGTCTGGACCCTCGCATCTATCAGCATCGGGTTATACTTAAACCAGAAGCAAAACCAATTAAACAACCCAGCTACGGGATGAATCCTAACTATGCAGCACAGGTAAAAGCAGAGTTGGATAGGTTATTAAAGGTCAGATTCATCGTACCAGTAGAACATGCTGAGTGGATATCTTCAATTGTTATCGTTCCTAAGAAAAATAAGCAACTACGAATATGTGTGGATTACCAGAAACTGAATGCAGCTACAGTGCCTGATCCGTTTCCTCTTCCATTTCTTGACACGATGCTTGACAGAGTAGCAGGACATGAAATGTATTCATTCTTAGATGGATACAATGGATATAATCAGGTTAGAATGGTTGAACAAGACATACCAAAAACAGCGTTTATTACCAATTGGGGTGTTTTTGCTTGTACAGTTATGTGGTTTGGATTACGCAATGCTCCTAGCACTTTTCAACGATGTATGCAAGAAATATTCTCACCCTATCTCACTTCTTTTATGCAAGTTTATCTAGATGATTTCTCTTTATTCGGTCAGATGGTAAAACACCTGTATCATTTACGGTGTTGCTTTGAGAAATGTCGTGAATACAGGCTCTGCCTGAACCCAAACAAATCTGTGTTTGCAGTTTCTTGCGGTAAGCTACTTGGTCATATTGTATCTGCACAAGGTATACAAGTTGACCCAGATAAAATTGCAGTTGTGTTAGAAGCACCTGTGCCTACTACGCCGAAAGAAGTAATGAGATTCATGGGTCAAGTCAGATGGCATGGTCGACATTTACGGTGGCTTGCTCATTTAGCAATACCCCTAAATCGGCTCATAACTAGTACTCCTCGACAATTTGTTTAGACACAAGAATGTCAAACAGCATTTGATCGTCTAAAAGGCTTATTAACGCAGGTTCCAATTTTACCACCTCCTGATTGGCAACGCCCTTTTCATGTTTTTGTAGACGCATCAGATATCGCCATTGTCTTAATGCAACAAACTAATAAGTGGTTTCGGCTTGTTTACTATGCAAGTCGAAGGCTTGCTCCTGCTGAAAAGAATTATTTAGTCATTCGGCATTATTTACTAGGCCGTAAATTCATCTTTCATGTGGCTCATGCTACACTGGTGTATCTAGTACGACAGCAGCATTTAGGTGGTCGATTAGCGCGTTGGGTTCTACTTTTACAAGAATTTTATTATGAAGTAATTCATCGACCTGGAACTGCACATGCTTTAGCAGATTTTCTCTCCAGGTTGGATTTCGGTGAAGCTCCGATTGGTGTTGATGACACCACACCTGCAATTTATGTTACTGACCCAACTGATGATGAATCTGCAGAACCTCCTGTATCACCTACTTACTATGATCAATTATTAACTTTTCTTACTGATGGATATCTTCCTGCTCAGACTTCTCTTGCAATGCGTAGGAAAATAGCAGTTTATAGTTGCAGATTCCGGTTGATTGCTGGAGAATTGTATTATATGGATCACACTGGAATATTACTTCGTTGTATTCCTCCAGAAGAAGTAAACTCAGTTATCGCTCTGGCACATTCAATACCTTCCGGTGGACATTTTGCAGCAGATTTAACACACCGAAAAATTCTGCAAACTGGGCTTTGGTGGCCTACTATGTACAGAGATATATCTCAGTTTGTCAAACAGTGTGACAATTGTCAGCAGTCTGGACAGCCTTTGCACCGGCACTTTTTCCCTCTCCAACCTGTATTACCTTTGGAGCCTTTTCAGAAATGGGGTCTTGATTTTATTGGACCTGTTACACCTCCAGCAATACTTAGCAATAATCGTTATATTTTGACATATACAGATTATACTACCAGATGGGCAGAAGCTTGGGCTTTACGGTCTGCTACAGCTATTTCGGTAGCAAAATGTTTGATGAAAGATGTATTTCCACGATTTGGATTACCTTTGGAACTTGTGGCAGATCAAGGCACGCATTTTGTTAACAATTTAATGAAAGTGCTCACACACTCCTTGCAGATTCTGCATAAATTTAGTTCTCCTTATTATCCTTGTGCTAATGGCTTAGTTGAAAGTACAAACAAGACCTTGTTGAATATGCTTCGTAAATTGATTCTAGAATCACCAGAAAGATGGGATCAGTTATTACCTGTAGTATTATGGGCATACCGGACTACTTACAAAGTTGCCACCGGACTAACTCCTTTCAAACTTGCTTATGGATAAGAAGCAATTGCTCCAATGGAAGTCGTAATACCTAGTTTACGTGTGGCCATAACTCAGAAGTTGATACCCGAAGAATCTTTGCCATTTCGGTTGGACACCCTCAGAGAACTAGATGAGCATCGCTGGGAAAGTTTTTTGACTCTTCAAGAAGTGCAGTTGCGGAAAACTCGTACACATGATCGATATCTAAAAACACCATTTTTTACGATGGGGCAACTTGTGCTATTTTATAATGCAAAATCAAATCGTTCTGCTGGAAAATTCAAACTACGATGGTTTGGTCCTTACCGGATTACTAAACAAGTGGGTCTAGCAACTTTTCGATTGACTACTTTGACCGGAATTCCTCTTCCTAAAGTGGTCAATGGTTCAAAGTTGCGGCCGTATCATCAACTACCTGATTCGTCCTGAAGTGTTCTGCGGTTGCCCGCATATTTTTCTTTTTTTCTCTTTTCTTTTCCTTTTAATTTTGTGTGTTGCTTGAATAAAATCCTTAAAAGCCTCGTTTTGCTACCTACTCATAAACTCCTCGTTTGGATACATAACTATGAATAATCACCGCCTTTTCTTATTGATTCCGCTCATGCATGCACACCGTAGTTATGAGGTTATCATCTCAACATCGTGCGATGATTAGTAATTTCAATTGCTTCCCGCTGCCGACTATCTACTTAATCTTCTTTTTTTCCCTGTTAATCGCTATTGTGTCTGTGAGATTTGTGTACTTGTGCTCTCTGTATCTACTGTGCATTTGTGTTTGTGTGTGCGCATAATGGAAGCATTAGCAAACTTTGTTGCATTCCGTGACGGACTCCCTACCGATGTGGGTGAGTTCCTGCGCATTCGTGGGTTTGCAAATTTCGCTGAATTGCCTTGGCATTCAGTGGATTGTCACCCATTCTACGCCCAAATCATCGCCGCCATCGTTGCCACACCTGCTACGGAGCAGAGTTGGCCAATCACTTCCTTGCCATCTCGTACCGTAATAACTCTCCAAACCTTTGTTGATGCATTCCGACTCTCTCCGAGAGGTCGAGAGAATGGACCCAACTTGCCAATAGCTACAATGATCCAGTTATTCCCTAGACATTCTTCTAATGAATATGCAATCCTTTGTCGCCCTGAGCCTGAAAGATCAGCATTACAGTTCTTAGTAGCTATCCTCAACCTGCAAAAATGAACATATTGTCATGGACACAAAGGAAACCATCTGAAACCTCATATTCCATGTGACTTTACATATCTCATGATTGGTTAAGATTTTGGACAAACTAATGCTACCATTGCGTTCGGAATGTGCCAAAACCCCAAGATCGACTGCCTATTTGCTGAATTCTAACACCTGGAGGTCTTGTTTCAAATTGATGATGTCATCGATGACATCATCATTTCGTAACCGCCCTTGAAAATCCTATATAAGGAGGGGTTGGCCACATTCATAATCAGTCTTGCCAATGCCAGTCTTGGGAGCTCAAGAGGTCGTGACCACCAAGTAAGTACTTTCAAGTTCTAGTCTTGTCTCTTGCTCTAGTATTATTTAGTCTTGTATCGTGGACATCCTTTCTTGTCCTATTATAATCTCCTAGTAGGAGATCTTTTCGAGTTATTTCTTGTATCTAGTTCATCTCCCTGAAGGGATTTCTTGTAATCCAGATATCTTGTTTCCTACCTACGATCCCGGGCTGTGGGATCTCCTGTATCATCTCTAGTCCAGTTTTCCATACGTATTGGTCCCGGGTTGTGGGACATCTTGTGTCGATCATATATTCCTGTATCATTTTCCCTTCGTGGGTGATCTTGTAATCATAAGTGTATTTCCGAAATCTTGTCTACTGTAGTCGGAGAGCACAATCTAGTGCTCCCTTGACATTTTGGCAAGAATATCTTCATCAAGAGTAGGTGCCATGGATTCCCTATGCAAGGAGATTCAATCTACCATAAAGGAAATGATCGAACATGTCCAAGAGATGAAAAGATTGCTACGACAAGATGATCGATCAGTTTCAAGCTATGCCTTGAATATCAAGATGTTATTTCGTGGAACTACATATCAAGAAGACTACATGGTTAATCAATTTCGAAGTGGCCTCAATCCTGAAGTCAAGTATCTCTTGCAATCCATGCCTCAAGCAAATACCTTGGAGGATGTTATCAATCAGGCAGTTCAATGTGAGAACCAATTATTCAAAGAAAGTCAAGCCCAAGAGCTAGAAGGGTTGAATAATCAAGACAATGTTCTTCAAGAATCCGAATCAAGAACCTTTGAAGCCCAAGGAGTCATTACAAATAATACGGAGCATTCAAATTATGAAGATAAGAAGAAGACAAGGGACAAGGAGGAGTTCGTGTTCAATCAAGGAGGTGTGATTGCTCAAGGCACTCCATCAAAGATCTTGGAGACACTACAATGCACCACTAACAGCTCAAAGGACCTATCTTGTGACAAACCTAAGGAAGCTCAAGGGAGACCCAGTCCTTCGCCACCTTTCAAGATTCAAGATTATGAAGAATTCAAGGTCATGCATGTAATAGATTCAAGGATCTCGCGAGGATGATTGGAATGCTTTATTCATTGGAAAGCATATGACATCAGTGATCGTACTTGCGAACTTATAGAAAATCTTCAGAGAGCAAAAGTCAAGGTTCGTGAATTCCATAAGAAGAATCCAATGAAACCCAAGTTAGAGAACATGGCCGCTCCTCGTGGAACTCGTCGCTTGAGGGGGAGGTGATGTCATGGACACAAAGGAAACCATTTGAAACCTCATATTCCATGTGACTTTACATATCTCATGATTGGTTAAGATTTTGGACAAACTAATGCTACCATTGCGTTCGGAATGTGCCAAAACCCCAAGATCGACTGCCTATTTGTTGAATTCTAACACCTGGAGGTGTTGTTTCAAATTGATGATGTCATCGATGACATCATCATTTCGTAACCGCCCTTGAAAATCCTATATAAGGAGGGGTTGGCCACATTCATAATCAGTCTTGCCAATGCCAGTCTTGGGAGCTCAAGAGGTCGTGACCACCAAGTAAGTACTTTCAAGTTCCAGTTCAAGTTCTAGTCTTGTCTCTTGCTCTAGTATTATTGAGTCTTGTATCGTGGACATCCTTTCTTGTCCTATTGTAATCTCCTAGTAGGAGATCTTTTCGAGTTATTTCTTGTATCTAGTTCATCTCCCTGAAGGGATTTCTTGTAATCCAGATATCTTGTTTCCTACCTACAATCCCGGGCTATGGGATCTCCAGTATCATCTCTAGTCGAGTTTTCCATACCTATTGGTCCCGGGTTGTGGGACATCTTGTATCGATCATATATTCCTGTATCATTTTCCCTTCGTGGGTAATCTTGTAATCATAAGTGTATTTCTGAAATCTTGTCTACTGTAGTCGAAGAGCACAATCTAGTGCTCCCCTGACACATATGGCATATCTTGCCCTTTCTATTCAGCAATAGATATGGCAGCCAGAGAGCCTGTAAACTTTGCTTCATACTACTTCCGTCGCATTCACCGAGAATGCGTTTCAATCATTAAACAGGTCAACAAGGGAGAAATGCCACGATCACGATTACCGCACATATTAAGTTTCTTGTTTCCGGCAATACAAGAAGCACAACCACCACCCAGAGGTCCAGTATTACACCATGAAGAATCTACGCAGATCTTGGAAGATGATGAAGAGGATGATGAAGAATTATTCCAGCTACTTCGCCGAAAGCGTATCAGAATCAGTTCATCTGATAGTCAAGTACAAAATTCGGTCGCAAGAAAAGAAGATGATAACAACGAAGAAGAGACTTTCCACGACACCGCAACATCCATGCATCATGATTCATCAACGTAGTCCTCTTCAGAGCAGCAACAAGAGCAGGATGATACCACCAACTCTGGAGATAGTTCTACTAAAGACGAATCTGAGCAACAATCTGAACAGGAAAAGCAAGAAGATCTGCAACCTATTGTTAAAGAAATTTTCGAATAACTGATTAAAGCAGTGGAGTCTGCATGATGACACTACGTAGCAATCCAAAAAGGTATTACAAACTAGCACTATTCTTCTCACTCCTCCACCTGAACCTCCCCTCAAACCTATTGTCCCGATTCCACCCATTGTACCGGTCGCACCCGATTCCTCATCTTCCTCACCGAACTATTCTCCCCCAAATTCCCATCAGCTCCTCACCACTTCTTCATCGCAACCATAGCCTTCCCTTCTCTTTCCTTCACTCCCTGTATTTTCTGAGCTCACATCCATGGGTCAACTGCTGATCCAGCTATCGCAGCAACTACCAGCACAAATGAAGGAAGTGACTGATAACATCCGAGATGAATTCCAACATAAGGTTGATGTTCTGGAAGCAGACATTATCCCACTCCAGGAAGAACTAGACGTAGTCAAAGCAGAAAATCAAAATTTAAATGAACAGATTGAAAAGTTACAGGCCCAACTTGCTGAACAGGAGACAGTCATAAATCAAAGAGATGCTACCTTGGCCGAAGTCAGAGCAAAGGATGAATTATTGTGTGCTGCTGATGCTGAAAATATGCATTTGAAACAATTAGCCCAAGACAAAGAAGATGCCCGCATTGCATTGGGTGATCTGTTAGAAGAAACTTGACAGTAACTTGATGAAGTGGTACAAAGAGGGCAAGAGATGGCCGATTTGGCTATGAAGACTAAAGAAGAATTACAGAGATCAGAATCACATTTGTTCGAGGCCAATTCTCTGCTTAAAACGCAGATGAATTTAGTCACTCAGTTACAGAAAGAGATAGCAGGTACCTGAAGAGAGAGGGATGCCTATTACAAAACAATACAGTTTCAGAATCAAGAGTTGGGAAGAAGAGAATATCAACTGGATGCTCAGAAAGAAAGACTTTCCAAAGTTGATAAGCAAATTGCCGACTTGAAGGTGACCAGGGATGCAGCTTTGGCAAATGAATTTTATTTACAGGAGGCTTTTCTGGAGACACAAGCAGAAGTTTTGTTAACCCAAGTTATTTCTTTAAGCTCAGTATGGACAGATGCTCAGCTCGTAGAACCGGAAATTTTGAAGTAGATGTTAGAATCATTGAAGAAGAAAATTGCCCGGACTTTTAGGTTAGCAAGAATAATGTATTTAGAAGGAATAGTAGATGAACCGTAATTTTTGTATTCTTGCTGGTTTAAGTCCACCGTGCGTGCCAGTGTTAGCCGCCGGATTGGCAATTGTAAAGTCTGACTCTTTTCATATTCTACACGAATCGAAAGGTCGTGGCGTAGATGATGTATCCATTTATAAGTTAATGAAAGGACGCTCCAGAAACATTCAGTTGGATCACAAGACTGTCTGTCTGGGTGATTAGTCTGTGACGTTACTGTGTGTAGAGTTTGGGTTTAAGAATTCTCCTGAGTATTGTGTTGTCATCTTTGCTGATTTCGGTAATTTGTGATTTACATAGACGACCAGAGGAGTCGTCTGACTGTTTGTCTAGTTGATGAAGTCTGTGTAGTTTCCGTGGTGTGTTTTAGAATTCTGAGTTATTCTGTGACTTTTTGTTCTGTTTGATTATCTGCACCTATACGGTACAGATTGAGTTACTGTTATTTTCACTGTTGTTTTACAGTAGTTTGTGTCACTGTATTGCTAAGTTATTACTGTGAGTTTGTATTATGGTAGTCCTTACATTGTGCGCTGTCATTGAGGAAGTCTTAATCTGTGTATGAATCGGCATTTCTGTGAGTAGATGAATCAGAATAGTAATACGGTAAAGGAAAGGAGTCTGAGTTCTCGGTTAGTAAAATTGGATTAGTAGAGATGTTGAACAAACTGTCATGTGAAGTGATCAATTGGGAAAATTAAGTACAGGGCCTCTGCTTAGCAGACCCCTTCCACTCCCAAGAACCCGAATAGATGTTTAAACGCACTTCTGACGGCAAAGCGACATTTAACAAGCTTTTGACTCCACGCACGAATCGTGGTGGTGAATGCATGTAACATGAGTTTAATGTTTTTCTTTGTGGCAGAGGTATTTCACACCAATATACGGTGCCATATACACCTCAGTAAAATGATGTTGTTGAACATAAAAATAGAACTCTCTTTGAAATGGCACAATGTATGGTTAAAGGAAAGCACCTTCGTGATAAGTTTTAAATGGAAGTAGTCGTGTGTGCAAACTATGTGTTGAATCACTACCCTACAAAAGCATTGAAATTCATCACTCCTTATGAGGCTTGGAATGGACATCAACCTATGGTTAGTCATATGTATGTGTTTGGTTCTTTGGTATATGCTCTTGTGCCATCACAACAACGTCAAAAACTTGATGACAAGGCAAACAAATGTATATTTGATGGTTATAGTGCTAAAATTAAGGGATATCATTTGTACCATCCATTGATGAACACAATTATTGTGATTTGAGATGTAGTATTTGTTGAAACTTAGTTTTCCCTCTACTTGAATGCAAAAAAACAGCCAGTAGTTCGCTCACAAGATGTGTTCGATACACTCATGCCTTTGTTCAAAAGTGGTGTGCTTGACCATAGCCATGTAGACCAACCAACTGAGGTTAAAAGGGCTAAAAACTTCCAATAAAATAGAGCTAAAAATGCAGAGAATTTCCAGAAAAACATGGCTGAAATTTTTCAGTCAAAAATTCTTGCAACTACTGGAAGTTTCTAGCCACATATGGTTGAACATTTGCATCAAAATATGGCAAAAATGAGCATGAAATTCGGCCCACACATGATATATATGTTGATGATGTATTACATAATGAATGCATGTCTACCAAGAGTGCACAAAGTTTGCCAAAGTGGCTAAAACAAACTTTGCAAGACAGCAAATTGAGTGCACCTTTACTTGGTAGAACAAGATCAAGCTCTGGCCATGCATCAAGTAATTTTGTGGATTATTCTCTTACTGCATAGCATGTAATGAAGAGCCACTTAATTTTGAAGTTGTATGTGATGATCCACATTGGATGAGTGCTACGAAATCAGAATTGGATTACATACATGGGAATGGGACTTAGGAGTTATGTGAATTGCCAAAAGGAAAAAATGACATTGGTACAAAGTGGGTTTAGAGGATTAAGAGAAAATCTGATGGTAGCATTGATCGCTACAAAGCTAGATTGGTTGCAAAAGGATATGCGCAACAATATGTCATTGACTATGAGGAAACCTTTGCACCTACTTCATGTATGACTACCATTAGTACAGTGGTTACACTCGTTGTGCATGGAGGTTGGAAAGTACATCAATTGGACATAAAGATAGCTTTCTTGAATGGTGATTTGCAAGAAGAGGTCTATGTGAAGCAACCTCCTAGATTTTCCATGAAAGGGAAAGAGCATATGGTTTGTCGCTTGCATAAAGCCTTGTATGGTCTCAAGCAAGCTCCATGTGCATGGTATGACAAAATCCACAAGCACTTGATTCACATGTAGTCCAATTGAAAGCACACTCTATGTACACAAAGATGGGTTTCTGATCTTATAGTCCATGTTCTTTATGTCGATGACATACTCTTGACTGGGTCATGTGATGCAAAACTTGACATTCTTATGTCTGATTTGCAGCATACTTTTGATGTCACTTTTTGAGCTGCTATCTTGGCATCCGATTCGTATTCGTTGAGGGGGGAATTGTTATGCATCGAGCAAAGTATGTTGAAAAATTACTTCATTGTTTTGACTTTGAGGATTGCAAGCCAGCTTCCACACTAGTTGAGATAGGAATTAGGTTCTTAATTGAGGATTCCAATGATCCATCTGAGACTTCTCTTTATCAACAAGCTGTGGGATGTCTTATATATGCATGCAACACAAGGGCGCAGATATAGTATGCAATTTCCCAATTGACTCGATTCATGCATAGCCTTGGCACTAAGCATTGGCAAGCGATGAAACATGTGTTTAGATATCTCAAAGGCACTTTGATCTTAGGTTTCTTTTATGGAAGAGATATTCATCCATACTTGCATGCTTTTACAGATAGTGATTGGGTTGGTTGTTATGATACTCGCATGTCCACTAGTGCTAATTGCTTTTTCCTTGGATAGTCATGCATATCTTGGTTGAGTAAGAAGCAACCTACAGTGGCAACATAGATTTGTGAAGTTGAGTATAGGGTAGTTTTCACAGCTATAGTGGAGTGTATATGGTTGAGATTCCTATTGATGGATCTTTGCATGGAGATTGATGCTACTATGCATATTCTCATGGACAGTCAGATTGCATTTGGTGTTGCATGAAACCTAGTGTTTCATGTATGGAGGTGCTTTATCACTATGTGAGAGAGCACCTTCATGTAGGAGATATTGATTTGGTATATGTGCCTACACAAGATAGTGTGGTAGACATATTCACCAAAGCTCTTCCACCAGAGAAGTTTGAACCTTTTCACATAGCTTTAAGCTTATTACCTTGTGAGGGCTGATTTTTAATTCCCTCTATGTGTTCACATCATTCACTCTAGGGCATTTGTTACACTTTTGTGTTACTTGAGTAGCTCTGATGTGAACCTTTTTCCCTATACATCGGCACTTTTTACTCTATTGTTGGCATGAGTTTTTTTCCCGATCTTGTTGCATACATGATTCACTCATATGCAGTGGTACTTTGTACTTAGGGATATTATTTACTCTTACTTTTCTAATCATTGTCAATACGGAGAGCTATTCCAGCCATTCGTCTTCTCTGTGTGTCTTGTTGTGTTTGTGCTCCTTGTCTGTGCTCCACATGTGTCTCTCACACTTCTACACACACCCAATAATATATATATATATATATATATATATATATATATATATATATATATATATATATATATATGGCATCACCTTCCATGGTCATTCTAGATGACTTTAATGGAACCAATTTTCACACATGGCAAATAAGGCTTCAATATTATCTCATCATTACAAACTTACGAGATGAAGTTGAAGGTGAAGTTAGGCGATTAGAACGTACATTCATTGGATCATAGATAGTTTTTGCTAAAGAGCACTATTTGAACCAAGTTCAAAAAGCTCAAAGTGTTGCATCATCCTCATCAAGTGGTGGAGAAATTACTCAAACAAGATACACTATACAAGCATGAGGGGCGACACAAGTAAGAGGGCCTATCATCTCAATCTCTATTCAAGGGGCCACATGCAAAAGCTTTATCTAAAAATGAAAAATCTTTGTTAACTATATGTACGAGTCCTAGTAATTAATATATTCATCATATTTCAGGCATCAAATTTGCAAGAGAAGCATGGATAAAGTTAAAGGGTTTGAAACAAGGACATTGGAATCTCTTATATCACTTCTTATTTCCTTCTTCCAATCAGAAATGAGTGTCCCAACATCAATGGCAGAGCATTTGAACAAGGTTAAGAGCCACATAGCTCAATGGCTAAGATGAATATTCCTATTATAGAGGACATTGCAGTAGCAATTCTCATGAAGAGTCTACCTCCTTCCTAAAGCATGATTGTCACTATTCTATAAAACAAAACAACTCCAAATCTTGACAAATTAATGGCATCAATCGAAAAAGAGGAGAAAAGATTAAAGTCTGAGATAGTGGAAATGGTACCCCATTTGCAAAAAAAGTGAAGAAATTCAAGAAATGTATACATTGTGGCAAAGCAAACCACAAAGAGGAAAATTTTTTTATTATCAATCAATGTAAAATTTGTGGTGAAAAGACACATACAACAAAATTTGTTTCAAAAAGAAATATGAACAAATCAACCATAGTAGAAACAAATATCCTTGGCGATAGTGGTGAAGTGGATCATGATGCTTCATCCATCAACTATTTATGTTAAGAACCATATCATTTTGTTTGTGTATATGTATGGTTTTTTTATTTCTTGATAGGTGTAGATAAGAAAGTATGGTTCTCAGTGCAAAATATGAAACCTGCATTTTTGGCTTCTTAGAAAAGAATTTCGTGTTTTTTCTAGTTGGAAACATAAGCCTATATATATACTATCTATGCAACACAAAAAATCAAATTTTTGAATAGCACTTCTTGGCTCTTCCATCCTCAAGAGTTCTTGGAGTTTTTGTAAGTATACGTTTTTATAATATTAGAGCTATTTTGGAGCTAACTTTGCTCCTTTGCCATATCTTGTCTTGTCCACATTATCTTTATATGTCTTTCCCTTTCTCTCTCTACATTATCTCTATATGGATTGTGGGCTACCAACAACGTTTCGCAAGGATATAGTGCAATATTTGGTTTCATATATCAAGGAGATATCAATAAGGACAAAGGATGTGTATGATACATTATTGCCTCTTTTTAGTGGAGGGAAGTCAAATATATCTCCTGATAAAGAAACTTCTCAACCTATGCAAGTTTTGAATGAGAACACAAATCATTCCATTTCTAACGTAGATTGAATTTCACTATGCAATTTGAATATCATGCTATTATGAAGAATGGTATTTAATCTTTATGTTACTTGCCTCCTAGCAAGAAGCCATGCACACTAAATGGGTCTATGAGTTGAAATGCAAGTCTGATCATATTATTGATCAGTATAAGAGGCTAGGCTTGTAGTTAAGTTTCTTCCCTAAGAAAAAGGTATTAGTTTTGATGATAGCTTCGCGCCTAAGGTCCTGTGACAATTGTGCATAGCATTCATGTACTTGCAGCTCCCAATGCTTCATATGTGCATCAATTAAATATCAAGACTGCATTCTTGGATGAGGAATTCCATGAAAAAGGTATATCTTTCAACCTTGTGGATTTTTTCAAGAAAGGTATGAAAGCAATGTAGATTGAATAATCCATTGTGTGGATTAACAAGTGGTTATTTGTAATAAGGGTATGAAAGAAAAGTATATAGGTTTAAGATGGCATTGTATGGATTAACAAGCACCACGAGCTTAGAATGAGAAGATACATGCCTACTTATTATGTAGATGATATGCTACTCATGACTCCTAACGAGATGCATACTTTTTATTGTAAGGCTCATTTGCATCCATCTTTTGAAATATCAATTTTGGGACACTTCATCATTATTTCAGCATTTTGTTATGCAAGTTGCACATTGCTTTGTGTTAAACTAAATACATTGCTACTCTATTGCAATATTTTAGCCTTGAGGACTAAAAACCTATTACAACTCCCATGGAAACACGTTTACGATTGAGTCTTCATGATGGTAAAAATGCATTTGATGTTGCTCTCCATCAGCAAGTTCTCACATGCCTTATTTATGCATGTGTCACTTGACCTGATATTCAATTTGTTGACTTTCATATGAGCATATTCATGCGCAACCCAAGAATTAAGCATTGGCAAGCAATTAAGCATATCTTTTGCCATTAATCTTGTGTTTGAAAACTTTGGTTCTTTTATCCCAAGGGACGATCAATACAACTAGAACTAAAAACCTTTCGTCTAACCCATGGATTGGTTCTTATGAAATTGGTGTATTCACAAGTGGTTTTTGGTTCATGCTTAGTAGCTCCAGCATATCCCGATTGAGTGATAAAACGCTAAGTATCGAGAGGTACTTTGATCATCATTTGCTCCTACCCAATCTGCATCTTAATTGAATTTGATATCCAAATCTGCAGATTAAGGATAGTAGATACCTTCATTAAGTGTCCCTTTGAGATACTTGATTGCTCTCTTTGGAGAATCCATGTGGGGCCTTCTAGGTGAGTGCATGAACTAACTAAGGACTCCCACACTATGTGATATATCTGGTCTCGTGTCATTAGCATATATAAAGCTACCAACTAATCTTTGATACTCTTTAGTATCATCAATCAGCTCATCTTCGTAAACACTTAGCTCATGGTTCAACTCCAAAGGTATACTTGCAAGCTCTGTGTTCTCCATTTTGATATTGAGAAGTAGTTCTTGAATGTATCTTCTTTGATTTAAATACATCCCTTCATCTGTATAAATCACTTGCATACCTAGGGAATGTGTGAGATCACCTAAGTCATTGATTTTGAACTCCTCTTGCATGTGTCTCTTGATCCTTTGAATGCGATTTAGATCATCACCTATCATAATAATATCATCTACATGTATACATAGATAGATTACCTCATTATGATTCCTTTTGATGAATAGAGAACGATCTGAGTTGCTAGGTTTGAACCCTTGATCTTGAAGGTATATAACAAACCTATAATTCCAAGCTCTAAGAGCTTGTTTCAATCAATACAATGCTTTCTTAAGTCTACAAACATAAGATGTATGGTTAGGGTTTTCAAAACCTGGTGGTTGTGACATGTACACCTCTTCATTTATCCAACCATTTAGGAATATATTTTTCACATCAAGTTGGAGGAGTCTCCAATTTCTTGCAGAAACTACACTTGTCAATGTTCTGATTGTAGTTATCTTTGCAACAACTAGTGAGAATGCTTCCTCATAGTCTATACCATGAGTTTGTGAGCATCCTTTGGCAACTATTCTTACCTCATACCTAGAAACTGATCCATCTGAATTTCTTTTGACTTTATCTACCCATATGCAACCAATTACCTTTTGATTGGATGACATTGGAACCAAATCCCAAGTGTGGATCTTCTTCAATGCATATATTTCTTCTTTCATGGCCTGTTTCCAATTAGGGTTCCATTTTGCCTCTTCATAGGTTGAGGGTTTCTCTGAAATTGAGTCCTTTTCAAAGTAGATTGAATTCTTTGTAACAAATATGGAATCATGTCCATACCTTTGTGGTTTTCTCTTCTCCCTTGTTGACCTTCTAGGCACTTGCTTGGAGCATTCTCCACATTCTTGGATCTTTACTTTGCCTCTTGACTTCCATATCTTGTAATCATTTTCCCTTTCATCTTGGTCATCATCTATATCACTTCTTGGATCCTGGACCTGTGTATCATGCTTGCTTTCTAATTGATGAAGAATCAAAATCAAGATCATATGGTAGAGTAACCTTTTGTTTTTCTTCGTCATACCAAGACCTGTGTTCTTCAAACATAATGTCTCTGCTTGTAGTGAATTACTTAATTGAAGGATTATAGAACCTATAACCCATATAAGTTAAATTGTACCCAATAAACATTGTTTTTGTTGCCCTTTTATCTAGATTATCTCTTATTTGTGATGGTACATGAACATAAGCTAAACAACTAAACATCTTGCAATGTCCAAGACTAAGTTTTCTTCCACACTATGCTTCATAAGTATTCATACCTTGAAGTGATTTGGATGGTAGTCTATTGACAAGGTATACATCAGTTAAAGTAGTTTTTGCCCATAGATAGTGTGGCAACCTCTTCTCTTCAAGCATTGTTTTCACTGATCCAACCAATTTCTTGTTTCTTCTCTCTACAATTCCATTCGATTGAGGAGAGTACCTAGTAGTCACTTCCCTCTTGATACCTTTATCATGTAAGAACTCATCAAACTCTTTGGAAAAGTATTCTTCCCCTCCTTCATATCTGAGCTTCTTGAGTGATCTACCTGTATGATTCTGCACATGTGCTAGATACTTTTTGAGCAATCAAACGCTTCTCTCTTATTGTTGATAAAGTACATAATAGTCCATCTACTATGGTCATCAATAAATGAGACATAATACCTTGATCTTGCCAATGAAGTTTACTGGCTTTTCTCCCATACATATGTATGTACTAGGTCCAATACGTTGTTGTGGATGTAGCCTTTGTGGTTGAATGGTTGTCTTTGTGCCTTCCTAATCTAACATGCATCACATTTGTTGATCAGGTATTTATTTGATATGTTTCCCAATGCAAGAACACTTTGATCCGTGCATATATCCTTTAAGGTTCTCTCATTCATATGAGCTAGCCTCTTATGCCACACTTCAAGCTCACTTAGGGTTTGAGACCAAAAGTTGAATAGAGCTATGCTTTTGGTTCTCCTACTTCAAAAGTAAAGAGCCTACCATGCTTCTCACTTCTGGCTATCTTCTTGAAGCCTTGACATGGATCTTCCACAAAAGCTCCATGTTAGGTGAACCTAACTTGCAAGCCTTTCTCAACTATTTGGCCTACACTTATTAGATTTTTTATGATACTCGGAACATAGAGTACCTTGCTCAGAATATTATTCCTACCATTGGCATCTTTGACATTACTAGTCTTTTCCACACTATGATTTGTATCATCCCTTTTCTGAACTTCATGTCTATGCTTTGGACTTTCCAAGTCAGGTAAGAGAGCTATGTTGCTAGCAACATGATTTGAACATCTTGAATCTATGTAGAATAAACGATCATCTTCTTTCCCTTCCTTGTGGCTTAAATTCATCAAAAGCAATGAGTCTTCATGTTGTTGATCTTCATAATAATTATTGTAGTCCCTTTCATCATGGCCTCTATTGTTATTGTTGAAGTTATGTCCACCTCTACCTCTATTGCTGCCATATCCACCTCTTCCACTTCCTTTCTACTCTTCCCATTGAACTAGAAATTCTGAGTGGTGTGGTTGGTCTTATCACAAATGGTCCAAGGTTGAACATTATAGCCTTTGGTCTTGTCATGCTTTGGTCCTTTCCTCTTCCTTTTCAACTTGCGCTTGTCTACAAAGCTGGCTTGGGATGTCTCCTCTTCATCTTCTTCCTTCTTCTTTCCTTTTAGCTTCTTGTCCTTCTTATCTACATATGGAGCACTAGTTGAATTAATGTGATAGGCTTTACCTTCCTTTATTCTATTGTTGGACTCTTGATTGAAGATTTGTCCAAGACAAATGTTGAAGTGTGGAGTTTACACATCCATGATGAGATCATAGGTTGTAGTGAAAGATTTCCATTGCTTGTCACCTCTAATCCCATTGAGAATTGGCCTCATGATGGCTTCTTCTTCAATCAGCTCTCTAATGGATGTCAATTGATCAGGAACCTCCTTGACCTTTGTAACAAACTCAGTGATGGTTTGTTTGGAGTCTTCTTCATCTGGTTGAACTCATTCCAAAGATGGTTCTTTTCTCACTTTTGTACTCGAAGAAAAGAAATTCTCTAGGGCATCCCAAGTCTCTTCAGATGTCTTCCATCCTCTAATATGTGGTAATAGAAAATCAGAGAGAGAGTTATGTATGACCTTTCTTGAGCATCCCTTGCACACCAAAGTGTGATCTTGTTTATTTCTTCTTGAGTAGGTCCACCTTTGGATCTTGGAATAGGCATTGCTTCATCACCTAATACAATCCTATATAGATTTAATCCTTGCAAATAAGCATCCATTTTGATTTGAGAAGTAGCATAATTGTGTCTATCAATCTTCTCAATCATTGATGGAAATCCATTTCCCATGTAGAAGTTTCTTTGATACCACTGAAAGAAGTTGGAGAAGCTTGTAGAGGCTTGGAAAGTTGAGTTGCGAAGTGGTGAAGTTGGTCTAGCAAACCAGCATAGGACCAGCCCTAACTCTTTAGATATGTAAATTAGACCTTGTGGGATTTTGTTTAGTGCAATAAAACCTAATAGGTAATTTGAAACATCAACAAGAACAAGTTGATGCAAAATAGATAACTTGCACCTTGACTAGCTCACAAAAACTTCTGAAAATGGATGGAAGCTATGACGTCAAACATTGAGAGCAGTCAGCATAGTTACAATTGGAAACATTTCTCTTAAGGGAGTTTCATACATAGGGTCGGCTTGCAAAAATGCATAAAATCCCTAATTTATAACAAAAAATGAAGGAGCAATCACCTCAACACTAATTGGATATCATCCCGATTTTTCAGGGATGTGCAAGCAATGACCCCAAGATTGTACAACTCAGATTTCTCTGAAATTATTGAACAAATGACTTGAACATTTGTAAATATCCAGTTATAAGTTTCCAATGAATTCTTAAACACTTGATTTGGGGTTTTGTAGAGAGAGGAGCAACCTCTACAAGTTGATTGATTCTGAGGAAGGAGTAGAGAATAGAAGTGGCACGAAGCAATGATCAAAGAGTATATGTATTGCTTCAAATTAACACTCTACTTAATATAAACATGTTTTGGAGTCTTTATATAGACTCTTGAGGATGATCATGCCTTTTCTTCATGAATTTGAATTCAAAGTTAGTTTAGATTGATTGGAATATTTTCCTACAATCTAGGAAAAGAGAAAGTCGAAGTCACATCTACTTCTTGATTCATTGATTGAGAATCAATCTCAACCACTTATAACTTGTGTATTTTAGGCCTTTTACTCTTGTCTTTTACAAAATTAAATACCTTGAAGCTTAGAAGAAATATTCATAAGTGATCAACCAATTAATACAAAGAAATAATGTGCACATAAGTTCTATTCTTCAATGTACATATATGACATCATCCAAATGATAAATTTGGTGCAGAGCAAATCCATCTCAAGCATAATGAAATCTTAATATTCCAATAGTGTTGAGCAAGGGTTGGGAAAAATGCATTGAATGAGGGTGCAAATAAGAACAAAAAAATATAGAGTAGAACTCAAATAAATCAACCTTGACAATGATTAGACACCTCCAAAATTCAAAGATGACAATATCCTTTATCACTCATAAAGAGAAGATGTACTTTTGAGATAAAAATGAAATTTATCAATAACCTTTGGATGGAAAGGACATAATTTGATTATAGAAAAGGAGCTAAAAAAACCTAAATCCAAATGACTATATTGTTTCAAAAAAACAAATTCTGATTGGTGAGGACAAATGTATGGAAATGAATGGATTGTTCATTTATTAATAGTGCATGATGCATTAGACACCATGATTATTTTTGGTTCGTGATTGCTAGTATCCAAAGAGTGGAGAATAAAAATTTATTCACAATCAATAGGTTCTGGAATAAATGTTTTTGAATGTGAAAACATGTGAAGGTCTAGATAGGACATTGAGCCTCTTTGAGTACATTCACGTGATTCTCACAATTGAATATGAATACTAGAATCTATTAAGGAACAAAATCAATGCTTCAGATGACCTAAAGACCTGCCTCCTAATCAATGAGGATCCCCCCACTTGAAGGGTCTCAAGTGGCACAATGGAAACAAGATGGAGGATATTCTGAGAATCAAAAGAACTCCAAATTTTCATCATTCTTTAAACAAGAAGAAGTTCATGAATTGAACCTAGGTATGGAATTGCAAGCTCAAAAATCTCTCGTACTCACTTATTGAGAATACAAAATGGGTCCTCATGTGTATATTCTCCAATGTGGGATATGGACCAATGTCAAGGGTGATAAAATTTTTGGTGCTCATAAAAGGTATGAACTTTGGCAAAGCGGGTCCCTACTGAGTTCCTTCCTAAGCATGCTTAATGAAATGAGGAGAAATATTATCTTCTCATTCCTTTACAAGTTAGGTGGCACTATACCACTCATCCACTATTTCTGAAAACACAATGTTCAAGTATTATGAGTGATGGATAACACATTCAATTTTATAAGCTCATTTTGACTAAAATGGATATTTTCCTTGTTCATCCTTGATTTTTCCTAGATTAACCCTTAGATCATATCCTTGTTCGTGCATGTCTAATCTTGCTGGAGAAACTTAAAGATTCAAGACTTCCTTGAACCAAAGACTTCCTTGATGAGTTGGCATTATTTGGTAGACCATTATTCTAGGTCCTTATCCAAGTTCATTGTTCATCTAAGCTTAGTAGGTTCTACCAAAGCGAATTAGTACTACCTATCTTGAACCAACTTTGGTTCCAACCCACCCAAGAAAGTTATGTAAGCTAACCTCAAAGGTCACCCAAGCTTTTCAAAGAGAAACAAAACATTTTTTCTTTAAACAATTCCTTCAAATCCACATAATAATTGAGAAAAAATACTTATCAAGCCATCAAGATGCCTTCTCTCTAGATCTTCTATCTATTGAATGCTTTTAGTTTCAAGGTCTTGCACCAAAAGATACCTCTTTCTTGGAAGCATATCCAAGACCCTTCTAGGAACTTGCTGACCATTCTTGAGTTATTTGTTTGCATTATCCAAAAATTAAAAGAAAAATATTTTAAAGATCATTCCATCATTCAAGGCTTTATACTTGAATCAGATTCACTTTTAGCAAGATCTTCGTTTTGAGAGTTTATTTTAAAAGATTCCATAAGTTTTTAATCCTCTCCTTATACAAATTTAGTATGCAATCTGAAATTTGGGATTTATTATACATTAATGAATACATATTCTTTGAGAGGATAAAAGACAGCCTTATCTAAGGTAAATGTAACTTTTTTCCATTTAGTATCTTCTAAGTGCAACCAAGCCTATTCAACTGGTTTGAGTAGGTTCATCTTTTTACCTTTTACATATCCTTGAATTATTTTTTACTATGTGGGTGTTCTTGTAATCAGAAGTATATTTCTAAAATCTTCTCTAGTGTAGTCAAAAAGCACAATTTAGTGCCCCCTTGACATTTTGGTAGGACTAAGGATGTATGTGGCCAAGCCCTCCTTGGCCAAGCCCTCCTTATATAGGTGTTCAAGGGTGATTATCAAAGGTTGTTACGAGCTGATGATGTCATCCATGATGTCAGAGATCTAAACAAGACCTCTAGATATCAAAATTTAGTAAGTAGATAGTTGATCTTAAGGTTTTCCCATGTTCCATTGCAATGGAAGCATTGATTTCTCCAAATTCTTAACCAACTATGAGATATAGAAGTCACATGGAAAATGAGGTTCAAGATGGTTTCCTTTGTCATGATAGCGTATATCAAGGTTCGTATCAAATCTCAAGTCAAATCAAGGCTCCTTCTTCAATCCATAAAGCTACATCCTTTATTTTTTTCTAACTTTTGTTGTCATCTCAATGCTCTTTGATCATTCTCTATGATCCCAGATTTCATGTTTGAATTCCTTGGAATCATATACAAGAGAGCGAGGAATAAGGTTTCTAATTCTCATGGCAAGCATTTTTGTTTCTCAAAGATTCTTTTGGTCAACCATTAATCAAATTTTATGGATTCTTTAACTAGAAGATTCCATAAAACATATCCAAATGGTCCTATCTTTAACCATGTTGAAGAGAGGACCATCTACATAAGAAAAACCAAAAGACTTAAAGATGAAATATGTTGAAGAAGAGGTTAATTATATGATGAATTCATCAGTTAGGCTCAACATCATGCTTTATTTCATAGAGCAAACAAGTTAGAATCTATTTTAGTGAGCATGGCATCTGCCTTTGAACAATTAAAAACCTGATTCATCACTCTAGAGACTACTATTTCTTCTTTACTTACCAAAAAAGAGCTTGTGTGAAGTTTCCCATGAAACTTATGTCATGGTTAGAAGAGAATCGACACCCACTATGCCTCTTACCACTTTAAAGGAAAAGCATCCTAGGGATACATATTTGCTTAAGGATTTGAATAAACCTTCATTTATGGGGGATGATAGAGATAGCAATAAGGATGTAGTGTACAATTTTCTATAAAAGTGGACTAACTTGCAAAAGGAACCCCACATGAGTATCGATTGCTTGAAGCGAGTCTTTCACTTGGACCACATGCATACAAATGGTAGACGTTTCTTAAACAAGTCAAAGCTATTCCAACGGATTGGACTCATTTTGAAGAACTTTTTCTAAAAGATTTTTTACTTGAGAATGAGGGAGAGTGTAATTAGGATGGGTGGGATAGAGAGAAGCAGAGAGGTAGACCTCTATCAATTTATCTCTCACATTATCAGAAGATTGTTTTTAAATTAAAGTATCTAGATCATCTCCAAAAAACAAGAGGGTTTGTGAGAGGGCTTCATAAGACCATTAAGATTGAGGTTTGATGATGGAATGCTCCTAAAACATTAGAAGAAGCTAGCACGTACGCTTAGTTGTATGAAGACTATAGTCCTAAGGAAATGGATGTGATCAAACATTGAGACCTGCACAAGTGACTAAGTTCAAGAAAAGGGTAATCCCATGTGAAAACAAATTCATATTACAAAAACCAAGAGGGCCTAGACTATGTACAAATTGGTTTGAGAAGGCCAAACATGAAAACTTATGCTTCACGTATTTATTTCCTAACCACAAGCACTTGATTCACATGTAGTCCAATTGAAAGTACACCCTATGTACACAAAGATGGGGCTGATCTTATAGTCCATGTTCTTTATGTCGATGACATACTCTTGACTGGGTCATGTGATGCAAAACTTGACATGCTTATGGCTGATTTGCAGCATAGTTTTGATGTCACTTATCTTGGTCTTTTGAGCTGCTATCTTGGCATCCGATTCGTATCCCTTGAGGGGGGAATTGTTATGCATCGAGTATGTTGAAAAATTTCTTCATTGTTTTGACTTTGAGGATTGCAAGCCAGCTTCCACACTAGGTAAGATAGGAATTCGGTTCCCAATTGAAGATTCCAATGATCCATCTGAGACTTCTCTTTATCAACAAGTTGTGGGATGTCTTATATATGCATGCAACACAAGGCCGCAAATATAGTATGAAATTTCCCAATTGACTCGATTCATGCATAGCCTTGGCACTAAGCATTGGCAAGTGATGAAACATGTGTTTAGATATCTCAAAGGCACTTTGAGCTTAGGTATCTTTTATGGAAGAGATATTCATCCATACTTGCATGCTTTTACAGATAGTGATTGGGTTAGTTGTTATGATACTCGCATGTCCACTAGTGCTAATTGCTTTTTCCTTCGATACTCATGCATATGTTGGTTGAGTAAGAAGCAACCTACAGTGGCAACATAGATTTGTGAATTTGAGTATAGGGTAGTTTTCACAGCTATAGTGGAGTATATATGGTTGAGATTCCTATTGATGGATTGCATGGAGATTGATGCTACTATGCATATTCTCATGGACAGTCAAATTGCATTTGGTGTTGCATGAAACCTAGTGTTTCATGTATGGAGGTGCATTATCACTATGTGAGAGATCACCTTCATGTAGGAAATATTGATTTGGTATATGTGCCTACACAAGATAGTCTGGTAAACATATTCACCAAAGCTCTTCCACCAGAAAAGTTTGAAGCTTTTCACATAACTTTAAGCTTATTACCATGTGAGGGCTGATTTCTATTTCCCTCTATGTGTTCACATCATTCACTCTAGGGCATTTGTTACACTTTTGTGTTACTTGAGTAGCTTTGATGTGAAACTTTTTCCCTATACATCGGCACTTTTTACTCTATTGTTGGCATGAGTTTTTTTCCCGATGTTGTTGCATACATGATTCACTCATATGCAGTGGTACTTTGTACTTAGGGATATTATTCAACTCTTACTTGAGTTCTAATCATTGTCAATAGGGAGAGCTATTCCAACCATTCGTCTTCTCTGTGTGTCTTGTTATGTTTGTGCTCCTTGTGTGTGCTCCTCGTGTGTCTCTCACACTTCTACACACACCCAATAATATATATATATATATATATATATATATATATATATATATATATATATATATATATATATATATATATATATATATATATATATATATATATATATATATATATATATATATATATATATATATATATATATATATGAGATATGGCATCACCTTCCATGGTCATTGTAGATGACTTTAATGGAACCAATTTTCACACATGGCAAATAAGGCTTCAATATTATCTCATCATTACAAACTTACGAGATGAAGTTGAAGGTGAAGTTAGGCGATTAGAACTTGCATTCATTGGATCATATATAGTTTTTGCAAAAGAGCACTATTTGAACCAAGTTGAACAAGCTCAAAGTGTTGCATCATCCTCATCAAGTGTTAGAGAAAGTACTCAACCAGGATATACTATACAAGCATGAGGGGCGACACACGTAAGAGGGCCTATCATCTCACTCTCTATTCAAGGGGCCACATGCAAAAGTTTTATCTAAAAATTAAAAATCTTTGTTAACTAATGTACGAGTCTTAGTAATTAATATATCCATCATATTTCAGGCATCAAATTTGCAAGAGAAGCATGGATAAAGTTAAAGGGTTTGAAACAAGGACATGGGAATCTCTTATATCAATTTGAGGTTGAGCATGTCTTAGATTCATGAATGTCTCATGGAAAATTGGAATACCTTATTCATTGGAAAAGGTATGACATCAGTGATCGTACTTGGGAACCTAAGAAAATCGTCAAAGAGCAACAATCAAGGAGCCACATGCAAAAGCTTTATCTAAAAATGAAAAAGCTTTGTCAATTACATGTATGAGTCTTAGTAATGAATATATCCATCATATTTCAGGCATCAAAGTTGCAAGAGAAGCATGGATAAAGTTAGAGGAAATATTTGAAACAAGGATATAGAAATCTCTTATATCAGTTCTTATTTCCTTCTTCCAATTAGAAATGAATGGCCCCACATCAATAGCAAAGCATTTGAACAAGGTTAAGAGCCACATAGCTCAATGGCTAAGATGAATATTCCTATTATAGAGGACATTGCAGTAGCAATTCTCATGAAGAGTCTACCTCCTTCCTAAAGCATGATTGTCACTATTCTACACAACAAAACAACTCCAAATCTTGACAAATTAATGGCATCAATCGAAAAAGAGGAGAAAAGATTAAAGTCTGAGATAGTGGAAATGGTACGCCATTTGCAAAAAAAGTGAGGAAATTCAAGAAATGTATACATTGTGGCAAAGCAAACCACAAAGAGGAAAATTTTTTTATTATCAATCAATGTAAAATTTGTGGTGAAAAGACACATACAACAAAATTTGTTTCAAAAAGAAATATGAACAAAGCAACCATAGTAGAAACAAATATCCATGGTGATAGTGGTGAAGTGGATCATGATGCTTCATCCATCAACTATTTATGTTAAGAACCATATCATTTTGTTTGTGTATATGTGTGGTTTTTTTTATTTCTTGATAGGTGTGGATAAGAAAATATGCTTCTCTGTGCAAAATATGAAACCTGCATTTTCGACCCTTAGAAAAAAGTTTCGTGTTTTTTTAGTTGGAAACATAAGCCTATATATATACTATCTATGGAACACAAAAAATCAAATTTTCGTATAGCACTTCTTGGCACTTCCATCCTCAAGAGTTGTTGGAGTTTTTGTAAGTATACGTTTTTATAATATTAGAGTTATTTTGGAGCTAACTTTGCTCCTTTGCCATATCTTGTCTTGTCCACATTATCTTTATATGTCTTTCCCTTTCTCTCTCTACATTATCTTTATATGGATTGTGGGCTACCAACAACGTTTCGCAAGGATATAGTGCAATATTTGGTGTCATATATCAAGGAGATATCAATGAGGACAAAGGATGTGTATGATACATTATTGCCTCTTTTTAGTGGAGAGCAGTCAAATGTATCTCGTGATAAAGAAACTTCTCAACCTATGCAAGTTTTGAATGAAAACACAAATAATTCAATTTCTAACGTAGATTGAATTTCACTATGCAATTTGAATATGATGCTATTATGAAGAATGGTATTTAAGCTTTATGTTACTTGCCTCCTAGCAAGAAGCTATGCACACTAAATGGGTCTATGAGTTGAAATGCAAGTCTGATCATAGAATTGATCAGTATAAGGCTAGGCTTGTAGCTAAGCTTTTTTCCTCAGAAAAAGGTATTGGTTTTGATGATAGCTTCGCACCTACAGGTCGTGTGACAATTGCGCAGAGCATTCATCTACTTGCAGCTCACAATGCTTCATATGTGCATCAATTAAATATCAAAACTGCATTCTTGGATGAGGAATTCAATGAAAAAGGTATATCTCTCAACCTTGTGGATTTTTGCAAGAAAGATATGAAAGCAATGTAGATTGAATAATCCATTGTGTGGATTAACAAGTGGTTATTTGTAATAAGGGTATGAAAGAAAAGTATATAGCTTTAAGATGGCATTATATGGATTAACAAGCACCACGAGCTTAGAATGAGAAGATACATGCCTACTTATTATGTAGATGATATGCTACTCACGACTCCTAACGAGATGCATACTTTTTATTGTAAGGCTCATTTGCATCCATCTTTTGAAATGTCAGTTTTGGGACACTTCATCATTATTTGAGCATTTTGTTATGCAAGTTGAACATTGCTTTGTGTTAAACTAAATACATTGCTACTCTATTGCAATATTTTAGCCTTGAGGACTAAAAACCTATTACAGCTCCCATGGAAACACGTTTACGATTGAGTCTTCATGATGGTAAAAATGCATTTGATGCTGCTCTCCATCGGCAAGTTCTCACATGCCTTATTTATGCATGTGTCATTTGACCTGATATTCAATTTGTTGACTTTCATATGAGCATATTCATGCGCAACCCTAGAATTAAGCATTGGCAAGCAATTAAGCATATCTTTTTCCATTAATCTTGTGTTTGAAAACTTTGGTTCTTTTATCCCAAGGGACGATCAATACAACTAGAACTAAAAATCTTTCGTCTAACCCAAATTGGGTTGGTTCTTATGAAATTGGTGTATTCACAAGTGGTTTTTGGTTCATGCTTAGTAGCTCCAGCGTATCCCGATTGACTAATAAAATGCTAAGTATCCAGAGGTACTTCTTCGATCATCCTTTGCTCCTACCCAATCTGCATCTTAATTGATTTTGATATCCAAATCTGCAGATTAAAGATAGTAGGTGTTGCTCTAGCACAATGGTGAGAACCACGTTAAGAAGCTTCACCTCCTTAATTGTCAATCCGCGGAAGAGATAGGAGTGATATGAAGATCTTGAATGTGAGATGAAGTGAGAGTGAAGGTGAGAAGCATAGAGATGCACACACACATACACACACACAACGAAGAGACAAGCAAGGCACAATGGAAGGTGAGAAATTAACTCTATTACTCAAGAACACTCTTACAAGTTCAAAATAGCTCTAAGCTCTTCTCTACTCAAACAAGCTAACCTCAAAAATGAGCTCTCTAGCTCTTTTTATAGTTTCTAGACTAGTTTTGACCGGTTTCACATCTAGTGACCGGCATAGTTAAAAATTAGGTCCTAGATGCTATTTGGAAGGGTAAACGGTGTCTAAAAATAACGAAAATTGATACGCTTGTTCTACCTAAGCTCCTCAAGCTCGAGGACTCCTCGGCTTGCACAAAATGGAGCGAGAAATTAAGAAAAGGGTTTTTCTATGTTACATATGTTACATTAGTGATAAAAATCACTGTTGGAGGTTTTTTGAAAAGTATTTCTAAAACATGATTCTTTGAAGAAAGATTCGACTGGCTCCCTGCTCTGTCGTTACATGCTTCCACGTCTTCTATGCCTCTGGCTGCTTCCAACACCCCCTCCCTCTCGCTTCTGTCGTCCCTGACAGAACCTTGTTGTGAGGTCCGCCGGATATAGTTCTGTAGGAGGTCTTGAGCGAGGGTGTGCTCGGAGATACGAATGCCTTGGGCCAGCTCGGCCTCGAGTTTCTCCCAATCTATTGGTTGCGGTTCATCTGATGGTGGGAGGTTATAGTGTGTGGAATAGACCATTCGTTCACAGGCAAATAATTGTAATAAATGTGTAGGCCAGCTTATGAATACCTCTGAATGGTATTCCCAGAAGCCGGTTGTGAACATCTCTTCAAACGTTTGCTTGTAGCACGGCGGTAGGTACTTTATTCTGCAATGCTAGGCATAACACACCCGTAGCGATGGCGTTGTACTCATATCATATACCAGATCGAAATTGCCATGCTCAAAGCCCGGGGTGTTTACATAAGGTGCCTTGACGCGTCGGAAGACTTTAAACACCATTTGCATCATGTCAAAGATTTTGACAGTCATATGCGCCGTTATATCGTCCATATGCTTTAATCTAGGGAGCCAGTGGCGAATTGTAGCCATCATGTAGCCAACAGTTGGTAACTCGATGGGTGGCTTAAAATAGGGGTAATTCAACCAGTCCTGGCACTGCTTATTGTTTTGTACCTTAATAGCAAATGCAGTCCAGGAGCGGCGTCGTGGTACTGGTCCCCAACATGGGTTGTACTTTAAATGCAAAGGTGCCTTTACCCATGTACTCATCATTTCTGGATACTTCTGTAGTAAATCTTTTCGCCACTCTGGTTGATAGATCTCTCCTTGCTGCGCATCTAGTGGCAAATTGTCTTCCTCGAACTGAGTCGCATGCGATGGTTTCTTACCTCTTTCTTTCTCAATGGCTAACTGGTATTCGGCCATTAACATAAAATACGGTTTATACTGTAGCTCGTGCCCAGATATGTATCGTCGCGGGGCCAAATGAGCAAAGAATGGAGATTGTAAAATTCTTTCTTCTATCATCGCCATGGCATGTAATTGTGCCTCTACTCTAGCTGAGTGCGTTGTTCCAAGCTCCTCAATTGTCTTCATCCACGCGGGGGTCGGGAGTTTGTAAGTCATCTAGCCTTCGGCCGTGACGCGTCCGCCTGGGATTGGTTGTGGCTCGTACGCCTCTTCAAACGTTTCCTCCACCGGGATGGTGACAGTTTCTTCCTCAGCTGGAAGCTCAGGTGGGGAATCTGGCCTTGGTGGTGCTTCATATACTGCAATCCTTGATTCAAGGTTCGATACCTGGGCCCGTAATGCGTTGAGTTCCTCTAAGATGTCAAGAGAGGGGTCCACAGGTGCTGGTATGTCTTGGTGTGCCGGTGCTCGTAACTGGAGTAATTTATGATCTTCTTTGAGTTTCTGTAACTCCTCGTTCATGCGATCGTATTCATCTAGCAGTCTTACATGATCTTCTAGCAGCATCCTCATCGAGTCTGAGGGAATGGCTTTGAACCGACTAGGACTGAGTGGTTGGTCTGGATGGTCTAGGGCCGCTTCTAAGTTTTCTCGATTCTGGTCCTGTAAGCGCTGGTTTTCCTCCTTTGCTGCTGCTAGATGTCTTCTGAGTAAGCCCATGTTTCGTGTTAGCGTTGCATTGCGAACTGTCTGGGCTCTTAATAAGTTATCCAGGTCAGCAGTGGCTTCCTTGGTCTTTTCTTCGCTTTCTAGTTCTAATTTATGATAGGCCTCTCGTAATTCCTGGTATCGGCTGTTCAGTGAGGCATTCTCAATAGACAATAAATTAAGCTGCGACTGTAAGTCATTGGTTGTCCTCTGCAGCTGCTGGTAATTATCGCCAAGAGATGTGAACTCATCTCTGACTTGCGTCATACACATGAATATCTGTCGAAATGCATTATCTACAGTGGGTGATAGTATTAATGGGGTGCTAAATGAAGATGTAGTGGGTGTAGATGCAACGGGAATGGGGAATGGGGGTGGGAAGGTGGATGCTGTGGTGATTGTGGAAAATTGTGAGGTGCCTAAATATGTTCGTGCCGTGAGTGAAGTGAGTGATGGTGCAGTGGGTGGTGAGATGTCCATCTCATTGGACGTGTCTAGTGCGGTGACTGTGAATATGGGTGTGACTGTGGGTGCTTGTGCTGGTGTAAATACGGGATTTACAAAGGTTGAGGAGTAATTTACAGGGGGGTTGGCTGGTGCAGCTTGGTGGAAAGGGGAAATAGGGGTTACCGTGGGTCGGGGAGGTCAGACTGGGGAGAAGGTTAATGGCGGTGGGAATGGGAAAAGGGGTCGTGGAGGTGTGGGGAAGGACGGGAAAGATGGATGGAGGAATGGGTTGAATGGAAAGGTGGATGTGTGAGGGGGTAGACTGGGTCTAATGGGTGCAGGAATTGTGGGGTGAGTGGTCGTAAAGACGATTTCTGCTACGCCACCGGCGAATGAAGATGTTGGTGTGGGAGAAGGAGGGTGAATAGGGGAGGCTGGAGGGATGGGCGGTGATGGAGGAGCGGTTGGGGTGTTCGGTACTTTAGTGACTACTGAGGTATGTACAGTTGTAGCGCGGGGTGGGGAATCTACAAGGATGGTTCTTGCTGCCAACGAACTTTCGGGGACGAGGCGTGCCTCCCTGGCTTGTTCTGAAGACTGTGCTCCTGTTGGTACACGAATGTATTCGCCGGGCTTTGAAAGTAGTCGTACTCGGCGGGGGTCAAACTGTGGTAGTGGCTTTCTTTGCAAGTACCTGAGTGCTTCGTTGGAGCCTACTGATTTGACTACCTCGCGGAATCCTTTGATGTATGCATCTTCGAATCCGCCTGTGACAAGTTCATGTTCTATTATTGCTTGACTCTCTTCCTCAGTCAGCTTTTTGCGTGCCCAAACTTTTTCCATAGTTCTATACAGCTTCTTAATAGCCAGTGTGTAAGCTGCTGCTTCGTAAGTTTCATCTTCATGGGTACTTGTATCACCATGTGTGTCTGTTTGTTGGCCTTGACCATCTGTCTGTTCATGCTCTTGGGATTCATGAGTTCCCTGGCTGGCTTCGTCATCAGAGCTAGACACAATCTGTCCTTGTGGCTGATCCCTAGGTGTGGTGGGATAGCTGGGCCTTTCATATTCTTGAGAAAACAATTGTCCTTCTGAAAACTGGAACTCATTGGAGAATGCATCGGGCATCTCAAAATCAAAAGTTGGATCCAGTGATGTTGTTTGTTCGGCTTCTAAATGGGGTATTGGAAAAGAGAAAGCTTCCGCACCAATGGTGGTGGGAAGTTCCGCTGTCGTGGTGATAGGTTCTGTGGTTGTGGCTGCTTGGGGTGCAACAGTACTGGTGGTGCCCTCCGGCGTAACTGGTCTTGATAACCGTATACGAATTGGTGGTACCGTGGGAGTGGCTGCTGTCGGTGACTGCTCTGGAGATGGTTGTGGTGAGGGTGATTCTGGGACTTGTAAGCACGGGATAGTGCCTCTCATCCGCTTTCCTGCTCTACCTTTGCTCGACTTTCTAGCCTTCTTAGTGGTCCCTTTGAATGCTTTCAATTCCTTACTCGTCATGGCACGCTCTATGGGTAAATCATATGCCAAACACATATATATAATCCTTGTAAGTGCACAACATCCATTGATGACCTTCTTTCGTTCCCATCTATGTTGTGCCAAATAGAGCTGATCAATTATCCAGCTAGCTAGATCAACCGTTTGGGGTCCAGTACATGCTAGGTATAATCCAAACCAGATTCTTTTGTGGGGCATGGTAAAACGATCCTGAGCTGGGAAAGCTATCCGTAATGGCTTGGAGAGCTCAGGTGTTATAGCAGAAATATCCTCCCACTTAGTTACGTCACCACGTTTCATCTGCTCTGGGACTAGTCGTTCTCGCTCCGTCGGAGTGTGCGTTCCATGTATTTTCAGAGCTGCGCGAATTAAATCTTTAAACAAATAAAACCTTCTGAATGGAGGATCATTTACCAAGGATGGTAACATGAATGTGCCGGGTAGATCCTTGTTCTCTGAAGCTGTCAAGGTAGTTACTAGGTAAAAGCAACTGTAAAAATCGGGTTTAGGCAGAGGGTCACTAAAGTATTCTGTAAATCCCGCTCGTGCCCAAACGTGCGTTAAATCTTGTGTATTCTGTAGTCCTTCAAATTCTCGTGAAAAGAACTGGTACTTGGCCCATGTGCGCAAATCAAATGCCAAATTGGCCTCAAATATGAAATCAGCGTCTGCTAATGGTCCTGCTAGGCCT
The DNA here is from genome assembly GCA_020310875.1 of Ceratopteris richardii. Lineage (NCBI taxonomy): Eukaryota > Viridiplantae > Streptophyta > Polypodiopsida > Polypodiales > Pteridaceae > Ceratopteris > Ceratopteris richardii. The sequence continues at coordinate 82,686,467 of CM035412.1, read as the reverse complement.
TGAAACCAGTGAGAGTTACGATGAATCTTCTCGGTATATCCTCTAGGAGGATCATCGATTGGCATGGGTCCTGGAAAACCTTGAAACTCTGGTGGTTGCATCGTAGGATAAGATTCCGCGAGTAATTCTCCAATATTGGCCATTGGTGTGCTTGGGCCAGCTTCTGATGGTCCTTCTTCGGTTTGCATGATGACTGACGAGCAAATGGAAAAGATCTGCTACAAAAGATTAGCACATTAGTATGGAAATTAATTATGATCCCATTAAGGTGAGACCGCAATCCCTTTCCATAACCGATGTGTAACCCTTGTAGCCAAGTGTCGTGAAGTGATTGATGCTATGATTTTTTGCAGAGCTAATGCATGTCTCTAGACGCCTACATGGTCAGATTATGCATACATTTCTTGATGAGCTTTTATTATGCATGATGTGGGGTTTGGTGTATGAATTCATACAAGGTTTGGTTGAGGGTGAATTATTACAAGGGTGGAGTTTAAACGGGGTGGGAGAATTGTTAGATAAGGGGGTACAAGAAGACGTCTGGATACGTTTCGGTATCCATTTCCTAAGGGTCTTTGAGTGGGTGGTATGTTTCTGCTGAGGGACAAAAAGTGGTATCGGGTTTGGTAGTATTGAAGGATGAAAAGGTTTCTGAGGGGTATATATTACATGGCTTGAGGGTTGAGCTATAATACATTGTTTGGGTACCCAAATCTGCATGGGTGTGGGTCGATTGATAAGATACTTCTTGGCAATCCAAATCTGCCGAGTATTTGTACTTGGGGAAGAAGATCGAGGGGACTTTGGATGCTGACTCTGCTTCTGTTGAAACTTTGTCCTGTTCTCGTCTGCAGTGTTGCCAATAGCCTGTGGTTGTTGTCCTTTTGGCACCCATATTTGTTTCGTGCCACTTGTTCTGTGATGTTGATACTGCTGCTTTCTTTGCCTTGTCTGGTGGTGTCGTCGGTCTGGGTTCCTCTGTTGTGGTTGACTCGTTCGTGGTTGGGTTTGAGAGGTCCATTGGATGCTCTGCTTTGGAAAAGAAGGGAGATCCAACACTTGCGTGACCTGCCCATTAGGAAGTGATTCGTTCTTTATCTTTAATCTAGGCCAGTCCGCAGCAAGTTTGGAAGGATGAGCACCGCAGGGTATTGTGCTCATTTGGTCGCTGATGCAACCCACCTGACCGCTGATTGTGCCCATCTGCCCTAGCGGTTGGGTAGCTGCCCCTTCTAGTTTGCAGGAAGCCCCAGGGAAGATCTCGTGTCGTCCTTCTGATTGACAATTGTCTACAGCCAAGCCCGAGTGGGTTGGTGTAGACGTAACGTGACTAATCTGACCAAAGATCTTCCGGTCTTCCGTAGCATGTATTTCATAGGGTCTAGGGTTACAAACCTCAGTCGGAATGTCGTTAGGGAAGTCAAGCGGTATCACTCGCTTCTGCTCTAAGGTTCCAACCTATAAAGAGCCTTGTCTAAGATTTAGGTCCACTGAGTGATCGTATAGCCAATCTTGGCCAAGGATTAGGGGTTCTATCAGGTCGTCATCATGGCACACTAGTAGCTTCGCTGTCATGGTCACATCCTTAATGAGGATAGGAAGGTCCACCTCACCCATGCAAGGGGTTTCCATGCCTCCTAGCCCTATGAGATATGCCTCAATTGGCCGCATTTCTATTCCTGAGTCCTTATAGTGGGACCATCTAATCGCACTAGTCGCAGCACCTGAGTCAATTAAAGCTCTCAGCTCTTGGCATGGGTTGCCGTGCTTTAGCCCAACTGTAATGAATGGTCTCCTGTCCACTATACTAGGATGAGTGGTTGACTTTACTTGACACATGGCCATGGGATATCTGGGTGTAGTTTCCCGATGGTTATAATGTTCTCTCCCTAGTCCTTGTCTTCTTAACTTCATGCGCTTAATGCGTTCTATAGCTTCTGCCTGAGCTTCAGCTCGTATTCTATTTTCTTCCTCCTTACGCTTCTTTGCCAACGTGAGTCGTCTAAGCATATCCTCAGTAAGAGGTTCCTGATATAACTTGACTCTACAGCCACTAATGTAATTAGCCATTATATCTCCTTCTAAAGTGGCTAATTGTACTGCTCCACTTGTTGAGAGTCTGTTAATGATCATAGGTCCATAACCTCGCTTTTCTAACTTCCGTGCGTGTTGTTTCAGCGTATATACTAGAACTAAATCTCCTTCTTTTAAGCCCTTATCTTTCACATGTGCATCAAAATATGCTTTCTGTCACTTCTTCGCTGCATATATTCCTGCTGCTGCCTTTAGCTTGGTTTCTCCTAGTCGTTCCAAGTCCATTATTCTTGCTGATAATTCATGGCCGGTCCATTGATGTTCTTGTGCAACCTTAAGGGTCGGTATCAAGAAGTCCAAAGGAAGCACTGCATTCTGACCAAAAACCATCTGAAAGGGAGTTGCATTGAGTACGGTCTTGTAGGCCACTCGATATGCCCAAACAGCGTGGTGTAGCTGTTTGTCCCAATCTGAACGTTTGTTGTTCACGAGTTTCGTCAGTACGTTACAAAGGATCTTATTAGTGCTTTCAGCCTGACCATTGGCCTGAGGATGATATGGTGCGGATTTCTTGTGAATCACCATAAAATCTTGTAACAAATATTCAATGACTTGGTTTAGAAAGTGAGTTCCGCGATCGCTCGCTAACTCTATAGGCAATCCATACCTTGTAAAGACATTCTCAAATAAGAATTTTGCAGTTGTGTGTGCATCATTCTTTTTTGTGGCTTTTGCCTCTACCCATTTCGTAAGATAATCTGTGGCAACAATGATGTATTCAGCATGCGTACCTTTTGCAAGGGGGTTAATGGGTCCTACAAAGTCTATACCCCACTTTGAAAATGCACGTCCGCCCATCATGGGTTTCAATGGCATTTCATCTCTGCGAGTAGGAAACTGAGTTCTTTGGCACACATCACATCTCTTAACATAGGTATGAGCATCCATGTGAAGAGTGGGCCACCAAAATCCTGCAAAGAGGATGGCTTTGATTATCCTATCGGGTCCAAAATGACCTCCTGCAACACTTTGGTGTGCAGTCTCTAGTATGCTTAGATAATCACTTTCATGAACACATTGTCTTAGATATCCATCTCATCCTCTTTTGTATAGATTATCGCCAATAAGTGAATAATCTTGAGCTTCCTGCTCCAGACTTCGTTGTCGCGCTAAGGTCATTCCTTGAGGGAATGTGTTCGTCCTCAAGTATGTCACTAAAAGTTCACTCCAGTCTGGTGTGAGAGACACGTGATACAATGTAGCATGTTCTACTGGTGGTCTTTCACAACAAACATGGCATTCTTTACACAACTTGTAGACATCTGCTTCCATCGAAGGCCAATATACTCCTAGTCTATGCAGAGTCTGTAATGTACGATATTTTGAATGATGTTGCTTTAGTGCACCTACATGTGCTAATTGCAACCAATTCGCATGTTCTGATTCATCTACACAACAAGCAAGAATCTTTTGATTATCCTGTTTATATATGCTTCCTGCTATGATTTGATATCTTTGAGACTTGGTAATCTCTCCTTCTTTGATCTTTATCCTAGGATTCTTGGGTCCGTATATCAGAATAGGGACTATAGGCTTAGCCCATTCTGGTGCTATCTCAAGATTAAACAAGTATGCATCTGGTAGATCATCCGCTACTCCTTGAGGAGCTTCTCCTGAGGTTAATCTTGAAAGGTGGTCAGCTCTAAGATGTGTCTTTCCTTTCCTGACTACGACTTCAAAATCATACTCCATGAGTAATAGAAACCAACGTATCAATCGTCCTGTGTTACATGGTTTGTTGACTAGGTACAATAGGGCTTGATGATCTGTAAAGAACTTGAACTTATTGGCCAACAAGTAGTGCCTAAACTTCTTTACTGCGTAGATCATCCCTAATCCTTCTCGTTCCGTCGTGGTGTAATTTCTTTCTGCTGCGTTCAATTGTCTGCTCGCGTAAGCTATGGGGAGATCTATGTTACCTTCATTCGTGGGTTGTGCTAACACGCATCCTATGGCATAATTGGATGCATCCACATGTACATGGAATGGCTTACTCTAATCTGGTGTAGTCAATATAGGTGCTGAGCACAAGCGTCGTTTGAGTTCATTGAATGAATTTTCACATTCATCTGTCCATTCAAAGTTGTTTAAAAGAGAGTACAAAGGCTTGGCTATGATTGCATACATGTGTATGAATCTCCTATAATAACCACAATGGCCCATAAATGCCTGTACCTCTTTCACATTAGTTGGTCTAGGTAATTCTGCAATTACCTTCACTTTTTCCTCATCCGTAGAGATTCCATTTTTTGACACAATGTGTCCTAGAATTTTGCCTTGTCTGACCATGAAAACGCATTTTTCTGGGTTCAAACAAACCTGATATTCTCGACATTTGTCAAATATTTGTCTTAACTCGGGAATATGCATCTGCGTGATATTAGAATGAGCACATATGTCATTGACATATACTTCCAAACTCTTGCGTAAGAATTCCTTAAAAACATGACACATGAGTCGCTGGAAAGTGGCGGGTGCATTTGTTAAGCCGAATGGCATCACACGAAATGCAAATATGCCCCATTCAGTGGCAAAAGCCGTCTTGTGTTGGTCCTCTGGAGCAATGGCTACTTGATTATAACCTGAGAATCCATCAAGAAAGCTGTAAACTTCCTTGCCCGCAACTCTTTCCAATAGATGTTCTGTGATAGGAAGAGGATAACTGTCTCTAATCGTGGCGGCATTAACTTTTTTAAGGTTAATACACACATGCAATTTTCCATTCTTCTTGGGCACAACCACAATGGGGGATACCCATTCGGTATGCTCAATTTCGTAAATGAATCCTGCTTCTATCAAGCGATCTATCTCCTCTTTAATCTTCGCAGCGTAGTTATCATTGTACGTGTACGATTTCTGTTTTGTCGGTTTTGCATCTGGAGTCATAGGGATTCTATGAGAACATATATCTAGATCTACTCCTTTCAAATCTTTGTAACTCCAAGCAAAAACATCTCTATATTCGCGCAATAGGGCAACTAGCTCTTCTTCTTCTTCAGTTGTCAAATCATGCCCTATGTATGTACATTTTTCTTCTTCTCCTTCTATGGCTACGATTATTTTCTTGGTTTTCTCTCGGTTATCATATACTTGTCCGTCATTCGCCTTTCTATTAGGCATTCGTACCATGATCCTTCTATCTTCGATTTCATATTTCTTGAAGTTCTCGGGTACTTCAAACAAAGATTCTTCTTTTTCTGACATGGTTTCTTTCTTCTTTCTTTTCTTGCCTTCACTCTTAGTAGTCACTTGAGTGGCTAACCTCACCTCATTCGTAATTTCCTCGTGTCTATGAGGGTGAGTCTCTACTTCGAAAAAATATTCTTCTTCTGATGCAAAAGGTGGGTCCATGATAATTGATTCTAAATCAAAATCACTCGCATCCTCAAATGCATCAGTGCTAGGTTCACATTCTTCTAAAATTGCATCGCTCGTGATTGGCTCTATCGTGAAAACTGAAATGTCATAGCCATCCTCGTCACAGTGGGGTGTCCATTGTTCTTCATTGATGGCTACATCCATGGTTGCTAGGATTTCTACCCAACCATGGGGTTCAAACTCTTTGTCTGGAAATACTACAGGTGCATAAGCTGGATCTTGAAGGGTTCGTGGATGTTGTTCTGCACCTAAGGTCCTGGCTTCTAACCTTTCTTCCTCTTGTTTTGCTACTTTACACATCCATAAATGAGTATCCTCATGCAACCAAGATGGATCTGATTCAAATGAGTGCACGGATTTTGTTTCTACTGGTGTCTTATGGATGGTATTCCATTGTATTGGGGGTACATCTCTATGTGAATAGTCTTTAAGGTTGACTTTGGTAGTCACTCCTAAATGTTGCAAGTACAAAGAATTAGTTCCCCAATCTTGTACAATTTGCAACTGACACATGAATGGTCGTCCCAATATCATCTCATAAGCATGATTTTGCAAAGTCACAAATGGCGAAAGTATGCTCAAATTCTACACCACAAGTGGTGAGAGATATGCCTTCTAGTAAGCCTAATGGTTTTTCTATGTGTCCGTCAGCCATTTGTAGCTTCATCCTGGAGGGTCTTAATGCTGGCTTACCCCAACGTTTCCATAAAGCGATGGTAGCTATGGCTACTCCGGCTCCTGAATCTAAGATGGCTTTCGTGGTGTAGCCCTGATGGGTTATTGGAAGATAAGTGTTACCTTCCTCTCCTTCGCTTACATCTCCAATCTTTTCTACGGGTATTTCCGGTACCTTCTTATGTGATCCTATTTGTGAGGAAGTAGTAGCAAGCTCGGGGAATTGATTTGCTACATGTTTCCACAATTCTGGTTTTATCTTCAGCAACTCCTCTAGAGTGAGGTTACATTGTACTTTGGTATTCTTGATCACTTCCATGTTTCTAGGGATTATTGATTCTTCATTCCTCACTATTATCGTGGGTGCTCTCATACTAATAGACTTTGCTTCCCAAGGTCCTGTGAACTGAGGTAATTCTTGTAAAGAATTAGATTCAAAAGCTGTGTGTTCACTCAGTTGCTCCTCCTCTACCTCATTGTAAATAGAGGGAATGTCTTGGGGAAATTGTTCCTGCAATTCATCTATTTCTTGAATAGGAGGATGGGTTCCTTGTTCCTTTCTCCATTTCTCTTCTTGGATTTCTCTCAAAAATTCATGTGAATATTTATGTATGGAAGACAAATTTTCTTGACTTTCTGTATTGGGTACTTGAGACAGGGATGATGCATTCCTTTCCTGTGTCTCTGGGACAATAGGGTTCCTATGCTGATCCTTTCTCTCTTTGCTTTCAATCAAATATTCTAGCCTCTCCATTAGTCCTTGAAAATGTAATTCCGGTTTTGCCATGTTATTCCAATTAAGATATCTAGAGGCTTCGAACAAAGCTTGTGCTAGTTCTACCATCTTCATGCACAGTTTAGTCCTCTCAATTTCTAGATCAGCTCGTGGGTAGTTTTTACTCATTTCAGCTACCTGAGGTCCCTCTTTTAATCTAGCCTGATATGCACGAAACATCATGTCTAGATTTTCTGGTATGGGTTCTGCTAGAACTGATCCTGATTTCTGAGCTGGATTCTCTTGATTCAATTCCTGTGAAGTCAATTCTAGGATTTTGGCTCTAGACTCCTTCAAACTTCCTTCCAACTCAGTTATCTTTTTACTCCACTTTCTCTTTATCCTTTCTCTAGAATCTCTCCAAGATTTTGTCTTTTTACTGCTAGATTCTGCAACTTCACTACTTCCAACTACTTTCTCCTGATTAAGCTGTTGGTTCTGTAAGAGCGTCTGGGCTCTTGTTATAGCCTGGATAGGCACGTATGTAGGGTTGGATCCATCTGTGTTGTTCACAATACCTATCACGTTGATCGGTGTCACATTCGAAGCATTAACAGGGTTCTTAGGACAATCTTTGATTATGTGCTCTTTGCCACAATCGGCACAAAAGCCTTGGATGTTATAGTACTGTGATTGTCCTGTTATCGGAGGATGTGGACAATCCTTATGAAGTGATCTCCTTGGCACCTAAAGCATGGTCCTCTAGGGCCATGTGGTCTCTGTTGTCTTACTTGGGGCCGTGGATTTGGGTTTGTGTACATCACATTAGCATAGTCTGGCTCCCAACTAGGTTCCACTGGTGGACTATCATAATGATATGTTTCTACGTGTTCTGGTGACTCCGTGTAATAAGCGGGTGGACTATCTACATGCGTAGAGTCAAAGCTGTTTGAGTGTGGGTCACTCTCTGTGATCAAAGGTGAAGAAGGCACTAAAGCCCTACTTAGGTTCTCTTCTGCAGCAGCGTATTTGACTGAGATGACATTCGCTGGTGGGGGTGGCTGCTGAGCTAAGACGGGTTGAGGTCTCTGTTGAGCCTCGTATGGGTAGTTCTGAGGAGGCCTATAGTAATAAGGCTGAGCATTGTATTGGCCTTGATACCTACCTGGCTGTGCGTATGCTTGCGGGTAGTTCTGTCTCACGGTCTGTTTGTTGTATGGGCAGTCCTGAGCCGTATGATTCGTGTATCTTCTCTCAATTGTACAGTATTGGCCACTAGGGTTGGCTTGAGGTTGTGGTGCATTGGGGCACACATTTGCCAAATGATTTCCACCACAGGTGTAACAATGCTTGTTTGTTAGCACCCTAGGTTTACTAGAAACTCCTAGTTTCTGGGCCACTTTTTCTGCAAGGTCTTCTATTGAGCTAGACAATTTTGTGGATGCTAGAGATGAACAGTCTGAGTCCTTATAGACCTTTGAGAGTTCCAACTCATCTCCTAAGTTGTCCTCAATGTCTATACAAATTCTTATACATTGCTCTAGCGTTCTGGGTTCTTTTAGGTACACGTAGGAGCGTAGTTTAGAGCTTAACAAGCCATCTAGAAACAATGACACTTGCTTGGCCTGTGAGGGTAGCTCTTGCATTGGACATCGTTCAACATATTGTCTAAACCTACGTCCTGCCAGTCTTACTGTTTCTTGAGGGGTTTGTTTAAAGCTATGAATCAACGAAGACGTGTCATGTCTAATCCCACTTTTAGAGAATTCAGTGATGAATGACTCTAAAAAGTGATGGATGTCTCTAAATTGCCTTTGTTGCAAAGGTTGGAACCAAGTTAAAGCTGTATTCTTTAACGTTAGTCCAAATGCGTTGTATTGCGTGAACATGTCTTCAACTTGTTTTGCTCTTAGTACTTGCTTGAATTCTGCGACATGGTCATAGGGATCTCCTGTCCCATCAAAATAATTCTTCATTGATTTTACTAATTGAGTGGGTCTTAACATTCTTGCATGTTCACGTGGTCTAGGTAGAGGAAAATCATCTCTACCACCTGGTATTCCATGATCTCTTTGTCTATCCGCTCTATTAGTGTCCGTGGTTGTTCTATCTCTCCCTACGGGATGAGTGAAGCTTACTTCGGGTCTTTCTTTATTTTTCTCTCTTTGATTTCCATGGGTTGATGATGTTCCTGCCCCTTGTTGACTTGTATTCATGTTCGTTCTAGATGGAGGGAATACCATTTCACCTCTCCATGTGTATGTGTTTTTAGCGTGGTTAGGCACCACAAAGACTCTTTCTGAAGTCTCATCCAGGTATACAACCTTTCCAGGTGTATCCGGGTCCTTGAACTCGTATATCGTGATGATACCTACCTCACTAAGTAGTTTTGTCTTGTATCTCCAAAAGGCTTCATCAATTTCTTTATTTACAAACAACTCTATGCTTCTGTTGTCCTGAGGGATCCATTCTGGGATTAGTACTCGTGTCAGTACAGATTTCCCTCTAGGTGTTCTAGGCTCTTCTAATGGTTCTTTTCCTTGAGATTTAGTTTCCGTCTCTAGCTGAATCACGCCAAACTCATTGGTATTGTTTGGCTGCGTACTTAAGATGTACATTGTTCCTTCCTTGTCTATGTACGCGTCTCTCTCAAATTTCACCACTAGACGTTCCAATCCAATGGGTTGATCGGGGTTGTGCATTTGCACCACTTGCCTTCGCAAACCATCCTCATAGATGCGAGCACCTAATCGGTTGGTTCGGAGAAACTCTAGTTGTGTTCTATAGGGTCCTTCTGGTTTTTCTAAGTATGCTACATTTGACCCTACTTCTGGTCTTTCTGTGCTAAATGCCATTTCTGAATCACTAGTGTCTGAGCTCTCGTAGGGGTAATTACTATTCAATTGCTGAGCCCACGATCGAGCAGTAGTTCTTACACTTGCCTCTGATGATCTAAGGCTTCGTCGGTCTGACTTACCTATATGTTTGCCCGATCTAAGGTTCATTAATTTTCTTCCTTGCACACTCAGTACACGCTTAGATCGTCAATGATTCGTTGTTATTACTTTCTTGATTCTTTTTAGATTTCTTTAGATTCTTGTCTTAATGTATGCGTCAGGAATTCGACTTTCCGTGGTACTTTGAGTTCTCGTTCCGTCAGACTTATGTTCTTTCCTTTAGATTTTCGTGTCACACACCTTTACTTTAGTCTTGAACTTGATAAATTTAATTCTCTTGAACTTGAGGCGTTCCTATCGTCTTTAATCCACAATACTACCGTTTATCCTAGGCTACGAATTGACTGAGGGGGTTGAGTAATCTTCCAACCTTGAGTCAGCTTTTCTGGTTGCTCTGCTTCCTAAGAAGCCGCGCTTCCCAAGCTTTATGCCCTTCACTGCCTTGCTTTGGTTGCCTTTGATTGCCCTTGCTAGACCTGGAAAAATTCAATATTACACCAATTCACAGTTGGATGATCAAGCACTTGAGTATATACACCTTTTAAGTCCCTTCCCTTTTGCCCAACTTTTCAATGTTTGCCCCCTGGCTTCCTAGTCTCAAACTAGGTCAACCTCAAAATAGCTTATCTAAAAAATAGTACTCGTTAAGAGCTTTCTAATGAGCTATTAAGCTCAAAAAACGGACTTCGGATGAAAAAGTTATGACCGTTCAGGCCCTGGGGGGTAAAAACTGACAAACAGGTTTTTCTCCAAATATGGGCTAAGGGGTCTCCTATGAGTCTAATCACCCAAAAATTTCCCAAAAATAGCCCCAAAATTGGCCAAAAAATGAAACCCTAAAATTTGCGATGAGGGTGCACAATCGCGATGGCGTGAGACAATCGCGATGGTCTAGGACCGTCGCGATGGCGTGAGGGTGAACAATCGCGATGGTCTGAAGTGCACGGTCGCGATGGTCCAAAAGTGAGCAATCGCGATGGCGTGAGTGTGAACCGTCGCGATGGCTCAATCAGGCGGACAATCGCGATGGCGTGAGTCAACGGTCAACATGAACAATCGCGATGGTCCAAAGTGAACCGTCGCGATGGTCACAGATGCGATGGCTTGAGCCAATCGCGATGGTCCGGGCGCGATGGCGTGAGCCAATCGCGATGGTCAAAAATTTGAGTTGTCGCGATGGTCCAACTTGTCACGTGGCATCGTCGGCGCGATGGCGTGAGCCAATCGCGATGGTGTGTGGTCAACCGAATAGTCGCGATGGTCCGCAAACCGTCGCGATGGTCCAAATGAACCGTTGCGATCGCGTGAGACCGTCGTGATGGCGTGAGACCGTCGCGATGGTCCGGCCGAGCCATCGCGATGGTGTGAGCCTATCGCGATGGTGTGACACAATCGCGATGGTTTGAGACCGTCGCGATGGTCCACCAAAGTATGATTTTTTGCAATGCAAGTATGGATTCCTAGAGGCGCAAGTGTGCTCTACACGCTGGTGTGGTCGCCTTCTTCAAATTCCGAACTTTGCAGACTATCGCGATGGTCTGACACAGTCGAAAATTTCTGACAGAAACTGAGAATTTTACCTTTTCCAAGCTTTCCTGATGCACTAGAGCTCTGTACCTGCAAGAAAACTCAAGAAAACAAAAGTACACACAAGCACAAAAGCTCTCTCTCACTCTCTCGCATGCACAAATGAGGGGAAATGAGGAGAATGGGTGGATATGGTGAATTTTCTGATTTTTTTGGAGATGAAGATGATGATGCGGTGATGAAGATGGAGTGTGGGGGAGGTGAAAAACACTAAAAACTAAGTAAAAACAACAACAAAAACTGAAATTTTTACCTTCCAACGCTACTTCTTGCTATACTCTTACCATCACACATTCGTCCTAGACTCGATCCCCGGCAATGGCGCCAAATTTGGTGTTGCTCTAGCACAATGGTGAGAACCACGTTAAGAAGCTTCACCTCCTTAATTGTCAATCCGCAGAAGAGATAGGAGTGATATGAAGATCGTGAATGTGAGATGAAGTGAGAGTGAAGGTGAGAAGCATAGAGATGCACACACACATACACACACACAACGAAGAGACAAGCAAGGCACAATGGAAGGTGAGAAATTAACTCTATTACTCAAGAACACTCTTACAAGTTCAAAATAGCTCTAAGCTCTTCTCTACTCAAACAAGCTAACCTCAAAAATGAGCTCTCTAGCTCTTTTTATAGTTTCTAGACTAGTTTTGACTGGTTTCACATCTAGTGACTGGCATAGTTAAAAATTAGGTCCTAGATGCTATTTGGAAGGGTAAACGGTGTCTAAAAATAACGAAAATTGATACGCTTGTTCTACCTAAGCTCCTCAAGCTCGAGGACTCCTCGGCTTGCACAAAATGGAGCGAGAAATTAAGAAAAGGGTTTTTCTATGTTACATATGTTACATTAGTAATAAAAATCACTGTTGGAGGTTTTTTGAAAAGTATTTCTAAAACATGATTCTTTGAAAAAAGATTCGACTGGCTCCCTGCTCTGTCGTTACATGCTTCCGCATCTTCTATGCCTCTGGCTGCTTCCAACAGTAGGTACCTTCATTAAGTGTCCCTTTGAGATACTTGATTACTCTCTTTAGAAAATCCATGTGGGGCCTTCTAGGTGAGTGCATGAACTAACTAAGGACTCCCACACTATGTGATATATCTAGTCTCGTGTCAATAGCATATATAAAGCTACCAACTAACCTTTGATACTCTTTAGTATCATCAATCTGCTCATCTTCATAAACACTAAGCTCATGGTTCAACTCCAAAGGTATACCTGCAAGCTCTGTGTTCTCCATTTTGATCTTCAGAAGTAGTTCTTGAATGTATCTTCTTTGATTTACATACATCCCTTCATCTGTATAAATCACTTGCATACCTAGGGAATATGTGAGATCACCTAAGTCATTGATTTTGAACTCCTCTTGAATGTTTCTCGTGATCCTTTGAATGCGATTTAGATCATCACGTGTCATAATAATATCATTTACATGTACACATAGATAGATAACCTCATTATGATTCCTTTTGATGAATAGAGAACGATCTGAGTTGCTAGGTTTGAACCCTTGATCTTGAAGTATATATCCAACCTGTAATGCCAAGCTCTAAGAGCTTGTTTCAATCAATACAATGCTTTCTTAAGTCTACAAACATAAGATGTATGGTTAGGGTTTTAAAAAGCTCGTGGTTGTGATATGTATACCTCTTCATTTATCCAACCATTTAGGAATATATTTTTCACATCAAGTTGGAGGAGTCTCCAATTTCTTGCAAAAACTACACTTGTCAATGTTCTGATTGTAGTTATCTCTGCAACAACTAGTGAGAATGCTTCCTCATAGTATATACCATGAGTTTGTGAGCATCCTTTGGCAACTATTCTTACCTCATACCTAGAAATTGATCCATTTAAATTCCTTTTGACTTTATATACCCATCTGCAACCAATTACCTTATGATTGGATGACATTGGAAACAAATCCCAAGTGTGGACCTTATGCAATGCATATATTTCTTCTTTGAAGTTATGTCCACCTCTACCTCTATTGCTGCCATATCCACCTCCTCCACTTCCTTTCTGCTCTTCCCATTGAACTAGCAATTCTGAGTGGTGTGGTTGGTCTTATCACAGATGGTCCAAGGTTGAACATTATAGACTTTTGTCTTGTCATGCTTTGGTCATTTCCTCTTGCTTTTCAACTTGCTCTTGTCTGCAAAGTTGGCTTGGGATCTCTCCTCTTCATCTTCTTCCTTCTTCTTTCCTTTTAGCTTCTTGTCCTTCTTATCTACATATAGAGCACTAGTTGAATTAATGTGATAGGATTTACCTTCCTTTATTCTATTGTTGGACTCTTGATTGAAGACTTGTCCAAGAAAGATGTTGAAGTGTGGAATTTACACATCCATGATGAGATCATTGGTTGTAGTGAAAGATTTCCATTGCTTGTCACCTCTAATCCCATTGACAATTGGCCTCATGATGGCTTCTTATTCAATCAGCTCTCTAATGGATGTCAATTCATCACAAACCTCCTTGACCTTTGTAACAAACTCAGTGATGGTTTGTTTTGGAGTCTTCTTCATCTGGTTTAACTTATTCCAAATATGGTTCTTTCTCGCTTTTGTACTAGAAGAAAAGAAATTCTCTAGGGCATCCCAAGTCTCTTCATATGTCTTCCATCCTCTAATATGTGGTAATAGAAAATCAGAGAGAGAGATTTATGTATGACTTTGCTTGAGCATCCCTTGCACATCAAAGTGTGATCTTGTCTATTTCTTCTTGAGTAGGTCCGCCTTTGGATCTTGGAATAGGGATTGCTTCATCACCTAATACAATCCTATATGGATTTCTTCCTTGCAAATAAGCATCCATTTTGATTTAACAAGTAGCATAATTGTGTCTATCAATCTTCTCAATCATTTATGAAAATCCATTTCCCATCTAGAAGTTTCTTTGATACCACTGAAAGAAGTTGGAGAAGCTTGTAGAGCTTTGGAAAGTTGAGTTGCGAAGTGGTGAAGTTGGTCTAGCAAACCATCATAGGACCAGCCCTAACTCTTTAGATATGTAAAGTAGACCTTGTGGGCTTGTGTTTAGTGCAATAAAACCCAATAGGTAATCTGAAACATCAACAAGAACAACTTGATGCAAAATAGATAACTTGCACCTTGACTAGCTCACAAAAACCTTCTAAAAATGGATGCAAGCTATGACTTCAAACATTGAAAGCAGTCAGCATAGTTACAATTGGAAAACTTTCTCTTAAGGGAGTGTCATACATAGGGTCAGCTTGCAAAAATGCATAAAATCCCTAATTTATAACAAAAAATGAAGGAGCAATCACCTTAACACTAATTGGATATCATCTCGATTTTTTAGGGATGTGCAAGCAATGACCCCAAGACTGTACAACTCAAATTTCTCTAAACTTATTGAACAAATGACTTGAAAATTTGTAAAGATCTAGTTATAAGTTTCCAATGAATTCTTAAACAATTGATTTGGAGCTTTGTAGAGAGAGGAGCAACCTCTACAAGTTGATTGATTCTGAGGAAGGAGTAGAGAATAGAAGTGGCACTAAGCAATGATCAAAGAGTATATGTATTGCTTCAAATTAACACTCTACTTAATGTAAACATGTTTTGGAGTCTTTATATAGACTCTTGAGGATGATCATGCCTTTTCTTCATGAATTTGAATTCAAAGTTAAGTGGGTTTCGTAGTTTAGGTTGATTGGAATCTTTTCCTACAATCTAGGAAAAGAGAAAGTTGAAGTCACATCTACTTCTTGATTAATTGATTGAGAATCAATCTCAACCACTTATAACTTGTGTATTTTAGGACTTTTACTCTTGTCTTTTACAAATTTAAATACCTTGAAGCTTAGAAGAAATGTTCATAAGTGATCAACCAATTAATACAAAGAAATAATGTGCACATAAGTTCTATTCTTCAATTTACATATATGGCATCATCCAATTGATAAATTTGATGAAGAGCAAATCCATCTCAAGCATAATGAAAGCTTAATATTCCAATAGTGTTGAGCAAGGGTTGGGAAAAATGCATTGAATGAGGGTGCAAATAAGAACAAAAAAATATAGAGTAGAACTCAAATAAACCAACCTTGACAATGATTAGACTCCTCCCAAAATTCAAAGATGACAATATCCTTTATCACTCATAAAGAGATGATGTACTTTTGAGATGAAAATGAAATTTATCAATAACCTTTGAATGGAAAGGACATAATTTGATTATAGAAAAGGAGCTAAAAAAACCTAAATCCAAATGACTATATTGTTTCAAAAAAACAAATTGTGCTTGGTGAGGACAAATGTATGGAAATGAATGGATTGTTTATTTATTACTAGTGCATGATGCATTAGACACCATGATTAATTTTGGTTCGTGATTGCTAGTATCCAAAGAGTGGAGAATAAAAACTTATTAACATCCAATAGGTTCTGGAATAAATGTTTTTGAATGTGAAAACATGTGAAGGTCCAGACAGGACATTGAGCCTCTTGGAGTACATTCACATGATTCTCACAATTGAATATGAATACTAGAATCTATTAAGGAACAAAATCAATGCTTCAGATGACCTAAAGACTTGCCTACTAATCAATGAGGATCCCCCCACTTGAAGGGTCTGAAGTGGCACAATGGAAACAAGATGGAGGATATTCTGCGAATTATAAGAAATCCAAAATTTCATCATTCTTTAAACAAGAGGAAGTTCATGAATTGAACCTAGATATGGAATTGCAAGCTCAACAATCTCTCGTACTCACTTATTGAGAATACAAAATGGGTCCTTATGTGTATATTCTCCAATGTGGGATATGGACCAATGTCAAGGGTGATAAAATTTTGGTGCTCATAAAAGGTATGAAATTTGGCAAAGCGGGTCCCTACTGAGTCCCTTCCTAAACATGCTTAATGAAATGAGGAGAAATATTATCTTCTCATTCCTTTACAAGCTAGGTGGCACTATACCACTCATCCACTATTTCTTAAAACACAATGTTCAAGTATTCTGAGTGATGGATAACACACCCAATTTTATAAGCTCATTTTGACTAAAATGGATCTTTTCCTTGTTCATCCTTGATTTTTCCTAGATTAACACTTAGATCATATCCTTGTTCCTGCATGTCTAATCTTGCTGGAGAAACTTAAAGATTCAAGACTTCCTTGAACCAAAGACTTCCTTGAGGAGTTGGCATTATTTGGTAGACCATTATTCTAGGTCCTTATTGAAGTTCATTGTTCATCTAAGCTTAGTAGGTTCTACCAAAGAGAATTAGTACTACCTATCTTGAACCAAGTTTGGTTCCATCCCACCCAAGAAAGTTATGTAAGCTAACCTCAAAGGTCACCCAAGCTTCTCAAAGAGAAACAAAACATTTTTTCTTTAAACAATTCCTTCAAATCCACATAATAATTGAGAAACAATACTTATCAAGCCATCAAGATGACTTCTCTCTAGATCTTCTATCTATTGTATGCTTTTAGTTCCAAGGTCTTGCACCAAAACATACCTCTTTCTTGGAAGCATATCCAAGACCCTTCAAGGAACTTGCTGACCATTCTTGAGTCATTTGTTCGCATTATCCAAAAATTAAAAGAAAAATATTTTATAGATCATTCCATCATTCAAGGCTTTATACTTGAATCGGATTGACTTTTAGCAAGATCTTCATTTTGAGAGTTTATTTTAAAAGATTACATAAGTTTTTAATCCTCTCCTTATACAAATTTAGTATGCAATCTGAAATTTGGGATTTATTATACATTAATGAATACATATTCTTTGAGAGGATAAAAGATAGCCTTATCTAAGGTAAATGTAACTTTTTTCCATTTAGTATGTTCTAAGTGCAACCAAGCCTACTCAACTGGTTTGAGTAGGTTCATCTTTTTACCTTTTACATATCCTTGTATTATTTTTTACTATGTGAGTGTTCTTGTAATCAGAAGTATATTTCTAAAATCTTCTCTAGTGTAGTCAAAAAGCACAATTTAGTGCCCCCTTGACATTTTGGTAGGACTAAGGATGTATGTCGCCAAGCCCTCCTTATATAGGTGTTCAAGGGCGATTATCAAAGGTTGTTACGAGCTGATGATGTCATCCATGATATCAGCGATCTAAACAGGACCTCTAGATATCAAAATTTAGTAAGTAGATAGTTGATCTTAAGGTTTTGCCATGTTCTTGATGCAATGGAAGCATTGATTTCTCCAAATTCTTAACCAATGATGAGATATAGAAGTCACATGGAAAATGAGGTTCAAGATGGTTTCCTTTGTCATGATAGCTTATATCAAGGTTTGTATCAAATCTCGAGTCAAATCAAGGCTCCTTCTTCAATCCATAGAGCTACATCCTTTATTTTTTTCTAACTTTTATTGTTCTCTCAATGCTCTTTGATCATTCTCTATGATCCCAAATTTCATGTTTGAATTCCCTGGAATCATATACAAGAGAGCGAGCAATAAGGTTTCTAA
Source organism: Ceratopteris richardii (assembly GCA_020310875.1). NCBI lineage: Eukaryota > Viridiplantae > Streptophyta > Polypodiopsida > Polypodiales > Pteridaceae > Ceratopteris > Ceratopteris richardii. The sequence goes on along the minus strand of CM035412.1, from coordinate 82,668,599 downwards.
TTCTCATGGAAAGCATTTTTGTTTCTCAAAGTTTATTTTGGTCAACCATTAATCAAATTTTATGGATTCTTTAACTAGAAGATTCCATAAAACATATCCAAATGGTCCTATCTTTAACCATGTTGAAGAGAGGACCATCTACATAAGAAAAACCAAAAGATTTAAAGATGAAATATGTTGAAGAAGAGGTTAATTATATGATGAATTCATCAGTCAAGCTCAACATCATGCTTTATTTCATAGAGCAAACAAGTTAGAATCTATTTTAGTGAGCATGGCATCTGCCTTTGAACAATTAAAAACCTGATTCATCACTCTAGAGACTACTATTTCTTCTTTAATTACCAAAAAAGAGCTTGAATGTGAAGGTTCCCATGAAACGTATGTCATGGTTAGAAGAGAATCGACACCCACTATGCCTCTTACCACTTTAAAGGAAAAGCATCCTAGGGATACACATTTGCTTAAGGATTTGAATAAACCTTCATTTATGGGGAATGATAGAGATAGCAATAAGGATGTAGTGTACAATTTTCTATAAAAGTGGACTAACTTGCAAAAGGAGCCCCACATGAGTATCGATTGCTAGAAGTGAGTCTTTCACTTGGACCACATGCATACAAATGGTAGAAGAGTCTTAAACAAGTCAAAGCTATTCCAACGGATTGGAATCGTTTTGAAGATCTTTTTCTGAAATATTTTTTACTTGAGAATGAGGAAGAGTGTAATTAGGATGGGTGGGATAGAGAGATGCAGAGAGGTAGACCTCTATCAATTTATCTCTCACATTATCAAAAGATTGTTTTTAAATTAAAGGATCTAGATCATCTCCAAGAAACAAGAGGGTTTGTGAGAGGGCTTCATAAGACCATTAAGATTGAGGTTTGATGATGGAATGCTCCTAAAACATTAGAAGAAGCTAGCATGTATGCTTAGTTGTATGAAGACTATAGTCCTAAGGAAATGGATGTAGATCAAAGATTGAGACCTGCACAAGTGACTAAGTTCAAGAAAAGGGTAATCCCATGTGAAAAAAAATTCATAGTACAAAAACCAAGAGGGCCTAGACTATGTACAAATTGGTTTGAGAAGGCCAAACATGAAAACTTATGCTTCAGGTATCTATTTCCTAACCACTCTAAGTGTAATTTTCGAGTATGTAAGGGAGAAGATAAAAAGCAAGGACTAAGGAACACCACAGTCTTATACAATGGCAATAACGTGGTCCATCTTGTGAAGGCGCTTCCCATTTATGGTAGCGACTTTGGACAACATGACTTATTAAACTTCATGGTCCTGTGTTCAAGACTATAGCAAAAATCATGAGTTGATGATTTTGCTACTCATAACTTTATTAATTATGCTCTCATCGAAAAGTTAAAAATTCCCCAATAGCCTAATGCACATAGATACATAGTATCCCTAATGCAAGGGGAAGATAAGAGAATATGGGATACTATGATATACAATTTGGAAATCAAGATACAATGGTCTACATATCATTTGGATTTCCAAATTATGAATATGGAAAGAACAAACACAATATTGGGCAAAGAATGGCTTTGGGAAGTAGGGGAGACACTTAAAAGAAGTTATCAAAAAAATACTATTGAATTTGTTAAAGATGGAAGTACTTTTTTTATTCGACGTGAAAGAGATGTACCCATTACACCCCTTATCTAATGCATGCAGTTAGATACTCTTTTTTAATCAAATGATGTACAAGATATTTATGCATTGTTAACTTTATATTTTCATCAGATTCTTGATGATTATGACATTCCATATGTATCTATTGATTATCATAATGTAGCTAACAAGACTTTCTATTATTCGTTTTTGCAAGAAAGTGTGGTTAAAGGTTTTAAGCAAATAATATTTGAATATAAATATGTATACCAAAGGGATTACCACCTTTTAGGGGAGACATTGACCATGTCATTGATTTAGTTGTTGATACTAATCCTAATTGTAAACCTCCTTACAGATTTATTTTAGCACAACATGAGGAAATAAAAGTCAAATATAGGATTATTTAGCTAACGGCTCATTAGACCGAGTAATTCTCCATGGGCAACGTCAATGCTCCTAGTTAAGAAAAAAGATAGCGCTATGAGTCTTTTTATAGATTATAGGGCATTGAATAAGGTTACCATTAAGAATGGATTTCCGATGCCTCGATTGGATGATTTATTTTCTTAGTTGCATCAAGTTGGGTACTTTACTAAGCTTGATTTAAGCTCAGGGTCTCATCATATTAGAGTAAAAAATCACATAAAGAACCCAAACCATTCTTTATAATAGCATCAAATTTTGCCTCCATAGAAACCATCCAATTTTACTATTTTTTATCTTTCATCAAACGAGACAAGCAAATTTGCATCATAAATGCTTCACATAGTCATTGCATAACAATCTAATCCAAAGGAAACATCAAGAGAGCCAAAATTATTGTGATAAGCTAAATATGCATCTAAATTATTGTCTCTCAATGTCTATACCAGTCATTTTGGCATAGATTGTCTCATCAATGTATGTATATCTCCATCAAAAAATGAATAATATTTATCCTCATCTGAATTGCATTTATTGACAAGATGCCTCACTAAGTGATACAATTTGACTCTCCACGAATGAAAAGAGGCTAAAAAGTTTCATATACATCCTTTTAACTCACCAATATCTTCTTGATACATGAAAGTAGAGGTTGAAGTGTGACATCCATAAAGACTACAGCTTGACTAACCAAAATATATTTAGTTCGTGGTTGATACAAATCATTGTCTTCACTTTCGAAAATTCTACCGAGTAAAAATACATTTCAAAGCCCGATCATTCAAATTTTTGTGTTTCTCATGCATTAATGCATATGCCAAATCAAAATGCAAATGGTTGATCGATTGCATCCATGCCTAGCCTCACAAAGAATGATAGACAGTAATGCTTTAGTACAACACCTTTTACGTACATATGTAGCACACATCATAGCCTTAAGCCACAAGCTATGAGGTATTGCTTGATGTTTAACCATACACCTTGTAATTTGCATGAGGGATCTATTTATAATATCAGCAATACCCTATATATATATATATATATATATATATATATATATATATATATATATATATATATATATATATATATATATATATATATATATATATATATATATATATATATATATATTTGTGTGTGTATGTGTTTGTGTGGAAGTATACATTGGTATTTTATCACAGGCTCATGAAAAAATGGATTAATTTTAGAAGATGTATAGCATTACCCTCTTGATCAAAATGCAGGTTATCTATTTTACATGTTCATATAGTTTTTTCCATAACCGAGAATTGTCTGATGCACATACAAACTTTGAAATTTGACTAGAGTTGATAAACCAATGCATGCCTAGAATCGGATGATGTACATTAAAACTTTGAAATTTGACTGGATTTGATAAACCCATGCATGCCTAGAAAAGTCATCTATAAAATTCATGAAGTATGGATAATTACTAGAATATGATTCCTACATATGATCACGTTCATCACTATGAACACACTGCAAATTACACTCAACTCTTATCATACCATCTTTTACATAAAAATAATGTTTCATCTTAACCCAAATGCCCTCAAATACATGTTTGGCTATTGCTTCAAGTTTAGGCAAAGAGGACACCACATCACTTCTTTGCAAGCATTGCAATTTCACAACAATCGAAGGACTAATGCGTGCAATCTAAAGTTTTGTATCTAAGATGGACTAAAAACCTTGAATTCAATATGCATAATCCTCAATAAATTCTACATAGTTTGTGAGCTCATAGAACCCATAATATAGCAAATTAAATGCAATGATTTTATGACCATCTAATAGATCATGAACTTTATACCTATCATCATCATAATTTACTACCAAGTGAATATTGGGTAGTGCTTACACTAATAAGATATTCTTCTTCATCCTTAGCACACATAAATTATTTAATAGTATAAATGTTATACATTAGGAATACAATGGAATATTTTTCTGCACTTTTGTTGCTTTTGCATATGACATTATTCCAAATAGGAGCAAGCCCTTGTGAGATAAAGAAACTATGCTAAGAGATGATATGTGTAGTTGCACCAATGTCAAAGAACCAAATATTTGGGTCCACAATAGATATAGAATGATCATCAGATGAAGGACCATTGTGTAATAAATGTCCATCGTTCATTCGACACTAGGTTAGTACATTGATTTTGAAAACAAGAAGTTTCTCCAACAATTCTTGCCCTTCTTCTTTCTATGCTAAGAAAAAATTTTTAAGAAATTTATTTATAATATGATCATTAACCTTATAGTTTTACTTGGAAGGTTTTTCTTATCTAATTCCCTGTTATCTATTTTACTTCTTTCATTGCACAACATTTATAGGTTTTCACTTACTATATATTCAAGGAAGAGTCTCATTTACCCTCTCCCTTTTGACTAGCAACAAAAGCTTGATCTGCAACATGTATAAGACTTTTTTTGCCTAAATTCATCTTATTATAGAAATAAAGTCTCTTCAAATTTTCAGACATTTCATTATCAATTAAAGAGTACAAAAAACTCTAATAAGAATCAGAAAACCTATTCGAATAGTCCACACAAATGAACACTTTGGTAAAATATCATACTCACTATTCCCTCTTACCTTCAAATCTTTGATCTTTCTAAGAAAATTGTCTACAGAATTACCTTCATTCATATGCTCACTCTCCACCTATTTTCAAAGATAAGCAACATGGACTCCATTTATTCCTTCGTGCAATGTAGCAAAATTATACCACAGATCCTTAGCTATCTTGCATGAGCGAAATGAGGGATAACGGAATGCTTGAAAAACAAAGAAATCATTGCATATGTATGTGAATATATACCATCCCATCGAATTTGCTCTACAATGGTTGGGGGTGTTGGTGACATACCTAATGTTGTTGAAATAAGAGCTACAAGAGGACTTGAAATAGGAACTAGACCAAAACTATAACCTGCAACATCTCATCCCCACTTGAATCATCTACATTATGAGCATTTGTAGCCATCTCAAGAGCTTTTTCAACACATTGCACTTATCTAACAATATATTTGCAACTAATAGATCTCATATCATGGATGCCCATAATGAATAATTTGAGTCATTTAGCTTATCCTCGATAGCCAACATACAAAATACATACATTATCCTTAATAATGGCTAGTGATTGTACCTGATGCGAAATAACAATTGTTTGTTGAAAAAGTCAAAAAAAAAGTATCATTTAGTCTTTCACTATGTCGGTACATATGGCAAGCCCAAGTGCTGAACCATAGATCATGGACTTCACTGAACTTTAAGTGTAGACATGTGTACACAAATGTATTCTTAGAAGTGATTTCCAAGGTTAAAAGTCATATCATTTTTATCCACTTGTAAGAGACTCTATGAAGGGAGAATCTCGAGATTATAATGAGAGACAAAACCCATGACTTCCATTTGAATTCAACTTTAAGTGGACTCTTAAAATTAGGGAGAATATTAGGGGAGGTCTATCAAACAATCACTTTCAAAAAGTGTACTTATGCATTGTTTCTTTTATCATGTGATATCATCAGTCTTTTTACTTACATTGGAGTGTGCATTGCACTCTGAGCTATTGAATTAGTTTTATGGTATGTTTGTCTTGTTTATTGATTGGACCATGAAGGTAATACTCTCAATAAGTGTCCCTACACAATATACAAAATATTTTATTAATTGAGGCTACGAATGTTGAGGTATGACCATATAAGTGTTCCTAAAAAGTCAGGACCATGCCTTTGACTCCTTAGATATCTAGCCTATAGTGGAGTCATTCTGAATTCATGATGTAACTTGTGTAAACTCACTCACCTTCCTATTTGAATTTGTGCAAAAGGATTTGGGTCGATCGTAGTATTCTATAAGCTGTGAGTATTCTTTTGAGACCCTTTTTCCATAAGTGGAAGGTTTTCTCTACATGTGCATATTCTAAAAGTTGTTTGGCATTATTCAAACATTTGAGATCAATGCTCCAAGGTACTAGAGCCGTATTATTGCATAGATTGCAAGCTTATGAAGTCTATTAGAGTCCAAGTGAGAACTAGGATGATCTTGAGCAATTTTTTCCAAGACCATATCATCTCTATAAACTACCATCACTCCTCACACACCACATGTGATAGGTTTCAGAATACATATATTGATGAATAGAAACACAAAAAATATTAGTATATTTTGGTAGTGATGTGTGTAAACACAATTGGTGCTATCATGGCACTCTTTCTCCTCTTTAAAAGGTTTCCTCCCCCCCTTGTATATATGTTGGTAACCCTAAAGGGCTACTTATCTCTGTACATTCTTCACGTAGTAATACACTATGTATTGTGCTCCTAATCTTCTTCTTCTTCCTCGTGTTGTTTTTTAGCATTTTGGATCCCCCATATCTAACAAATAGTCACAAAATAGGTCATTGCTTCTTGAGTTGCTTTGTTGACACATTCCTACTCATTGTCTAAGATTGTTACAAATATGAGTGAGCATACTCAACGTGGTATATACTTCAAAAAAAACTAGCTTAGGTAGATATTGTACATCTAAAAAAATGATTTGAGCTCCCTTCAACGTCTAACCATACTATCACAACAACTATACAAGTAATATCATTCTTTTGTGCCAAATATATATCGATTTTTGTTCACTAGTACAAGTGCCTCAAAATCTATTACTATTCTATTGGAGCTCCATTAGATGAATTGGTTAAATTTTTTTTTAATTACAATCAATTTTCTACATGAGGATATAATCACTAACAATGGTTTGAAACAATGTTGTGTTTGGCATGTTAGCTAACCACACTATCACAATGACTATACAAGTAATATGATTCTTTTGTGCCAAATATATATCGATCTTGTTCACTAGTAGAAGTCACTCAAATTCTATTACTATTCTATTGGAGCTCCATTAGGTAAATTGGTTAAAATTTTTTTTATTACAATCAATTTTCTACATGAGGATATAGTCACTAACAATGGTTGGAAACAATGTTGTGAGGATACACTGGATGGTTTCAGCTATACATTATGGGCATACATGATATGACATGTATTGGTTGTAGAGGAATTGTGGAATAATATCAAAGATGCTTAAATACATCTTCTCATATATATAAATGTTCAAAATGTAGCTAATAGAGGTCATGTTGAGGATATTGTAGGTTCAATTATGATGAAGTCCATATTCTGTGTCCTCTTTCGACCCCTATGTTGCCTATATCAAGTACATCACCAGCAGTCCTAGCTGCTATATAGCAACGCCAATAGGACAAAAGAGATGCACAAGCACATGCTTTGATTGCTTTATTTGTAAAGCATGCCACTATCTTTCATATTCGCACATGCAAAACAACAAATTATGATTGGGATACTCTTATCACACTATACCAAGCAAGAAATGGTCTTGTTGCTTATATTTGAAAACTACTGGAGAGTGAGCATATGAATGAAGGTGATTCTATGGACAATTTCCTCACAAACATATTTGGAATAATTGATTTCTTCATATGAAATTGTTTCAAACAATTCAATCATGGAGTGCTCTTAATAGCTTACTTGATTCATATGAGAGTTTTGCTTTTACCTTTCCACCGATGAAGAAAGGCAATTTTAGAATTACTATCTAATTTATCGCAAGAACAATCAAGGTAGAACAGTTATATCATGTGTTATAGATCAATTTTTTGTTGCTAATCAGAAGGGCAAGGGTAAAAGAAACTCTTCCTCTAGTAAGAAAAAACATGTGACTTTTGCACAATCAAAGAAGGAAGAGAAATATGAAAACAAAATAGTTAAGTAAAAACAATTTTACGGACATTATGAGCCAAACCATCATATCATCTAAAACTATCCTAAGATTTTTGCTAAAAAGGCAAAGAAAAAAGATATAGAAATGGTTGTTGCAAACAGTTTTGCTTCTACGACTAAGTCTACAAACTTAGAGTGAAATGAAATGTTTGGTACTTTGATACTCATGTGAACAAAACACATTACCTCTTGATGAAGTATCTTCTCACTTGAGCGTGGCCCTTATGGGAGTATTGTAAAATATCCAAACAATTCCTCATATCCTATTATGGGAGTTGGAAGAATCATCCTTACTACTGCTAATGGTAGTACATTCATATTGACAAATGCCTTAAGTGTTCCAAGGACCAAGAAGACTCTATTCTCAGTATCAATACTAGCCAATATTGGCTTGGTGGTAAAGCTTGTTATTGGTAAGCATATAGTTCATTATCTCTTCAATGGTGACAAAATTATTGCATCTGGTACATTGTATCATGGGCTTTATAAGCTCATAAATTATGGAAAATCTATGGATGATATACAAGATGTGCAAGCCATTTTAGATGCAAAAGGCATGCATCATTTGTTCATTTAAACTTAAAAGCATGGTATGACTCCAACAGTCTGATACGGTGTCCTCTTTACCTAAACTTGAGGCATCATCAAAACATGTATGTGAGGTCTACGTTTTGAGTAAGATCCAACATTCTTCATTTTCCAAAGATGGTAGATGGTACAATAAGAGCTCATTGCTTATTCATTGTGGTTCCTATGGTCCTATATAGACATCATCTTTTGGTACACAGCTTTACTTCATGGCTTTTGTTCATGAATTTTCCAAGCATGCATTTATCTAGTGATTAAGGTCAAACTTTGAAGTACTAAAAGGGAATTGAACTCATGACCTATCGGCTAGAAGTGTCATGGACACAAAGAAAACCATTTCAAAATCTTAGACTCCATGTGAATTTCTATATATCACGTTTGGTTAAAAATTTAGAGAGACTAACTCCACCATCACAAACACAATGTGCCAAAACCCTAAGATTGTTTGTCTATTTGCCTGATTCTGACACCCAAAGGTCGTGTTTCAGATTGTGGACATCATCAATTTGTAAGTACCCCTTAATACCTACATTAAGGAGTGCTTCGCCATATACATCCTCTCTCTTGCGACTGCAATCTTGGGAGCTCAAGGAGTCTTGATCACCAAGTAAGTACTTTTGACGTTCTAGTTTCAGTTCTTCTTCTATTCCTTGTTTTAGTCTTGATTTGTCTAGTTCTTGGACATCTAGTCTTGTCCTCTTGTAATCCCATAGTACAAGATCTTGTCAAGTTATTTCTTATATCTAGTTCATCTCCCTCAAGGAACTTCTTGTATCCGAGATATCTTGGTTCATACCTACAGTCCCAAGTTGGTGAATCTCTTGTATTCCATCTAGTCAAGTTATCCATACCTATTAGTCACGAGTTGTGCGACTTCTTATAATTGTTCTATATTCTTGTATTATTTCCAGTGTGTGCCTGATCTTGTAATCCAAAGTATGGTTGCGAAATCTTGTCTAGTCTAGCCAAACAGCACAATCTAGTGCTCCCTTGAAATTTTGGCAACACTGCCCTCATCAAGACCAGGCACCATAGATTCCATTTGCAAGGAGATTCAATCCACCATAGAGGACTTGATAGGACATGTCGAGGAGTTGAAAAGATTGTTACGAAAAAGGTTATCGATCGGTTTCAAACTATGCCTCATATCTCAACATATTGTTCTTTGGATCTACATATCAAGAAGAATATCTAATTAGTGGATTTCAAAGTGGCCTCAAAGATGAAGTGAAGTATCTCTTGTTATCCATGCCTCAAGGAGATACCTTGGATGATGTTATCAATCACGCAATTCAATGCAACAATCCATTATTCAAAGAAACACAAGTCCAAGAACTAGAAGTGTTGAATAATCAAGGCACTGATTCTCAAGACTACAAAACGAAAAATCTTTTAGGCACAAGAACTCATTCCAAGTGATATAGAGTATACATATTATGAAGATAATAAGAAGGAAAAGGATAAGAGGAGTTCACGTTCAATCACGGAGGTGTGCTTACTCAAGGCTCTTCATCAAAGATCTTGGAAACACCACAATGTACTACCACAAGCTCAAAGGATTTATCTTGTGGAGAACCCAAGGAAGCTCAAGAGAGACCCAATCCTTCATCCCTTATCAAGATTCAAGATCGTGAAGAATTTGAGGTTGAGCATGTCTTAGATTCATGAATGTCTCATGGAAAATTGGAATACCTTATTCATTGGAAAAGGTATGACATCAGTGATCGTACTTGGGAACCTAAGAAAATCGTCAAAGAGCAACAATCAAGGAGCCACATGCAAAAGCTTTATCCAAAAATGAAAAAGCTTTGTCAATTACATGTATGAGTCTTAGTAATGAATATATCCATCATATTTCTGGCATCAAAGTTGCAAGAGAAGCATGGATAAAGTTAGAGGAAATATTTGAAACAAGGATATAGAAATCTCTTATATCAGTTCTTATTTCCTTCTTCCAATTAGAAATGAATGGCCCCACATCAATAGCAAAGCATTTGAACAAGGTTAAGAGCCACATAGCTCAATGGCTAAGATGAATATTCCTATTATAGAGGACATTGCAATAGCAATTCTTATGAAGAGTCTACCTCCTTCCTATAGCATGATTGTCACTATTCTACAAAACAAAACAACTCCAAATCTTGACAAAGTAATGGCATCAATCAAAAAATAGGAGAAAAGATTGAAGCCCAAGATAGTGGAAATGGTATGCCATTTGCAACAAAAGTGAAGGAATTCAAGAAATGTATGCATTGTGGCAAAGCAAACCACAAAGAGGAAAATTGTTTTATTATCAATCAATGTAAAAATTTGTGGTGAAAAGACACATACCACAAAATTTGCTTCAGAAGAAATATAAACAAAGAAAACGTAGCAGAAACAAATATCCATGGTGATAGTGGTGGAGTGGATCACGACTCTTCATCCATCAACTATTCATGTTAAGAACCATATCATTTTGTTTTTGTAAATGTGTGGTTTTTTTATTTCTTGATAGGTGTGGATAAGAACATATGATTTTCAGTGCGAAATCCAAAACCTACATTTTCAGCTTCTTAGATAGGAATTTCATGGTTTTTTGAGTTGGACACATAAGCCTATATATATACTAGCTATGGAACTCAAAAAATCAAATTTTTGTATACCACTTCTTGGCTCTTCCGTCCTCTAGAGTTCTTGGTGTTTTTATAGGGATACTTTTTTATAATGTTAGAGTTAATTTCGAGCTAATTTTGCTCCTTTGCCATATCTTGTCGTGTCCACATTATCTTTATATGTCTTCCCCTTTCTCTCTTTACATTCTCGCTATATCGATTGTTGGCTACCAACAATCTTTCGCAAGGATATTGGGCAACATTTAGTTTCATGTATCAAGGAGATATTGATTGAAGACAAAGGATGTGTATGATACATTATTGCCTGTTTTTGGTGGAGGGCAGTCAAATAGACATGTGCCAACTAGGTTGGTGCAAACTTTAATTTATAGTGAATTAGATGCATCTTTGTCTTATTGTACTCGCTCAAGCTTCAATCGTGCTTCTTTTACATACGATTTTTATGCAATGGTTGTCCCTTGCCCTTGTAATGTGCACAAAAATGTTTCCTTTGATGAACCATAAAATTTTAAAAATTGAATGTTGATATGCAACTTGAATATGATGCTATTATGAAGAACGACATTTAATCTTTATGTTACTTGCCTCCTAGCAAGAGGCCATGCACACTAAATGAGTCTATGAGTTGATATACAAGTCTGATCATAGTATCGATCATTATAAGGCTAGACTTGTAGCTAAAGTTTTCGCATAAGAAAAAGGCATTGGATTTTATCAAACCTTCGCACCTACAAGTCGTGTGACGGTTGTGCATAGCATTCATGTACTTGCAGCTCACAATGCTTCGCACATACAACAATCAAATATCAAAACTACATCCTTGAATGAGGAATTCCATGAAGTGAGATTCACATCAAGAAGCAATTCTTTCTTTGAAACTAATTGATAGAGCTTGGGAAGCAAGAACATACATCATTAACACAATGGAGAAGAAGAAGCATAAGAGCACAACAAACAATGATTGATAACTATGGAATGTAGAAAGATAGGTCCATGTAAGTGTATATATGGCAAGGGAAAAAACTCACGAGCAAAAAAAAGAAGTGACATAGTAATCCCAAGTGTCCACACACATTGCTAGCAAAATATCCTAACAATTCTAACAAGAAATAGAAACCCAAAAATTGAAGATAAAAGGGATTGGTAATGCACTCACAAAGTGAAACTTGTATGTGAGTTCAAGATAGAGGGATTAGAGTACTTGAAGAAATACAAAAAAAATAAAGGAGCTATGAGGTTATACAGCACCTTGTCAAAATTAGCTTAATGATAAAATAAATGGACAATGAGAAGTTGAGGGTTCCAAATATGGGGATCCTCTTTCATTTGACAATGGATCTTTGCTCAAAAAAGTCTGAAATTCAATTTCAATTTTCAATTACTAAATTGCTAAAGTTGGAAAAAGGTACAAAAATATTGGATCCACATTCAATACAAAGAGCAACAAGGCATCCATAATTGTTTGTCACGTCAAACACATGCTCTTATACTCCACAAACATACTTTCGGTTATTTTGACTTTCTCATCGTTCTCTTATGTCCTCTATCAAAAAAGTAAACAAACATGGGGTCCCTTATCCTTTGGCATAACATTCTTTTTTGAAGCTAAATGTCTTTGAGTACATGAAAAGAATGTTTTCATTTATAGGTGAGCATACCCACAAGTACATGATGACCAAAACTTTCATGTTAATGAAGAAGCACAACCACCAAAAAAAAAAATTCATTACGAACACAACACCTCTATGCATGCTATAAGACCACGGAGAGAGTGCACATAACGAAGAAAACTAAAACATACAGATAATAAGATATAGCTCCAAAGAGTGAGTAGACCATGAAAATGAAAAGACTCACGTATGCAACGTGAGCTTGTCCAAAAAGTCTCATCCATAAATGCTCTTGAAAGACACTACATACGTCACATGTGATAATGCTCTAAAAGGAGGTGAAATACACAATGTATGTACATGGTAAGGTTCCCAATGAAAGAGTGCTAGACAAAGAGATGCACTCATGTACAGAAAGAAATAAGATAAACATGGAAGAATAGTAGGATTAGAATCCATCCTCCCCTGCTTGGATAACATCATGGTGCCCACTTCCCAGCTTGTCTCATGGGGCTCAAACCCACAATGTGGTTGTTCGCATTTCAAGTCGTTACCCGTAGACCAACCCCACTCGACATTTAGACATGCATATACATATGAGATTATTGATATATATGTATTATGCACATATTATGCATGCATGCATTGCGCAATGTGTGTTTATGCATTAATGTATGTATTTATACATGAATGACATGTGGGCATGATTAAATGCATGTACTATGTATACATATATATCCGTATGTATGTATATATGCACTGTGCACTCTACATTATCTGTCTCTTGCAATACAAACCTTAACTTTGTGAGAAACAAGATGTCACATTTCAATTAATAGTCACACCCTTGCAGCCTCAACCTATGTGAAACAGCTCAACATTAGAAATCGGCAGAGGAGTGAGTCATCGATTTACATAATTAGTCACAAAAGATGGGATTACAAATACCACCAAAATTTCGCCTGGGATAGCTACTGAAAAGAAAAATCCCAAAGTTGTGTCGCTCAAGAGAGAAAATTGAGTATTCTGGCATAAAATTCTTTTAAAACTCAACCTGTATACAGTAGTGGCTCACTGCATACAAAGTTGAATCAATTTGAAGATTCAAAGGTAGCCTAAATGGAATTTCATCTCTAGCACTTGCAATATTGAAGTGAATAAAAAAGTAGGTTTTATGCCAGTAGAAAAGTAACACTTTTCTTGGAGGCCATGCAATGCCAACCACATGATTGAATCACAAGGAAAAATCAAGTATGCCTACCTGATGCCAGCAAATGATGGCCGAATCGCGATAAGAGGATCACCATAACCCACTGGTTCTGTGATCAGACCAAAACCATGTTAATCAATACCAAACCTTACTAGATGGATAGCAAAGCATAAATACTGATAATTCACCTCCATCTTTGCACAATATCTTCATTATTTCACCGGAATTGTCTGCCTGTATGACACCAGCCACATGTAAAGCAAGTAAAAATAAGTTGACCTGACAAAACATACGGAAACTTAATCCTCACATACAATGAGATCTATGAATACATTCTAAAAGGATGTATTACTGACTGTTTTGTATAGCACAAGCATCGACTATTATGTGATGAGTATACTACACTTCTACATAGTTGGCATGCCTATCCATTGAAAGAGCACACAAGAAAAGCGAAACATGGAGAGTTGAGAACGCTTGACTAAAGCAGAGAGAGAGAGAGAGAGAGTTTTTTTTTTTTTTTTTTTTTTTTTTGGGGGGGGGGGGGGGGGGGGGGGGGGGAAGAGAGAGAGAGAGAGAGAGAGAGAGAGAGAGAGAGAGAGAGAGAGAGAGAGAGAGAGAGAGAGAGAGAGAGAGAGAGAGAGAGAGAGAGAGAGAGCTTAGAAGGAAGGAAAGGAAGAAAATGTATTAACACATTGGGGGCCAAACTGGTCCGTGATTGCAAACATACAATCATATGGGGGTGTGAAACACTGGCATCAACATAAGGAGAAAGAGAAAAGAAAGTAGAGAATCAAAGTGATGTGTGAAGCACATAAATAAGCTGGATTGGGGTGTACAATGACAGAATGGCGAGAGTGAAACTCTATGCTATATAGGTACAATCATGTTAATCAAGTGAAGTACATATATAAGCTGGATTGTGCAATACAATGGCAGGATGGGGAGAGTGAAACTATATGCTATACAAATACAATCGTCATAAGTGCACAGGGGGATCTGTGTGGTAGATCAAAAGGTATCCCATAGCCTGATCCTCTGGATCCTCTTGGTTCCTCTCTCTACTAGTGAGTAGTCCTGGCTCTCTGGGGGGAAGATTATGTTGCCTGTTCAAATTAGATCTGCTCAATAAGTGTCACAATTAGGGAGATGTACTAAAAATATAGCAATCTCTCTCTTGGATCTCCATTTAAGTTGAGCATTTACAAGTGAAATGCTCCTCGATCTCTCTCTTGGACACTCAATCTCTATGAAATGCAATCTGCAAAGCTTCTTTTTTATGGGAATCCCCTTGGCTCTACCTCCTTCAATCTCCAAGTGATATTAGGAGAATCTGAACTGACAAATGAAACCTCAAATTAGATCTGCCCGAAAAAAACAATCTGAGATAAAAACCTAGGCCACTTTCTTTTCGACTTTGCTTCATTTCAGCCCCTGTGCATGGTTGTTTTTGGTGTTCTCATGCACATTCCCCTTGAGAACTTGCATTAGGAGGAACATAAGGTGAGCCTTAGACCAATAGAGCAAACGATCAGCCCCTTGTAAGTTGCTTTGAAATTCAGCCTTCCCTATTTTCCCCTTGGTTCAACCTTCACTTTGACACTATTTGCCCCTTGCCATTTGCCTTATAGAGTCTAGATGGGTAGAACTCCCGATATCATTCGTAAACATGTGAAGCCCATTGGAAATAATCAATGACAATGCAAATATTGTATGGGCTTCTATATGGGTACTGCATCCCGTATCAAAGCCCACTTACTTGGATTGATGGGTGGAGATATTGGCAAATGTGCATCCATCACTCAAGCAGCAATTGATGAGTTAACAGCTCAACTTCAATTAAGCCAAGGAGTGCGCGGCATTCTTTCTCCGCCATCATCACATACCGTTAATGAGGATATCCAAAGTGATCATGGTGGTGATGACATTGTTCCCCCCCCTCCACCTAAAGTGCCATGAACAGAGAGCATGAGTAGTGCAAGTATCTCTGCATTTGCGAATCCTAGAGGAAATGCTCAAGCTCCATCTTCATTTCGTGCTTTTGTTACTTCTTTATCTCTCTCTACAAGAGATAGAGAACTATCATTTGAAGAGTGACACTTCCTGTTACTTCAACATGAATATCAACAAACGAGTATGGAAGAGAATGACAAAGCCATGTTATCATCATCAAAGGGGAAGAAGAAGGAGACAACAAAGAAGGAGAAAAAAAGTCAACAAAGTAAGAAAGAAAGTAAGTCTTCCACTTCATCTTCTACCACTTCTACCTCTACTACTTCTTCCACATCCAAAGAAAAGTTTGTTTCTACTACATCCATTACAAAGAAAGGAATTCGCCACTACTATAAGAGACCAGGTCATTTCATAGCAGAATGCGAAAAGAAGATCTTTTAATGAGAAGAAAAGAGCATGAGGTAATAATAATGCTGAAAATCATTCAAAACCTAAGTCTTCTAAAGAAGAATCTTATGCATGTGTTAGTATAGATTCTAGAAGAACTAGCTTTTGATCAAGCAGCATTAAATGCAATCTTTGATAATCCTTGGATTTTTTATTCTCGAGCTACTAAGCATATGACAGGCTACAAAAAGGTATTTTCTTCTCTTACTAACTCTTCAAGTAGAAGAGTGACCATTGCAAATGGTCATGATTTGGATGTTGTAGGTGTTCGAGAAGGGAACCTAAAGTAAAGAGCAAGTGGAAATTTCACAATTTTTAATGTTTTTATGTTTCGGAAATGAAGAAGAATTTGCTCTCTATATCTACTTTCTTGTCAAATGGTTTTAAAGTGTTTTTGACAAAGATTCATGTCAGATCCTCTCACCTTCTGAAGAGCATTGTCTACTTCAAGGTGAAAACAGAAGTGGCATGTTTGTGTTATCCAAAATTAGTCATGCTAATATTGCTAGGACTTCTACATCTAAGGAGAACATGAAGTTATGGCATGCTAGATTTGGTCATATCAGTTACTCAGCTCTCAAGCACATCAAAGATCATGATATCGTGGAGAGCTTGCCAACTTTTGCTTTACCAAATGATGGAGAATTATGTGAAGGATGTCTTGAGGGAAAGCTTCACAAATTTCGTTTCAAGAAACATGGATACATTATGGCCACAAGGAAAGTGCAGATCATATATTCAGATGTGAATAATCCTATGAGAAAAGATTCCATTCAAGGTTACAAGCATTTCATCAATTTTATTAATGATTTTTCGACATTTTCGTGGATTTTTGGTCTTGAAGTAACAAGTCTTTCCTACTTTCAACAAGTTCTTAGCTATGGTTGAAAATGAAAGTCGGACGAAAATTCAGATTTTGAGAAATGATAGAGAAGGAGAGTACATGTCAAAAGACTTGAGGTCTTTTATTGAAGACAGGTATATCTCATCAACTCACTATTGCTTTTACTCCAAAACAGAATGGTTTTGCAAAGAGAAAGAATAAGATACTTGTTGAGATGATACGTGGTATGATGACATTCAAAAAGCTTTCTCCTAAGTTTTGGTTTGATGTAGTACATAGAGCTAATCACATTATGAATAGGTCTTCCACAAAAGCTTTAAAGGTTATCACACCTTATGAAGCTTATTATGGGAAGAAACCCAATGTGATTTACTTGAAAGTTTTTGGTTCTCTAGCTTATGTTCAAATTGAGAAGAAGGATCGTGGTAAGCTTGATGTAAAAGCCATTAAAGTTGTCTTTATTGGTTATGCAATTGCAAACAACGGATACAGATTCTAAGTTCCAAAAACAAATGATATCCTACTCTCACGCAATGCATATATTGCAGAAAGTCGCACCTACTTCTAAAATGACTATAGTCAAAACGGTACTTTCTCTTGTTGCATTCTTTGAGATGGAATGTATACCAGTTAGATATCAAAATAGCTTTTCTTAATGATAATCTTCATGAAGATATCTACATTCAATAACCAGAAGGTTTTGACGAGATAGGTAACGAGCATTTAGTATGCAAGCTTATCAAAGCATTGTATGGTTTAAAGCAAGCACCAAGAGCATGGTATGAGAATTTACATCTCTATCTCTTATCTACTGGTTTTGAAAACTCAGATACTGCTCCTACTCTTTATGTTAAAGCAGCATGAATTTGATGTGAATGATTTAGGTGTTTTACATCATTATCTTGGGATTGAGTTCAAATACAAGAATGAGTGTATCTACATAACACAACAAAAATACGTTGAGAAATTATTGGAAAGGTTTGAGACGACAGATTCCAAGCCCATGCAAACACCTAATGGATGTTAATGTGTCATTACAGGCAAAAACAGATTCAAAACCTTTTGATAATACTTTGTATAGTCAAGCAATTGATTGCTTGATCTATTTATGTAATGCACGTCCTGACATTCAGTTTGCATTTTCTCAAGTATCCAAATTCATGCAGAGTCTGCTAAAGGTTCATTGGAAAACAATTAAGAGAATTTTCAAATATTTGAAGGGAACTTCTAGTTATGTTATGGTATTTCCGAGATCGCCACATTTTTTACTTAGAGGTTTTTCATATTTTGATTGGGCAAGTGATAAAGTCTCAAGAAGAAGCACAAGGGGCTATTGTTTCTTTCTACGAGATTGTCGAATCTCATGTTTATCAAAGAAACCACCTATGGTAGCTACATCTTCTAGTGAAGCATAGTATAGGGCTTCATTTACGGCTACACGTAAGCAATTTGGTTGCTGAAAATTCTTAGTTATCTTTACATTCAAAATCATTTACCTATGCAGATATTTTCAAATAGTCAAAGTACTATTGCTATTGCAAAGAACCCTATTCATCATGCTAGCACAAAGCATATTGAGGTTCATTACCATCACATTCGAGAACAGGTATCTAAGAAGCACATTAAGTTAGTCTCCATACCTACAAGTAAGAATGTTGCCTATATTTTTACCAAAGCATATCCAAAGACAGACATCAAAAGTTTTGAGGATTATTAAACCTTGTACCATTATGACATTGAAGGGGGATTGTTGGAAACAATGTCGGAATAGCACAAAACCCTAATTTCTAGTAACCCTCACTTTTGGTATTTAGCCAGATTTTGATCACAGAAGGTCAAAAATTATTATGAGTCCATCAAATAGTACTTGAGGAGAGCTTTCATTAGGCATATCACATTCAATCATTTGAGGCTCATAAATGGTAGAAAACCCTAACCCTAATTTTTGCTAAAAGATTTTTACCTTATCTTGACCCTCATCTCATGTACTTCAAGTCTCAAGAAAAGCAAAGTCCCATGTCTAGTTGATGCATAGAGTAGCTGATTGCTGGTGTTTTAGTGTCCAAAAGCAGGTTCGTTTTTCAAAAAGCAAATTTAGCGATTTTAAAAACGCTATCGTAATTTTTGGCTTTTCGCCTTGCTTTATTGCTTTTGCGCCAAACTTTTACCAGCTGCAATCATATATAAAGACACCTTGGGGGTCATTATGTGCATCATCAAGCATTCAACGCAAGGCATAAGCAAGCTTGAGATTTGGAGGAGACGTTCTCTACTTTTGGTGAAGCTTTGGAGGAGATTTTGGCAGCAAACCATCAGCTTATAACTTAGTTTTGTAAGTAGCAAGTCTATTTTCAGTTCTTCACTTGCTATTTCAGGCAATTTCTGATTTACAGTTTCTGAAACCCTAATTTCATTAGGGTTTGCTGTAAAACAGTTCTAAACTGTTCATATTCACTCCAAACTCACATACACGCTCTCTTCATATGTCTCAAGCATATTATGCACAAATTCTTGTACCTCGAACCCTAAATTCTGCTTTGTATCTATATTCAGCACATATTCAGTATTGTAATCATTTACACACATTATAATTTGACATTTCAATATAAGTTAGTGTAGGTAAGCATTGAGCTTATCATTACACTTTGAAAACTTGTCTATTCTCTTTCTATCTCTCACTCATGTATTTTTGAATCTTAAGATGTGTATGCTAAGGTTCATTTGTTGGAAGATCCTATAAACCTGTGATTATTGTTATTGAGGCCCACCCCACTTCCAACAACAATGCCATTTGAAGAGTGTCCAAAATGGCACATTTACTCACTACTTTTCAGTCGATAACCATTGTGTACCTAGTCAAATTGAGACACATGGTTCCCTTTGCTCGAATGGTCGATTTCGATGATCATCATGTACCTGGTCGAATTGAGACACGTGCTTCCCTTTGCCGGAGTGGTCAATTTCAATGATTTCAATGATTTCGATGACCATCATGTGCCTCGTCGAATTGAGACGTGTGCTCCTTTTTGCTCGAGTCGTCGATTTCAATGAAGTAGTGTTGTGCAGCTATGTTTCGATAATTTTAGAGATGGAGTTGACAGCTTTATCAACTATCTTTTGGTATGCTAACACTTACAAATGAGGAATGGAAGTATACATTCACACTTCACCTTATGTAATATGTTGTGATAAACTAGTGAGGTTTAAGAAACGCCTCGAGTTGTAGCTTAAATTTAGTGTTATCAATCAAATTGTTGTAAATGTGCAACTTATAAGCTAATCTTATTTCTATATAAGGGTTTACCCTTAAGGGAACCACATAAATGTATTTGTAAACGAAGGGGCAAGAAATACTTACCTCAAACATTTGTTTGTACTTTTAGACAAGGAGGGACAGAGTGTCTTCCTCGACCATTGCATTTGAGCAAAGGAATGTAAGCATCGAAGGGAACAGACATGGATGGTTGCACATGATCATCCAGTTTCACCAATATTCTCATCATTGTTCGCATAGACAATGGCATAAGATACTTTGTATGTGTGAACAATATATTACACATATGAAAAGGAATAAGTCCACTCTAACTATAACACTTAGAAAAAGAATTGAAGTAAAAAGTAATTCATAAAGATCAATATCCACTAATCTTGAACTTATTCCAAGAGGGTTTAGAGT
>CM035412.1:82600266-82645266 GCA_020310875.1 Ceratopteris richardii | reverse complement strand
TGCTATAATATAGTTATAGCTTGAAGCATAATTTCGAGGACAAAAATGGACTTCAAGAGGGGAGAGAGCATAGAAATGTTATATAGTAACTTGACCAACGTTCAAATAATGATAACATTAGGATCTTCTTGAGTATTAGACAAATAACTCACTTAGCCTAGTGATTAAGTCTCAAAAAAGGGAAGAAAGAGGCCTTGGGTTCAATCTCAACGAGTGCATTGGAGAGAGTATTTTCCATGAAGACTCTAGAGCCTTTACAAGAACTCACTTGAGTTAACTCGAGTTGAGGGGAGCTCAACTCAAGTGGTGAGTACACCTAATAGAAGTGGATTCCAATTAGAGTCCAACCAAAGGTGCTAAAGGAGCAGCAGAAATTACACATGCATTTGTGGACTCCAATCAACTCCAGAGATCACCGTTAATCCAAAAATCTGCCTAATAACAAGTTGAGTGAAGATTCCCTGGTCATTCTCTCACATGTGTAGTTTAGAGTTTATATCATGCAAGGTTCTCGTGGGCACGTGCACGTGCACACACACAGAGAAAGAGAGAGAGAGAGAGAGAGAGAGAGAGAGGGGGGGGGGGGGGGGGGGGGGGGTACAAGGCTGCATGTGGGGGGACAGAGAGAGAGGGAGAGAGAGAGAGAGAGAGAGAGAGACCTATGACATAGAAAGCTTACAAAGTGATGAATATGATATAATGTGACAGCTAGATTTTTTTTCCTTTCTTTCCTCATGTTTGTGTGTGTGTGTGTTTTTTTTTTTTTTTTGGGGGGGGGGTGTGGTGGATGCAGCAGAGTTGTGAATGGACTAAAGACTCTTTTTGTGCTCCACATCGCAGATGTGGAGTGTGCAAATCAATGGCAGAGTGCTGTGACAAAGATACAACTATATACACTGCTCCAGTAATCACCCCTCACAGAAAAACATGGTAATGAAGTGGCATGCACTTGATAGCTACAGCTGATGCAGAGAATTTGAGGGGAAAAAAAGGGAAAAAGAAAGAAGAAAAGGCCTGCATGAATATATTCACCATGGGATAAGTACATGATTTCAAGGTCGTGAAAGTACAACATACAGCACTACAAGAAAGAGAAACTGCGTATGATGTAATGTTATTCCACACTTTGTAATCCACGGACCACTACAAGAGTGTATTCTAGCAATACAGAATCTTAAAGAGATGGAAGCAAATGAATGTCAAACCTGAACAGGATGTCGAGTCCCAAGTTGCTCCACATAGCATACAACTTGACCTTCTTTCACAAGCTGTCCCTGCAAACAACAAACATGACACAGTGAAGCTTGCTGGGTGTAATTTCTGTACCATGCCCCCTGCTCTGCCTCACCCCTCTTATGCATATTCAACCCTGGCCCATTCTCTCCTGCTGCCTTCAATTTCTTTTCCACCTTGGCTTTTGGGGATGACTGTGTTTCAGTGGCGAAGCTGCCTGGCTGGCCACCTGACTCACTTCTTTCTGGCAACTGGAGCTCGTATTCTTGGCCAAGCATGCACAGGCTATGAGGCTTTATGCCCATTTGTAGAGGTATGCATGGAATTTGTGGTGCTGACCTAATAGAGCAGGTGAGAAGCTTTTGCTGCTCCCAACAACTTCCTTCAGCTTAGTACCTTTCTGCTGAATTGGCATTGAGCTGATGATATACTTCCCTCCTCTTTCCTCCATCGCTATCCTTCATGTCCTTTAGACACAGATGGAGGAAACTCATCAAAGATGATTGAGTGCACCAGCCCCAGTAATCAGACCATGTCCCCCTTGCCAAATCTCCCCCCCTAATGAAGAAAATGAAGAAAGAGTGAGCTTTGATGAGAAAACTTCCAAATTTGCAATCGTTTGCAGTCATTGTGCTCCAAAACATTCTCTCATCACAAAAGCTGGCTGATTCTGCAGGCATTCAGGACATGCATCTCTTTAACAGTAAATGATATTACATTTTTGAGGTTCCTTTCATCATGGGTGGCAATATCCCTTCTTGTCTTAAGTCATCTTTTGTCTTTTTCAGAACACTGTGCCCAATTCATTGATGTCATAAAAGTCTCAGTTTACAGTGATAAAGAACTGGGTGGTGATTTAGGCTCTGCAGCTACATTGTCTGGACATTAGAGTCCAGGGCTCTGCACTCTTCAATCGCTGAACTCGTTGTAACATTATTAAACGGCCATAAAAGGATGATTTCATCACAGCCAAAGCACCTATTCTCCAGAGTAGTCTTCAATGATATATATACATTCATAAGTTCAGAGTTATCCAAACTTACACAGGTCAAGAAAAAGAGCACAAGCACAAACACACAAGAAAAAACCGATGACCAAAGCAAGGGACTACACAAAAATAAGATCAATGTACATCATGATAAATACAAACAAATAGGAAAGCCAATACAGAGAAAGAATAGAAAATAATCAATAAATTTTATATAAAGAAACATTTTTTTTTAATAAATAAATTAAAAGTTTTAGTAAAAATAAAATAAACAAGGGAAAACTAAATTGATTGATTAAAAAATAAATAAAAGAGAAAAAATAACTAAATAATATGTAGTGGAACACGCAACAACAACAAGAATGTACATATTAAAAAATTAAAAAATATACGTATTAAAAAAAACTAATAATAATGATAACAAATAAGAAATAAAAATTTTAAATTAGGTTATTTATAAATAGATTTTTTTTAATAATAAAATAAAAAAGCATTTTAAATTAAAAATAAAAATAATAATTAACAAGAGATATTATCCATAAAAATGGAAAACGGAAAAATATGATTAAAATTAAAAATTAAATAAATGAAAAAAAAGAAACAACAACAAAAACAAAAGGTGCATCTTCAACTTCTATGTAGTATGCCCTTCCAAAACAAGTAGTATCAAGATTTAAACTTGATCATGCATAGCTTAGACAAATAGCTATGACATTCCTACTCATGTCATCAGTGCCCTAGAGTAGATGCACATGATTAGGTATGTAAGGTCCATAAGATTTGGTAGATTTAAGGCACATGAACCAAGAGGTTGATTTGTTGTGGTATAAAATTTTAAAATAAATAAAAATACATACATATATAAACACATGTGCGACATGCAAAGCTCAAACTGTATTAATAAAATTCTCTCCCTCTCATATGTTATCGACGTTAAAATCATTCTACAAAATCAACATTAGATCACAGAAATCAACAAAAAAAGTAGCCATAGATTTATAAAAATGAACCTTATGAATGTTCCATATGAGGTTTAAGCCAAACCAAAATCTAGGGTATTGGGATGTGATACACAAATAGGATCAACCATTTGTGGAGATAGATAAGATCTCATGAGAGATTGCTCGAGTTCCAACTGTAGCTAACCTCGTGATCTCAT
Organism: Ceratopteris richardii; assembly: GCA_020310875.1. NCBI lineage: Eukaryota > Viridiplantae > Streptophyta > Polypodiopsida > Polypodiales > Pteridaceae > Ceratopteris > Ceratopteris richardii. The sequence goes on along the minus strand of CM035412.1, from coordinate 82,641,886 downwards.
GTAGAGCAAGAATACCCACAAGCACAACCTCCTAATTGGAACAAAAGCCACATCCTCCCAAGTCCCCAATTCAAACGCCACATCTGGCTCTATGCTCCAGCACTTAACACAATTAACATGAAATTAGCAAGGTTGGCAACATGTTTAGGGTTGAAAATGTCATCCCCAACATGCTAAGATACTAAGATCCTTCCAGGTTGCATGCCTATGAAGATTCCTACAATTTTAATGGAAAAATAGGGAAGCACATAGCCCACCCACCCCCATCAATGGTGAAATTAGAGGATTCTTTCTACAAGTGTAGGATTCTTTCTCTCTGCAACACCATTTAGCTCTAGAGTGTAAGCAATAGTGAGTTGATGGGTAATATTTGTCTTCCAAATTTGATTTAAAATCATTAGACATATATTCTCCAACTCTATCACTTTCTAAAATCTGAATTTTACATTGACTTTCATTTTGAACCATAGCTTTAAATTTCATGAATGCAGCAAAAACTTCGGACTTTGTTTTTAATTCAAAAACCCATGAATATCTTGTACAATCATCAATGAAAGTGACAAAATACCTATGATCATGACACATGTATAAAGTTTGCTCTCATTGATCCACTCACATCTAAGTGAATAATCTACAACTTTCATGTGGCTAAAATATAGTACATTTAAATCGACAGTTTAAAAATAAAAATCGTTTTTTAAATCGTTAAAACGTTCTAAACGATTTTTTATTATTTTTATTCAAGTTTTTTTCCCAAAAAATTTCAAGTTGTATTATGTATAGTCATGACTCATTGACTTGAGTCCATTAATCTCCTTCAAGTTGAGATTGATCTTTAACTTCTCCAACTTGCTTCCATCCATGAACTCGATCATGATATCTATTCCTTTGTGTTGATGTACCTGACGTCCACTTCCTTTATTAGTACCTTCTTTTTGAGGAAGTGATAATGGATCTCTATATGTTTGCTTCGTGCATGGAACAAAGGGTCACTTGTTATATGAATGCTTCAGATATTATCTCCAAACAATGTAAAGTCTATGATCTCCACATCGAAGTCCTTGAAGCTTCTTGCACCACATGATCTCCCATGAAGCTAGCGCTAAAGCTCTGTTCTTAGCTTCAGTAGATGATGATGGAACCATAGGTTGCTTCTTGGATATCCATGAGATGACTCTTTGACCTAGGATGAAGACATTCCAAATGTGCTCCTTCTATCCTCCTTTGGACCCATCCAATCAACATTGCTTAAACCTTTATGGTTGTAATCCATCTCCATAAGGGTAGTACAACCCTTGGTTGATTGTATGCTTGATGTGCCTAAGCACTCTCTTGGCTACATTCATATGAATATCAGTCCGTGCATTCAAAAATTGCGAAAGAACTCCTACAACATAGCACAAATAAGATTGTGTGATGGTAGCATAATTGATTATTTCGATTATGCTTCTATATGCTTAGATTCTCTTCAATTATGGCCATTGCTATTGCTAATGAGATTTGGAGAGGCTTTTAGATATCATGATGAATGACAAAATACATACTAAAATAAAAATCGCTCATGATGAATAAAAACCTCGATTTTTATTTTCATTTTTTAAAATCTTTACGATTTAAACGATTTAAATCCCGATTTAAATCTGCGATTTAAATCTAACCTTTGTACTACGGTTGAGAGATGAAAATCTTCCCTGGTTCCTTCCAAACTTCAAGGCCTAAGAAATAATGCATTAAGCCAAGTCTGTCATTTCAAATTCTAAACTCAGGGCATCTTTCGTTTGTCGAAGAAGAGCATCATCATTTCCTGTAATCACAAGGTCATCTACATAGAGTAGAAGCAAAATTGTCTTCCCTCTTTTCTTTAGAATATACAAGTTAGCATCAGAAGCACATCTTTTGAAACCTAGATCCAATACTTATCTATCTTCTGGTACCATGCACTAGGGGCTTTTCAACCCATATAATGCCTTCTTCAGCTTACATACCTTGTTCTCTAAATGGGGAATCTCGAACCCTGGTGGCTGAGACACATATACCTCCTCCTTGAGGTCTCCATTTAGGAATCCTGATTTGACATCCATGTGATAGAAAGGCCAACGCTTATGTGCAACCACACCTCGGATAGTAGTCATCCTTGCATTTAGTGCAAATGATTCACAAAATTCAATGTCTTCAACTTGTGAGTAGCCCTATGCAACAAGTCTTGCTTTGTACTTTTCCAAAGTACCATCAGCCTTGTACTTTAGCTTCGAGACCCACTTGGTGCCAATGACTTTACGCTTAGGGGGTCAATCCACTAGCTCCCAAGTTCCATTCTTCATGATATTGTTGTATTCTGTTTGCATGGCAACCCTCCAATTCGGATCGTGGAGCGCCTCTTGCACATTGGTTGGTTCCTTCGCTTGTTCTTCAATGAGATCAGCCATCAAAGTTGTGTTTACAATATGGGCGCTTGCCAGTCTCTGTTCCTCCATTCTCTGTGAATCGTGATCCCCTCAGTCCATCTGCAACATGTTCTAGTAGCAACATGTTCTAGTGATTGTGGGATGGGACTTGCAGAATCATAGAGCTTCCTGACCCAACGTGGCAATGGCTTTTCCATTTCGGTGACGACAAGTTGGTGACTTTCAAACTCATCATATGAAGATGATGCTTCCTTCTCTTGTGTAGAAGGGATAGCTCTTGGGCCAGGTTCATAGTGGATTGCCCCTTCGGTAGATCATAAAGTGGAAGCTCTCTTTTCCTCCTCCAGTGCATGTGGCTTCTCCTCCTTAGACACCACATAGCGACTCACCATGATCTTCTTAGCCTCAGGATCATAAAGCTTATAAGCCTTCTTATCTTCGTTATACCCTAAGAAAGCTTATAAGCCTTATTATCTTCGTTGTACCCTAAGAAGATACATTTGATGCTTTTTGGTTGAAGCTTGTTTCTCTCCCTATCTGGAACATGTACATAACATTCACTTCAAAATACTTTGAAATGGGAAACAGGTTTACCAGTGTAGGCTTCTATCAAATGCCTTGGTATAGCTTCGATTCAAGATGTAGACAGTAGTATTGACAACCTCTTCCCAAAATTGGTTAGGCAAACCCTTTCCCTTCAACATGCACCTTGCCATCTCCATGACGGTTTGATTTCAATGTTCTGCAACACCGTTTTGTTGAGGGCTATGTGCCAATGTGAGTTGATGCTTGATTCCTTTACTCTTGCAAAAATCTTCAAACTCTGTTGATGTGCTTACCACCACCGTTTGACTTGAATTTCTTCACCAACAAGTTGAAGCCATTCTTTAAACTTACCAAAAGCTTGAGCCTTATCATGAAGGAAGTACACCCAAATCTTCCCGCTATATTCGTCGACAAGTAACATGAAGTAAGAAGATCTGCCCAAAGCCTGTGTAGGCATTTTTCCACACAAATCAGCATGCACCAACTCTAGAGGATAGCTTGCCTTGTTCTTGCTTTCTTGTGGAAAGCCTTTCTCTGTTGCTTGCCCATCATGCAAGCTTCACATCGTTCCTTCATTTCTGCAATCGATGGTAGGTGTGCAACCATACCCCTGCGATGCATCTCCTTCAGTACAGGGTGTCCGATGTGGCAGAATCTCTCATTGTAGTGGCTATAAGAGCACACAACTTATACAGGTTGTTCCTCTTTATGCCAGTCCCAACAATGTTGTTACTACTGTCCATAATCTTAGCTCCTGTCTTACTGAAAGATACTTGATGACCTTCATCAGTTATAGAAGCTACTGAAACTAGATTTCGTTTGATTTGTGGAACATACAATACATTTGAAAGCTTTCTGACATCGCCATTAGAGTTAATGAAAGAAACTGCACCTTCGCCCTCTACAGGACATCTTGCATTGTCTAGAGGCTGTAAGGAACTGTAAAGGTCTTTTTTGCTCGTCATGTGATGAGATGCACCATTGTTTAACACCCATGAGTCATCCATTCCTGTCTCTTCAGCCGAGCACACCTCCTCTATCATAACAAATAACTCAAGCTCTATTCCTGCTGTGTTGTCAAACTCCTTGCCCTTGCCACCTTTTGACAAGCCACTCTTCTCTTCTTCCTTCTTGATGCGACAGTCTTGGATTTTGTGTCCTTTCTTCTTGCAATGGAAACACTCTTCCTTGAACTTCTTTTTGTCGTTCTTTTTGTCTCCATCTTTTGAAGAGTCCGCTTTGCCTCCTTTGGCATTTGATGTGAATGCAGCATCTCTTTTGCTGCCACCACTCCTTGCTTTGAGCCGAAGCTCCTCCTCCATGAGTAAGGCACTGAATTTTTCAAAAGTTAGTGGTTGAGGTCTGATTTGAGTATTCAGAGCAGTTACCAAACCATCAAACTTAGGTGAACAGATTCGAAAACAACGCAGAGCTAGCTCCTCGCTTGACTTTGAAAACCTTCTCCAACCATTTGATCTCGTAAATTCTTTATGCGAGTGATAAACACCTCTACAGTCTCCCCATGAGCAAACCTTTTTGCTGCTAGCTGAATCTCCAAGTTCTAAATCCGTGTCTGATTACAGAGTTTCATACTGATTTCTCAATATGTTCCATGCTTCACACGCCTTGGTAGTATGTTGAATGAGAGTCACAACACTATCAAAAGTACTTGTAACCACATCACAGAGTGCATCTACGTTTCTACGTTTCCAAGCACATAGAAGATCAGCATCAGGAGAAATCATTCGACCAGGATTATTTGGATCACGCGTTTCTTGGGGCTCATGATCAATCCCAAGAACAGTCTCCAAAAGCTCATATGAATCAAGGATTTTAAACTCCACAAGGTGTAGTTCGCACGATCAAGTTTACCTTCCATGAAGGCCGGTGGTCGTATCCGCAAAGTTGGAATGACCGGCATCATTGCTGCTCCTATCTGTGCTCCACCTACTCCTGTTGACGAACCATCTTGATTCCTAGTTGTAGATGAAAAGACATACCACTTGACATCTTCTCTTTTTTGTCATTGACACCTAAGGAACCTGTGCGTTTTTGCTTCTACACCACTCAGAGCCTCTTGAGCTCTGATACCATGTAAGAAAATAATAGCACAGCTGAATAGACTAGTATATAGAGTTGAAAGAAAAAATGCACACAAAGATAGACGTAGACTGAGAGATAGAGAACTCAAATTCTCATATTGCCGAGCATAATGCAATTACAATGATGGTGTTGTCCACCCGTGCGCTCCCAATATGGAGCTTAGATGGAAGTCTAAACAAACTCTAGATGAAGGGCTTACTAGTGCACAACGTTATGTAAAGCTCAACCAAAGACATGCTTGTATAGCTTTTACAAGGAGAGTCAATATAGATACACGAAGTCGAGAGATACAAAATAGTCTGTAAAATATACAATCCGAAAATATCTCCATGACAAGAAGTCCTACCGTCTCGGGCTCTATGAGCCGGGGGGATAGGCCCCTCGGACCCCACAGAAGGAGGCAATCCCCCCTCTGCACTCCCCCCATTAAGGTTCTACGGGGAAACCGTGCGACACCACAGGGCCTTTATTTTCACCTTGAATGGCAACCCAATAGCCCAAAACTTTATGCCCTACCTAACCTGACGACTAGGCTCACAAAGATCATCTATAACCATTAGCGGTCACACATAGACCTCATCTAACTTAGAAGTTAGGGTTCCACAGATGTTCGGGCCCTCACAATAGCTTCTCCTCATAATGGGGGCCTTACAACTTAGAGCACCATGGATCATTTGTGGTCACTTGAGGGTGGATTATTGAGCATATTTGATATTACCTTCATCCGTTCTTGAATTTGTGGTCGCTTGAGGGTGGAGTATGGCAACCCAATGGCCCGGATTATGCCCTACCTAACCTAATGACTAGTCTCACAAAGATCATCTATAACCATTAACAGTCACACATAGACCTCATCTAACTTAGAAGTTAGGGTTCCACAAATGTCAGGGCTCTCACAATGGCTTCTCCTCATAATGGGGGCCTTACAACTTAGAGCACCGTATTTAACATTACCTTCATCCCTTCTTGTCTTGGCACTAGACTCCAAGTGTTGTTGTCTTCAAGGGCTTTGTACTCTTTTTCCATAGCTTCTTGCCACTCCTTTGTCCTTGGTCTCTTCATAAGTGGAAGGTTCATGGTCTTCGATCACCCTAGACATGGCCCCATAATGTCTAACAATGAGACTATCATAGATTAGCCTTAAGATTGGATGTTTTACCTTTATTGATCTTCTTTCCTCTCCCTTTGGTGGAATATATATTCTCTTCCTTCATGTTTCAATTTCTATCTTTGATATTACTCCCCCTTCTAACATTGGTTCTTCAAAGTCTTCAACTTCATATCCATCTTCATCAAGCTCCACCAATCTTTCTTTTTCTTTATGCATTGATTGACGAGTTGAATCCATGCTTGAGCATCTTTCTATGCTTGGAACACTGATTTTGAGCTACCTTGAACCCTAGTTGCATACCTCCTCTCTACCTCTTCAATGTCTTCATTCTGCAATGGAACTTTGGAAGCATACCATGGTTTAAGTTCATCAAACACTACATCTTTGGATACCTTTAGCTCCTTTGTAATAGGGTTGTAGCATCTATACCCTTTTTGCTCCATAGCATATCCAATAAACATACACCTTTCAAGTTTCACCCCCTGCATCCATCCTACCTCTCAATTCTCATGGAAAAAGTGTAACATACACACCCAAATATTTGATGTGTCAAAGATCTGGTTTCCTTTCACTCCATGCCTCTGAAGGTGTCATGTCATGCACCCATGACGTGGGACACCTATTCATCAAGTATTCAGCAATAGGTATAGCATTTGCCCAATATATTAATGGAAGACTCATTTCATTTAGCATACTCTTAGCAATTTCAACTATATACATATTCTTCCTCTTCCACCCTATTTTGTTGAAGAGTATACCTTCATATTTACCTTTTTCTTTGTTGGTCCTCCAAGTAACCACCAAAGACATTGAAGAAGTATTCTTCCCCTCCATCGGACCTTAGGGTTTTGATGTAGCAACTTGTCTCCTTCTCAAGCTCAGCCTTGAATCTTTTGAATACATCAAACACATCTCGTTTTTGCTTTATATAATACAACCATACCTTTCTTGAGTAATCGTCTATGAAAGTTACAAAATGTTTGTTACATGCAAGAGAGGGGTCTTTGGTTCCCCCCCACACGTGTGCACAAGGTCTAACACACCATGTGCTACATATCCACTCTTTTTGAAGGGATTCCTAGTAGACTTGCCTAGTTCACAAGCTTCACACATCTCATGCAACGTGCAATGAAAAATGTGGTAAACCTCTTACCAATTGCCTCTTCTCCATGTCTTTTAACCTCTTCTCCATGTCTTTTAACCTCTTCTCCATGTCTTTTAACCTTTGAATATTGATGTAACCACACCTCTTGTTCTAGAGATCCAAGTCTCCAATCCTCTTGTCCCCATAGATGATGAACATTGTTGCTTTACCCTTTGCCAATGTCAAGAGTGAACATCCTTCCTTCTTCCCTTTGGCAATAAAGCATTCCTTGATCTTCAATAAAGCATCCTTTGTGGTTGAACTTTACTTTGTATCCCCTTAGAGCCATCTGCCCAACAGAGATTAGGTTCTTCATAATAGGAGGAACATGCAATACTTCATATAATCTCCTTGCTTTATGGTTGCCTTCAAGCTTGACATCTCCCATTTGTTGTATCTCATGCTCTGTTGTCTCTTGTCTCCACAAAGCCTCTTTGCTTAGGTGCTTGAATATGGCTGAAATAATCCTCTCTACATGACATGTGGTTACTACAACCACTATCTATATACCACACCTTATCATGTGATTGGGCTCCTCTACTATGCTTCATAGTTGAAGAGTTAGCATAGTTACCTTGCCCTTTGTAATTGTTCCCACCTTTCTTTTGCCGACAATCCTTGGCATAGTGTCCTTGTTCCCCACAATTGAAGCATCCATTTGAGTTGGAGTAGCCTCTTCCTCCTCTACTTCTACTTCTTCCTTTTCCTCCTGAGGATTGACCTTCATCTTGGTTGGTTTGCTCTCTTGATCGCCTTGGCTTCCTTGTCAATAGTTGCTTCTATCTCTTCCTTTTGATCCACCTGTGTAACTTTTGCCTCTTCTTCCTTTGCCTACATAGAAGAGTGGTCTTGGCTTCCCTTTGATTGATTACCTCCATGGTTGAGCTCCTCAGTCACCATAAGAGAGGTAAGTTGCTTAAAATCAGGTATTGAATTCCTTACATAAACAGAGGTTGTGAATGCCTTCCATTTATCATCTTCCCTAAGCCCATTAAGTGTGTGGGTAACTAGGTCATCATCATCTATGATGCACCCTATTGAGCCAAGTGCATCAGAAATCTCTTTGAGATTGAGGATGAATTCATTAATGCTCTCTGATTTGATGACTTCCTAAGGTTATCGAGCTCATTCTTGAGCTCAATTTTTCTAACCTTTTTAGAGGTAGAGTACAATCTTTTTAAATACTCTCAAACTTTCTTAGATGTATCTAGGTCTTGGATATGACCTATCATTGAGTTGCTTATGTGTCAAGATAGAATGAAGATCACTCAAGATGTACACAACATCGAGATCACTGGTTCATATGCTTATCTTGGAGTGACCTTTTCAGCCATATCAGGTTCATTTTCGATGGCCTAAGCAGCTCAGGATAGGGTCACTCCCGGATATGCAGCATTGGCATTGATGGAGAGGCAGTGTTACCAGGCACATTTTCAAGAACCCCACAGGAAGGGGTAGTTTTTCGATACACTAGTCACACCATCACTTATGTATGGAACATCCATTTGGGGGCTAAGACTCGCACATTATGTATGGACATTGGTGGGGAGACCCCAAGTACTCATGATTTATGGGCTTATACTTGGCAAACCATCAGTACCACATGACGAAGCTTGTTGTACCCTTGATGTTGGTTGAGACTTTGTTCTAGGCAATATATTTGCTACATAGGCTCCAAGATATGGACAATGGACGCATCACATACAGGGCTTTTCACGCATCTTGAGATTTGGCCCTAGCATGAGATACTTCGTGCTGGTATGCCCAGACCCGAGATTGGTTGGTTAGCTATGGATCTGACATGGATAGACTACCACCTCTACAATATGATGCACATACTCTTACATATTCTCCCTCTCTACAAGAGATAAACAAGATCATTCGACACTAGTTATGGCACAAATACATAAAGAGAACATGGATCCTAACTATGAAGACACTACCAACGAAAAAGCTCCACTATCGTGAGCTTTTTCTAAAGATCTTGAATCAAGGTTTTATCAAGATGCCTAAGTATATGCAAACTTATATGCCACATCACATACGGGTTGCCTATTGAGCATCTTAGAGTCTCGTCACACTAGTTGGCGATCCAAAGAGGTCAGTTCAGTAGGATACCCATGGAGCATTGCACATGCCCAGCTTGCCAGACAGAGGTGGAGAGCGAAGAGCATTTCGTTATACGATGCCCAACATATGCTAATCTTAGGGTACAATTCTAGATAGAGGCATCACTACAACAGTGCATGAGGAGAGAGGACCAGTGCCGTTTCAAACAGTTTCTCATTGTTGAATAACCTAGACATGAGACTCTCATAGAGCCTATACAGACAACAGAGGGTGGTAAATAGCAGAGGATCACTCACTTCTCTCATAGGATTGAGGCAAAACCGATCCCCACTGGACCAAGGCTCACTCTCGAGCAAGCAAAGACTCACAGAGTAAGGAGACAACCTCGAGTTCATGGATATGTGAGACCCAAGCTCAACCCGCATAAGATCTTGAGGATCCGATCCTTACATGAGAAAGAGATCGAGTGGACACATGCATCCACACCTTGGGACCAAGGTGGTACGGTGCATAAGGTTTGGTGCGTATAAGGTGCGAGAACAACACCTTACCCCCGAGATAAGGTGTGTAAGATGCGTTCGTTAGAAAAAAAAAATATATATATATATATATATATATATATATATATATATAGATAGATAGATAGATACATATATAGATACACACACACACACACATACATACATATGCATGCATGCATACATACATACATACATACGTACATGTATATATATATATATATATATATATATATATATATATATATATATATATATATATATACACACACACACACACATATATATATATATTTTTCTTTGTGTGTGTGTGTGTGTGTGTGTGTGTGTGTGTGTTTGGGGGGGGGGGGGGGGGGGGGGGGGGGGGGGGGGGGGGGGGGGGGGGATTCTCACTTTATTTCATTAAGAAAAAAATAATGTACAATAATGCGAGGAGGGAGGATCATCTCCCTATTCCCATGCCCTACGTCTCAGTAATCTAACTCCTCATGAAACATCCAGTATTTACACATCTCGCGAGATAGCAGTCTTCTCAACATATCTTACATCCCAATCTATCGCCTCATAAAGCATTTAGTAATGCATAATATCTTGTCTACGAATCTTACATCTCAGTGAAGCTGCTCACAAAGCATCCAGTAATGAGAGAGAATTATGTCTATCATGAGGCAGCATAACATCAATTTGAAGTCGCATCTTGGCCTTACAGTATTGCCAAGAGAAATGTGGAGCTGAACTCTTATTCTGAAAAAGCTTTGAATTCCGAAGCACCCAAATGTTCCAGAGCAAAAGGAAAACACATGTCTTTCTAATCCAACCTAAAGTACAATAGTTCGAAGCAAAACGCAAGAAAGTGCAATTGAATTTGGTGGGCCTCATATCCCAAATGGGAAAAAGAAAGAGAATATTCCACCATCTTTGAATCAATGTGTGTGTGTGGGCCTTATATATATATATATATATATATATATATATATATATATATATATATATATATATATATATATATATATATATATATATATACACACACACACACACACACATACACACACACACACTTTTTATCTATCCATTCAATGTTCGATGTTCATGCTAAGGTAGTAACTACTAACAACCATAAACATAATAGAATTTAAATTTCACATTTATTCATATCTATTGTCTATCAAGTAACATGATAGTAAAATAGTCAAGCATGTATGATAATGGACATGGACATGATAATAGAATAGCCAAGTTTGAGGCATGATGAAATTCAAGGAAATAGTGATGGTAGATGATGCAATGGGCTGACCTTGAAATTTCAACACTCAAGGTGAAGAAATCAAGAGTGGGCTCAACTTGAAATAATCGGCTAATGCAATGTTGAATGGGTTGAAGCAAAGGGCCTGAACCTTATGGGCTGAAGCGATGGGCTGATGCAAGTGCAAAAGGATGAAGCAGTGGGGCTAATGGAATGGGCTGAGAAAGGTGCAATGGGCTGAAGCTAATGGACTTATGGGTGAAGTCTGAAGCTAAAGGTTAGAGCCTCAAGTCACAAGTGGGCTGAAGCGGAAGCAGCTTGGGACTCCTCTTCAAAGGCATACGAGCATGAACATTTGCATGCATCCATAAAAAACTGCACGAAAAAATTTGACACGGTGTCAACACATCGAACGCACCCATTGGAACCCATTGGTTTGGAACCGATTGGCACCTTAAAACTATTGGGTGTGCTCACGGAATCAACACTGCTTGGGACACTATATTCCACCGGAAACTTTACCCATGACCTATGTATCACATTTTACATCCACTTACATCCCTAGGTTTATGATTTTCCCTTGTGCGACATGGCCATTTTTTGTTGAGCCAGAGCCATGCTTTCTTTCTTTATTCAGTTATATTTTATGCTCCATTCTGATTTTTAAGCTTATTAGATTACTACCATTTGTATATGGTTTGTCTTATAGGCCCAATTTGGCCTTCAGTAGACATTAATATGACTTCCCTTCTTTCTTTCTTGCTTTCTTCTTTTCTTTCTTTCTAGTGACTCTCTTCAGATTTTCAGTAGGTGTATGTGGATCTATGTATGGCTTCACTTCAGTACCACTAACCAACCCCCATAGACCCTTTCCCATAAGGAAGTTAGAGATTTTGAACTTCCACGTTTGGTACTTGCTCTTCTCAAGCTTCTCAATTTGAGTATTATAGTTTTTCCTGAAAGAGGCCGCGGAGAGCTACGTCGTGGTGTGCTCGGTTGCTCCAAACACCAAGGGAGTGGGCTGCTGCGTGAGGAGAGAGAAAGTAGAGAGAGAAACCTGCGCAGAAATTTGGAGAAGAAGATGGAGAAGCTGAAGTTGAAGAAGTCCCAATCAAGTTATGAGAGATTTGGGACCAAGTCTTATTGATAAGTGACTTTTAGGTCATTTGGGCATGTTCACACATGGCCAATGACCAAAAGTCATAAAAATAATGTAAATGCCTATAACTCCCCAATTTGGGGTCCAAAAAATACAACAAAAAATATGTCTGGAAAGCTCTCGAAGAGAGCTTTCACATGGAAGGGTCAAAATATACAAAAGGAGAGTCCTTGGGGCCTTTATCCCCAACAACCTCCCACTTAAAGGACCAAGGAGGCTCCTTTACGCTAAGTAACTCCCACCATCTGTATACATAGCTGATGTTGTGCCTTGGGTAGACACTTCGTGAGAGCATCTGCAGGATTCTGTGAAGTATTGACCTTGATCAAAGTGATCAGGCCATCCTCTAACACCTCTCTGATGAAGTGATATCTCACATCAATATGCTTTGTGCGAGCATGAAACATGGCATTCTTTGCCAAACATATGGCACTCTGGCTATCGCATCCAAGAAGAGGTGCCTTTTCAAGCATCCCAAACTCACTGCAGAGCCGAGCTAACCAAATGGCTTCTTTGGAAGCCTCTGTGGCTGAAATATATTCAGCCTCTGTAGTAGATAGTGCAACTATCCTCTGAAGTCTAGAGCACCATGAAATAGCTCCACCTGCAAGGATGTATACATAGCCACTTGTGGACTTGCGTGTGTCCACATCACCTGCCATGTCTGAATCACAAAATCCTTTTAACTCCAATGGACCCTTTCCATAACATAAGCATTTACTTTTGGTCCCTTTCAAATATCTCAAGATAGATTTGACTGCCTCCCAATGAGCTCTACCAAGATTAGCCATGAACCTGCTAACAACTCCCACTGCATGAGCAATGTCTGGCCGAGTGGCAACCATAGCATACATAAGTGAACCACAAGCTGATGCATATGGAACACTCTTCATGTAACTGGCTGCATCATCATTTTTGGGACAGTCATCCTTGGAAAGCTTAACATGTGGCTGCAATGGCACTCCAAGAGGCTTAGCATCAGCCACATTAAATCTGTCCAGCACTTTTTCAATGTACTTTTCTTGGGATACCTGCAAAGTATGATGCTGTCTATCCCTTTTTATACGCATACCAAGAATATGCTCAGCTTCCCCAAGGTCTTTCATTGAGAATGCAGAGTTCAGCTGCTGTTTTAGAGCATTCAGAGTGCTCTTTTTCTTCCCAGCCAGCAGCATATCATCTACATACAGTACAAGAATAATTGGGCTGCCATCTTCATCCTTTTTCGTGTACAAACAATGATCTGCATGGCTTCTTTTAAACCCATGTTTGAGCATAAATGCATCAAACTTCTTATACCATTGTCTGGGGGCCTGTTTCAGCCCATACAAGCTCCTTTTCAGTTTGCATACCAGATGCTCTTTTCCAGGAATGGCATATCCTTCTGGCTGTTTCATGTTCAGCTCTTCATCTAAGTCACCATGCAAAAAGGCTGTTTTAACATCCATTTGGAATAATTCCAAATCCAAGGCAGCTGTGAGAGCAAACAACACACGTAAAGTGGTCATTTTCACCACTGGAGAGAACACTTCTTGGCAATCAATGCCCTCTTTTTGGGCATATCCCTTAGCAACCAGCCTTGCCTTATACTTGGGTTTGCCATCAATAGTTTTGATTTTGTACACCCACTTGTTTGGAATGGCTTTCCTTCCTTTGGGTAACTCAACCAAATCCCAAGTATCATTTGCATGCAAAGCCTTTATCTCTTCCTGCATGGCTAACTCCCACTTCTTCTTGTGCTCACATAGCTTTGCCTCTTTATAAGTAAGAGGCTCACCCTCATCTGATAACATAATATAATGTATAGAGGGATCATATCTATTCACTCGCCTCCTAGGACGTATAGATCTTCTTACCCAATGATCAACATTACCAGGCAATGGATCTACATCAGGAGGTACATTAACTTCTTCATTGTTAACAGGCTGCTGTACATCATTTCCAGCCCTGTTTTCAGCATGAATAGGTGGCTGCATATGCCCTTCAGGAGCATCATTTTGCTGTCCAGCATCATCTGGCTCAATAACCACGGGCTCATTGTCATTTCCAGCCATATGTGGTGCATCCCGAGGGTCCATATCAGATTTAACTGGTGGCTGTACATGCTGAAATTTGACTCTTTTATGGTCATCTTTAGAGGCACAATTGTTTTTGAGCAGCCTTGCCTCATTAAATACAACATCTCGGCTGTGTATTACCTTCTTGAGTTGAGGTAGCCAAATCCTGTAGCCCATTTCACCTTCATCTCCATAACCCATGAAGATTCCTTTCATGGACTTTGCATCTAACTTGCTTCTCAACTCAGGCCTTATATGCACAAAAGCATCGCAACCAAAGATGCGTAGGTGGTCATATGAAGCTGGTTTGCCAGACCAAACCTCTTCTGGAATGCCACCTTTTAAGGACATATGAGGGGATCGATTGCAAACATGAACTGCAGTTTTCAAAGCCTCTCCCCAAAATCCATGAGGGAGATTAGCTGTGGACAGCATGCATCTCACCCTCTCACATAAAGTCCTATTATACCTTTCAGCCACACCGTTGGAAGAGGGGCTGTATGGGACTGTTAGCTCCCTCTTAATACCAAGATTTTCACAAAATCTATTGAATTCAGCACTTGTAAACTCACCCCCATTATCTGTACGTAAGCATTTCAGCTTTCTACCTGTTTGAGTGGTCACAAATGCATGAAATTTCTTAAATGCAGCAAAGGCTTCATCTTTAGATTTTAACAAATATACCCAAAGCTTCCTAGAGTAATCATCTACAAAAGAAACAAAGTAAAGAGCACCCCCCATAGATTTTGTGGGCATGCTACAAACATCAGAATGAACAAGATCAAGCACATTAGACTTACGAGAGACACCAGAGTAGTAAGAATTCTTTACTTGCTTACCATATTGGCATTCATTACAAAAATCAAGTTTTGAGCCTTTAGCATCAAACTTGTCCAAATTACATAGTTTATCAAGGCCTTTTTGACTCATGTGACCAAGCCTTTTATGCCATAATTCCATATGTGAATGGATTTCAGCCAAAGCAATAAACTTGCCCAGCAAGGCTTTACCATGCAAGCAATAAAGAGTCCCTTTCTTTGTACCTTTAACAATCAGCCTAGAGCCTTTCATAAGCTTCCATGACCCCTTCTCAAAGAGGGTACTATATCCATGCATATCCATTTGCCCAACAGACAATAAGCTTTTCTTGATGCTTGGTACATACCTTACATCATGCAAAACCAGCTCATTGGTACCATCCACTGTGAGATGCACTGTGCCAATACCTTCAATTGAACAAGCATGGTTATTTCCAAGATATACATGTCCATGGCTGCCTGCATGAAAGGTAGTGAAACACTCCTTAATAGGAGTTACATGAAACGATGCACCTGAATCTACAATCCATGTTTGTGACAAAGCATCATTCACAGTAAGCAAGGCATCAATCAAATCCCTCTTTGTGATCTGCATATCTTGTGCATGAATATTAATAGAAGGATCAATAACTTCAGCATGCTCTGCTTCCATAGTAGCACAAAGTATATCTTCTGCATCTGATAGCTCCTCAATGATGACACTAGAGGCCACATTGGCCTTCTCTTTGTCTTTGTCCTTTGAGGTATCATGTGCTTCATTCTTGGTGTCCTTTTTCTTCCTGTCACCTGTGTTCTTCTTTCTTTCTAGTTCAGCTTTATAGAATCTGCAATCAGGCTTCTTGTGACCTTTCCTACCACATTGATAACAAGTCACTTCAGCCTTGCCTTTGCTTTTGCTCCTGTTCCTCTGTACATTTCCACTTTTCTTTTCTGTTCTTCCTCTAGCCACATTGGCTGAACCACTGCCCTCTCCACTAACTTTCCTCCTGATTTCCTCATTCAAAATAGAACCCCTTACACCATCAAAGGTAAGACTGGGGCTATTCGAAAGTGAAACAACCAATGTTTCCCACGAATCAGGTAAGGTCATCAACAAAAAGATGGCCTTAAGCTTATCATCAAATGGAGGTAATCCAGAGTCCTGCAATTGTGAAAGAGTACCTGTAAACAAAGATAAGTGCTCAGCCGCACTTTTTGACTCATCAAGCTGCATACACACTAGCTTACGCATAAGATGCACTTGATTTACAGGCGTGGTATTTTCATAAGTGGCTTTCAGCTTCTCCCATACCTCAAAAGCAGTTGTAAGGCCTTTCAAATCCACTAATATTTCATCTGATACAGCCATCTTGATGTAAGTGATTGCCTTCTTGTTTAGGTTCATCCATGCTGCATGTGTCATATCTTCAGGCTTGACTTCCTCAAGAGCCCCTTCACAATCTTTAAGAAAGAGGATGCCCAACATTCTCTCTTTCCAGAAATCGAAACCATTACCTTCAAATCTCTTGATCTCAAACAAGCTTTTGACATCAGAGGAGGTAGAGGCAATGTTTGCACACTAAGAGCTTCAAAATTTCACCAAAAAGGTAAAATTCACCTGCTGTCCTGTGCGCAATTACCTTAGGAGACTATAGCTGAGAAATTAAGCCCAAAAACTGTTCAAAACTTGCAAAAAACAATTTCTGAAATTTTCTGCAAAAAATTTCAAAAAATTCCAGCAAGCTGTAATTGCATCAAAAACAACAAATTTGTTGTTTTTCAACCACAAAAGGCATACATAGATGTAAAACCAAGGCAATGGGTGCTTGTTTTCACAAAAGCCCCAATTTTTGCAGCAATATGACCTGTAAAATCAGAGAAATGACCTACTGTAATAAGTTTCCAGCAAGTGTGCACTTCCTCAATCTTTGTGCATGTCCTCCCACTTGAAAAATGAGAGAATTTCTGCCACAAAAGACCTGTAGATGAAAAAATCAGCAATGTGGATGCTGAAAAAGACCTGTGGGGATACAAAAAGAAGAATAGAAGAGATTCTTCGCGATGAAACTCTCTAAAAAACACAAAATTTGCTTCAGCTTTGCTCCGGGCTGAAGTAATCCTCCAAAAACAACACTTTTATCGCGAAAAAAGAAGGTTTTTCGCGATGAAATTCTCCCAAATGCAAGAAAACACCTTCAGCTTAACATAGGCTGAAGTGGAAAAGCACTTCGAGCAACTTTGTCGCGATGGAACAGCTCAAGGCTCTGATACCAGTTGAAAGAGGCCGCGGAGAGCTACGTCGTGGTGTGCTCGGTTGCTCCAAACACCAAGGGAGTGGGCTGCTGCGTGAGGAGAGAGAAAGTAGAGAGAGAAACCTGCGCAAAAATTTGGAGAAGAAGATGGAGAAGCTGAAGTTGAAGAAGTCCCAATCAAGTTATGAGAGATTTGGGACCAAGTCTTATTGATAAGTGACTTTTAGGTCATTTGGGCATGTTCACACATGGCCAATGACCAAAAGTCATAAAAATAATGTAAATGCCTATAACTCCCCAATTTGGGGTCCAAAAAATACAACAAAAAATATGTCTGGAAAGCTCTCGAAGAGAGCTTTCACATGGAAGGGTCAAAATATACAAAAGGAGAGTCC
Organism: Ceratopteris richardii; assembly: GCA_020310875.1. Taxonomy (NCBI): domain Eukaryota; kingdom Viridiplantae; phylum Streptophyta; class Polypodiopsida; order Polypodiales; family Pteridaceae; genus Ceratopteris; species Ceratopteris richardii. Next base: position 82,624,083 of record CM035412.1, on the reverse strand, counting down.
TTGGGGCCTTTATCCCCAACATCTCCCATTGTGTATGAGACTATCATAATCCCTCCTTGGATTGTGATCAATGTGAGAAAGAATGATATATTACCTTTCCACAAGAGCCTCCACTTGTCTTGAACCTTTGGTGATGATGGAGGCTCCCCCTTGCTTCAAATCCTCCTCCAAGTCTTCCTAGTATTTGCTTTAGACGTTGGCTCTCAAGCCACTTCAAGGCCTCCTCTTGATGTTCTCAATGCTAAAAGGTGAGCTCTAATACTATCGATCGAGTATATCAGCTCCTAATTGAAGGAGAAGAACAATGGACCTGTTGGCTACCACAGTAAGCCAAAACTTCAATTTCTCTCTAGCACAAAGGACTCAACCTCTAAAACTTTGCATACTAAAAATAGACTCTCTAGGCATTGAAATTGGATAATGTGAGGTATATCAACCTCCTTGCACAAGATAGATTAGTAAGTGTCCAAACAGGCAGCATCTACTTATGTGTACTCTATGTGTACTCTACACACACCATGCTTGGAAATATTCAGATACCATACCAGTGAGCTTTCAAGCTCATTATACTCAATGATGATGATCACTTAATGCTCATATTATACTCCAAAGAAAGCTTACAAGAGTATCAACAAGATGAGCTATGTTGGTTATGAATCAAGGAAGTGTACAGTGAGATAGAGGTAGATAAAGATCTCTACCTATGCAGAGATTCAGCTAGTAGGAGGCTAGCTTAGCAGGGGGCTTAGACCCAAAGTATGCACATCAAATGAGAGCCTAAAAGTACGCATACGATGCTAAAGCATGGCTACGTCTCTTCTTCAATCTCCTCCTTATATAATGCTCCAAAATTGGTGTAGATTTTCAATTCAAATGAACCCTCCAAAAGTCTTGACTTTTCTCCATCAAGATAGTTAGAAAATCCAATTGAAAAACTCGTGGAAAAGGTTGGTGAATGAAATGGAACTTTTGACATTAGCATTGATTCACACACTAGAGCTAATCAGATTTCTAACATACACATCTTGAACCATTAAGATAGATGACTAATAATAGAAAGTAGACTAGAGACGAGAGATTAGAACGAGTAGCTAAAAGCTACTCTAAAATAATAAAACACTTGATGAAATAACTACACAATGTGTCTATATATACAAATTTGAAAAGAAGGCTAAATGTAGAATGTGAGAGAAGTGTGCTTAAGGGTTAAAGAATAATAAGACACTGCTAGATAGTGAGATAAAATAGGCTAATTACAGAGAACTCAGACTATGTAATTGCGCAGAAATGTTAAAATCTGCAACCAAACCAGAAAATAGTTTCTTCTCTGATATATACAGTTACAAGGACTTCTTCTCTTGAGATAATAAGCTTAAAAAACCTGGTACAACAGCAACACTTGAAGCAGAACCAAAACTTACTAAAAGTCAAAATGCACACACCATGTGTGTGAATAAAAATAGAGAGGCAACTAAACAACTCCAAATAAGCATATAGACACCTCCATCAGCAGCTCTAACTCAAAGCACTCAGGTCTTGAGTATATAATGACTTATGAGCACCCAACGCCCTTCATACATAGAGTCTTGACTCTTGAGCCCTACGAGCTGCAAGCATAAAACAAATCACAATAGCCAAGACTTGGTGTCGGTTTTCCCAAAAACGCTAAAAATAGAGATAGGTCTTTTTTGTTGAGCTTTATTTTTTGTTTAATTCATGGGCAACCTGCTTCTAGTGCTTGTTGTTGGATTTAATTTGAATTAATCAATTATAATGTGAAAAGCACTTTTAAAAGCAACTTTTAAAGTTTTAATTTTGAAGGGGTTTTAGGTCTCAGATGACGAATTATTATATATCAATGGATAGCTCTTATGAAGCTCTATAAGAATATGCAATAATATCATTTGTCCATCTTTGACCATACCATTCCTGAGAAATGGTGAAATTGTGGAATTAACATTTCCTGGAAATTAGTGTTTAGGGCACAATTCGGCATTGTTTTCGAACAGAATATTAGAGCTTCTTGATTGCATATTTGTTGGGAACAGCAGGATCACACACAATTATAGAACACGAATAACTGACACTTGAAAATAGATCACCATAATTCTAGCAAAAATGAATCTACTGAATTTCACTAAAGAATATTGAAATATGATATTTTGATGCAATTTACAATGTGTAAATGATAAAAAAATTTATGTAAAGCTATAGATAATCTTCTGAACTGCCTCCAACTCTAAGATATGGTTGGAAAAGATAATAATCAGCAAATACATGCTAATTTTAAGAGAGTCTCTGCAATAAAATGCCTTTTGAAGAAGTAAAATAAGAAAACCCAGCAACAACAATGACATATATGTTGTATATAAGCCAAAACCACAATATCTCACCTCAAGTCTCAAGATATAGAAAAAAGCGCATAGGCCTGTTATAGATAATAACTATTGTGTAGAAGAAGCAAAAACACAATTGATATGGGATATGGAAGCTTGAGAAAGACCAAATATGGGACCACAAGTAGAATTTTCTACAATATGAGTGCTACAACTGATAATTATTTTACCACTTTCTGGTTATTTATTATTTATAAATAAATAAATAAAACTAAGCTTCACTATCTGATGCATAGCCAATAAAGATACATTTCAAAATTTTCTGATCCAGCTTTCCTCTTTGATTAACTTCAACATAAACATAGCATGACAATCCAAAAACTTTCACATGATATCACATCAGACCAAAATTTATGAGATAGCTTCTTTGTAGCTATTATAGTTCTAGCCATCTCAATTAAAGTCCGGTTCTTTTGCTTTGCAACTCCACTTTGTTGTGGAGTATGCTACATGGTAAGTTGATGTTTAACACCTCTTATATGTGGAAAATTCATGATAAATATCTCCTCCAACTCCATCAAATCGAAGTTATTGCACCTTCTCATGTGTTTGATTCTCCAAACTTGGTAAAAAAACCTTACAACAGCTGAATACTTCCGATTTGCCTTTCAACCCAAAAATTCAAGAGAATCAAGAATAATCATCAATGAAAGATGAAATCATTTGGCCTCCAAGTATCATAAGATTGATTGATTCCTTGCGTAAAAAGAGAGACATGAGCACGATTCCTATTTTGAAACAAATTTTCTAAAGTGCTCCACGCCTGGTAGAAAGTCATGCAAGAACTAATTCGTGGGACTATAGCTCAAAAAGTGCAAGAGTTTGTGCATCTCTTGCATCCCGTCTTCTCTTTTCTTGCGAGACTCGTGTTGTACCATCAGATTCAGTGGTGCAATATGAAGAAGAAGCCTCACCTAGGGGTTGATAGCTGATCCCCATTCGCAAAATGTGAGACCTCGAGCCCAAGACATTAAGATTGGTATTGGATACCTTCAAGAGCTTGATGGTTCAAAGAAAAATCCCTAATGCTTTCCTTTGGGTAGGGGAGCTCCATTTAATGAGCAAGAAGCTCAAATCATCAAATCAAAGAGATCTTTGAGATCTTGAGCACAAGACATTACAATTATAGCACTCAATAACTTCAAGGGCTTGATGGTTCAATGAAAACAAATAGCCCAAATATCAAGAGTTGAAAATAGATTATTAAAGAGTTCATTAACTTCAAATGTAAACTTTGAGTCACTTCCCTATGGGGAGCAAATTTGGAGAGATCTACAAATGTGGCCATATATGGCATGCATTTGAGCTCCTAACCCTTGAAAAAAAAAAAGAGCTAAATGATGCCTCACATGTCCTCTCGATTTGAAAAATGTATGTTAGAGACTATGGATTGTCACCTACTCTACTTTGTGCACGTTAGAGATTGTAAGAACTAACCTTTGCATTGTTTTTCAAGAGATACTTGAAGACGAGATAATGTGTTAAACCCTAAATTATGGCAAATATGCACTTTCCTTTGCACCATTTTACAAGAGATGCTAAAGTGATCTAGTACAGCCTAGAGGTGATATACGTGAAATTTAACACTAAAGGTTCGTCATACTTTTACATGTTGCCTACAAGATCATAGTGAAGGCTCTAGCTTTGTGATTGAATCTCTTCCATTCAAGATTTCTCAAAGGAGTCATGGACATAGACTCCTTAATAGCAACTTCACCTATTTATAGTTCTACCCATACGAGTTTTCTAATTACATTAATTGCAAGAGTGGCAACTATTTACAAAGGAACCAAAAGTTATCCTTTTGGTTACAGATGTCAGTGATAGTTTTTTGTTGATTAAAACGATGAGGCAAGGAAGCCCTCTTGCACTTGTCTTTCACATCTTTGCAAAGGCTCTTAGTCATTGTCTAAGAGTTGGGAACATGAGGTTTGGAGGTATAGCCTCCTTTGTAAGGGGTAGCTCCTTAGTTCAAAAGGTTGCACATGATCAAGCAAACCTATCTAGATGGATTCGTTAAGAGAATTTGACTACAAGAGCATATAATCTTTTGTTATGCATCTTTTGCCGAGGTTAATTGGCACAAATCTCATGACATTTGGTCCAAGAGAGAAAGCTCGTTAGTGTATTGGCCCTAACTTATTTCAATCTCTTCCTTGGGCATCCAAGGAGTCTCCCAACCAAAGCGCACCACCACTCACCCAAAATAAGGGAAACTCTAAAGCTTGTGGTTCTTGGTACTCACCAATTATAAAAGGATTGAACTTGATTTTGCAAAATCTCTTGCTCTTTGGAATTCAAGAGTGAGCACTTGCAAGTAGCTACAAAATTAGCTATGGATAATCTCCAAAGAAAGGATATAAGCTCAAACACAACTCCCCTCTCCTCCATGCCATCCCATGGTTCCTCATCATTGTTGTCTCCCTTATGTCAAGGAAGTTTAGAAGCATCCTCTTGAGCCTTCACTAGTCATCACCCAAAATGCATACGAATAAATACATTCTGAACGTTAAAGCTCCAGTGATGTTTGCAACTCACCCTCTTGCGAACCTTTGAAGAGTGAGTTGTGCTTCAAATTTCAAAACTGAAGTCCCAGAATAAATTCACCTACTGGATATCAGAATGAAATGGAAAGTTGTTGTATCTGGGAGTATCCAGCAGCTCAACAGATCTGGTTTGGGGGTGTCCTGGGGATGCTGTGCTATCCTTTGGAGCACATTGATTGGACCAGCAGTACACCATAAGAATGATTAAAGGGAAATTCAGATTACTCTCTATATCTCACCAGCAGTACACCATAAGTAAAGGGAAATTCAGATTACTCTTTATATCTCTATATCAACAGTCTTACCATTTGAGACATCTAGAGGACATTGTGAACTTGCCATCAATTGAGGCTCTATCCCTCCACCTACAGACGTACTTGAAAGTCTGTAGTGAATGCTGATTTGCACTCTCCATAGACAGCTCTCTAATAGAGACCCAAAGAGGACTCAAGGATGCCAGCAATACTTTTCTACTAGGCTGGCCTGCATGTCATGCAGTCAAAAGGATGAAGACATCCTCTGCTGAAGTTACAGATCCCCTCCTTGGTCTTTTTTAGCTCTTAGTGATTAATAGTGGGATCGTTTGTGCAGAAAAAGAAATGATCAAAGATGGAACCAAACTGTGGAATTGCTTTGACCTCAATGACCTGTTGAGCCCATCCATAAAGTTTACCTCCTCACATAAAGGGCGACCACTTTTTCCTTTGACAACTTGCGATGTCTGAAACAAGCCCACCTGGAAAGAAAATTATTCATGATCAGCACAGCACCATGCTCAAAATTAGGAGTCTTCAAAACATCTTGTAAAGGGTTTAAATGTACTCCAATGACAACATTCTACGCTGAAACAGAACACAATACCTTGGGAGAGGTTACAAAATGGAGCCCTTTGTCAGCAGCAACTTCTAAGAGCCCAAACCTTGAACCTGATTTCAGTGCAGGAGTTGCAAGCAATGCAGCAGTTGATGAAGGATGTGACTTTGGAGCCGGTGGAGGGGCAATTAAAGCTGAACCTGCAGTCGTCATTGACTCAACCATTTGTTTGCTTGGCACATCTGGAGCAAGTACAACAGGTGAAGTGGATCCCTTCATTTTCGCAGCATCCCTCTTTACATGCAGTTTAAAATCACCAACCTAGCACAGCAGATTCCTCATTCCATTAGCATACATATTTGAGATATAAATTGTAGAATAACCATATGGCTGATACCTTGAGTGTGAACTCTGCTACACTCGTCTCATCACAAACTTCCATTAACAAATTCTGCACCTGGAAAACATCATGGAATTACTTTCACGTTAGCATCAAAAAAGATTTTTAGCATAACAGCAAGCAATGCTAGATTGTTATTCGAATAGACTTTAGCATCGACAAGTACATAAGTTCCTCCTAAGTTCAAATATAGGGAGGCTTCCATCTCACAAGATACCCTTGTTGAGCTGAGGAGATGTGCTCAGGTGATGCAGCAGCTGTGGTAATACCCCCCTTGGCTGAGTAGAAGGGCTGGAGGTGCAAGGAGCAGCCCACGCAGCAGATAGACAGAGATGGAGAGAGAGAAATTCGAATTTGGAGAGAGGCAGCTTGTTTGGGGGCTTCACTAAAGAAAGAAGTGAGCCCTAAGTTTATTTGAGTTCACTTTTATAGGACCTGGCCAAGTTCACATTGAACTTGGCCAAAAGAATAAATAATGAGTACATTAAGCCTTATAAAAGGCCTATACAAATGTGTACAAATAAGGGGGTCATTTAGGACCTTTACCCCAACAACCTCCCACTTAAAGGCATAAATGACGCCTTTAAGCTACGTGACTCCCACCATCTGTATACATAGCTCATGTTGTGCTTTAGACAAGCACTTGGTGAGAACATCTGCAGGATTCTGTGATGTATGAACCTTAACAAGTGTGATAAGGCTATCCTCAAGCACTTCTCGAATGAAGTGATATCGCACATCAATATGCTTAGTGCGTGCATGAAACATGGCATTCTTTGCCAAACATATGGCACTCTGGCTATCACAGCCAAGCATAGGTGCCTTGTTTGACAAGCCAAACTCACTGCATAATCGTGCCAGCCATATGGCTTCCTTGGAAGCCTCAGTGGCTGAAATGTATTCAGCCTCTGTAGTGGACAAAGCAACAATCTTTTGCAGCCTTGAGCACCATGAAACAGCACCTCCTAGCACCTCCTGCAAGAGCGAATATGTATCCACTTGTGGATTTACGTGTATCCACATCACCAGCCATGTCAGAGTCACAAAAGCCTTTCAGCTCCAATGGGTCTTTGCCATAGCAAATGCATTTACTTTTGGTCCCCTTTAAGTACCTCAAAATGGACTTTATTGCTTTCCAATGAGCTTTGCCTGGATTGGCCATAAACCGGCTCACAACTCCCACTGAATGGGCAATGTCCGGCCTAGTTGCAACCATAGCATACATAAGTGAGCCACAAGCTGAAGCATAAGGCACATTTTGCATGTCATTGATTGCTTCTTGTGTTTTGGGACAATCTCCCTTGGAAACTTTAACATATGGCTGCAATGGCACTCCAAGAGGCTTTGCATCAGCCATGTTAAATCTGTCCAGCACCTTTTCAATGTATTTTGCCTGCGACAAATACAATATGTGCTAGTCCCTTTGTCTTCTAATCCTCACTCCAAGGACATGCTCTGCTGCCCCAAGGTCTTTCATTGAGAAAGCAGATTTCAGCTGCTGTTTAAGAGCATCAATGGTGTCTCTTTTCTTACCAGCAATCAGCATATCGTCAACATATAAGACAAGAATAATAGGGCTGCCATCTACATCAGTTTTCGTATACAAACAGTGATCAGCATGGCTTCTTTTATACCCTTGTTTGAGCATGAAAGCATCAAACTTCTTGTACCATTGTCTAGAAGCTTGTTTCAGCCCATACAAGCTTCTATTGAGCTTACATACCAAATGTTCCTTTCCAAGAATAACAAACCCCTCTGGCTGTTTCATGTAAAGCTCTTCATCAACATCACCATGCAAGAAAGCTGTATGTACATCCATTTGGTCTAATTCCAAATCAAGAGCAGCTACTATTGCAAATAACACTCGCAAAGTGGTCATCTTCACCACAGGAGAGAATACTTCTTGGAAATCTATGCCTTTGGTCTAGGCATATCCCTTTGCAACCAGCCTTGCTTTGTACTTGGGTTTTCCATCAACTGTTTTGATTTTATACACCCATTTGTTAGGAATGGCTTTCCTTTCTTTGGGTAATTCAACCAAATCCCAAGTATCATTAGCATGCAAAGCTTTAATCTCTTCCTGCATAGCAAGCTCCCACTTGCTCCTGTGTTCACATGCTGCATAGCAAGCTCCCACTTGCTCCTGTGTTCACATGCCTTTGCCTCTTTGTATGTGAGAGGCTCACCTTCATCTGTCAACAAAATGTAATGCAATGAAGGACCAAATCTACTCACATTCCTTCTAAGACGAGTAGATCTTCTCACCCAATGATCCACATTGTCAGGCAATGGGTCTACATCCAGGTGGTATGATCAAATCATTATTATTATGCTGCTGTCCATTGTTTCCAGCACCATTTTCAGCATTATTATTCGGCTGCATATGCCCTTCAGGAGCCTCATTTAGGAGCCTCATTTTGCTGTCCAACATCTTCTGGCTCAAAAACCACTGGATCGTCAACATTTTCAGTCCTTTGTGGTGCATCCTGAGGGTCAAAATTGGACCTAACAAGTGGCTGGTCATGCTGAAATCTTACCCTTTTATGGTTATCTTTTCAGGCACAATTGTTTTGAAGCAGCCTTGCCTCATTAAAAACAACATCCCGGCTGCGTACGACCTTCTTGAGCTGAGGTATCCAAATCCTGTAGCCCATTTCACCTTCTTCACCATATCCCATGAAGAGGCCTTTAATGGACTTAGCATCAAGCTTGTTTCTCAGCTCAGGCCTTATATGCACAAACGCCTCGCAGCCAAAGACACGTAAGTGATCATATGAAGAAGGTTTGCCAGACCAAACCTCTTCAGGGATGTCACCTTTTAAAGACATGTGAGGGGATCTATTGCACACATGTACTGCAGTTTTGAGTGCCTCTCCCCAAAATCCATGAGGGAGATTAGCTGTGGACAGCATGCATCTCACCCTCTCACAAAGTGTCCTATTGTAACGTTCAGCCACACCATTAGAAGAGGGGCTGTATGGAACAGTAAGCTCCCTCTTAATGCCCAAATTTTCACAAAATTTCTGAAATTCAGCACTTGTATACTCACCACCATTGTCCGTACGCAAGCATTTCAGCTTTCTACCTGTTTGGGTGGTCACAAATGCATGAAAACGCTTAAACGCAGCAAATGCTTCATCCTTTGATTTAAGCAATTGAACCCAAATTTTTCTAGAAAAATCATCAACAAAGGAGATGAAATATAAAGCACCCCCCATAGATTTGGTGGGCATGCTACATACATCAGAATGAACAAGATCAAGTACACAAGACTTACGAGACACACCAGAATAAAAAGAACGTTTTACTTGCTTTCCATATTGACATTCATTACAAAAGTCAAGCTTTGTGCCTTTAGCATCAAGCTTCTTTAAGTTACAAAGCCTAGTGAGACCCTTTTGGCTCATATGGCCAAGTCTCTTATGCCACAACTCCATATGGGAGTGAACTTCAGCCAAAGCAATGAACTTGCCTGATAAGGCCTTTCCATGCAAGCAATAGAGAGTTCCCTTTTTTGTGCCTTTCACAATCAGCCTTGAACCTTTAGTCATTTTCCATGATCCTTTCTCAAAGAGAATGCTATAACCATGCAAATCCATTTGACCCACAGAAAGCAAGCTCTTCTTGATCCCTGGTACATAACGCACATTATGCAAGACCAGCTCATTAGTGCCATTTGTAGCGAAATGCACTGTGCCAATACCCTCAATGGAACATGCATGATTGTTTCCAAGGTATACATGGCCATGGCTGCCTGCAATAAAAGTAGAAAAACACTCCTTGATAGGAGTCACATGGAATGAAGCACCAGAATCTACTATCCAAGTCTGGGCCAATGCATCATTGACGATCAGCAAAGCATCTATGACATCACTCTTACTGATTGACATGTCCTGTGCATGAACATTTAGAGAAGGATCAAATGCATGAGTGTCATCAGCTGAGAAAGTAGCGCATAAAATGTCCTATGCATCTGGATCAAATGCATGAGTGTCATCAGCTGAGAAAGTAGCACATAAAATGTCCTCTGCATCTGACAGCTCCTCTATGACTACACTAGAAGCCATATTGGCCTTCTCCTTGTCCTTTTGGCTGTCCTGTGCATCAGTCTTGTCTTCTTTCCTTTCCTTCTTCTTATCTCCAGAATTCTTCTTCCTATCAAGCTCTGCTTTGTAATAGCGGCAATCGGGTTTCTTGTGACCTTTCCTCCCACACTGATAGCATGTCACATCATTGCTTTTGCCTTTGCTGCTATTCCTCCTTTCCCTGCTTTTACTCTTATTCCTCTGTGCATAATTACTCTTCTTATCTGTCCTGCCTCTAACCATGTTGGCTTAGCTGCCTCCTTCTCCACCTGCTTTTCTCCTGATCTCTTCATTAAGAATAGAACCCCTAACACCATCAAAAGTCAAGTTGGGGTTATTGGACAATGAGACTACCAATGTCTCCCAAGAGTCAGGCAATGTCATAAGCAAGAAAATGGCTTTAAGCTTATCATCGAAAGGAGGCATTCCTGAGTCCTGCAACTGTGACAAAGTACCTGTAAACGATGACAAGTGTTAAGCTGCACTCTTGGACTCATCAAGCTGCATGCCAACAAGCTTCCGCATAAGGTGTACTTGGTTAACAGGCGTAGTATTTTCATACGTCGCCTTGAGTTTTGCCCATAACTCAAAAGCAGTGGTCAAACCTTTGAGATCTACTAGAATCTCATCGGATACAGCCATCTTAATGTATATAATGGCCTTCTTGTTCAAAGTAAACCATGCATCTTCCGACATGTCCTCTGGTTTCTCTGCCTCCAATGCCCTGTCACAATCCTTCAAGAAGAGGATTCCCTGAATTCTCTCCTTCCATAAGTCAAAACCTGTTCCCTCAAACCGTCGAATCTCAAATAGATTCTTCACATCTGAGGAGGATGACGCCATAGTTGCACAATGAAAAAAAAACTGCTGGAATTTTGGGCAAATGCACCAAAATCAAAGTGCAGCCTCCAAAAATGATGCACTACAGCTCCAAACGGTCACAGGAGCAATTTGGGACAAAAATGGGGTGATTCTGGGCACAAAACTGATCTCTGAATTTTCTGCGCAGAGAATTTCAGAAACTCAATTTATGCTCAAAAACAACTAATTTTGTTGTTTTTAACCTCAAAGAATGTACATAAGGCTAATACTCAGCCTTTAGATGCACGTAGGAGCAAAAGCCCCAATTTTTGCCACTGTTTTACAAGAAATTATGGCAAAATACTCCACAACTTCTCATACATAGGTTAATTTTGCTGAAACTATAGAAATTACAGCAAAATGTATCTCCCACTATGTGTGCTCAGCCAGTTGAGAGTGAGAAGACCTGCAAAAACTCAGAAATTTGCTGGAAAATCTGATATTTTGCTCAAAAACACCTGTTCTTGCTGGAAACTTTGAGATTTTGCTGAAAAACACCTGTTCTTCGCGATAAAATCAGAGAAAAATCACTTTTTTCGCGACAAAAAGCTGGAACATCACTGAAAATGATGGTGCAGCAGATTTTGGACCCTTTCTTCGCGATGAAACCTGATGATTTTGCCAAATGGTGAGTGTATGCTGCTGTAGAGAACATGCGCAGCAGATTTGAGGCCCAATATAGGCTCTGATACCAGTTGTTGAGCTGAGGAGATGTGCTCAGGTGATGCAGCAGTTGTGGTAATACCCCCCTTGGCTGAGTAGAAGGGCTGGAGGTGCAAGGAGCAGCCCACGCAGCAGATAGACAGAGATGGAGAGAGAGAAATTCGAATTTGGAGAGAGGCAGCTTGTTTGGGGGCTTCACTAAAGAAAGAAGTGAGCCCTAAGTTTATTTGAGCTCACTTTTATAGGACCTGGCCAAGTTCACATTGAACTTGGCCAAAAGAATAAATAATGAGTACATTAAGCCTTATAAAAGGCCTATACAAATGTGTACAAATAAGGGGGTCATTTAGGACCTTTACCCCAACAACCCTGCATAGGTCACTGATAGGCCGCCTAGACACTCTACCTTGTAATTGTCTTGACTGAGAGTCCCACATGATGAGCTAGAATGATCTAAATCCTGGATCAGAATCTGTGTTTGTAATTTGAGGTCTTTTGCAAGTGAGGGCACCTCGATCTATCTGGATTGCATGATCAAGCAGCCTCCCTGTAGTGAGGCAGCTCTGCTAGCAAGTGGGCTATCTAACTGTCCCGTGACAACTGTCATAAAGAAATCTGAAACCTGCCTCTGAATCTTTCTGACTATTGGCCACAGGCTGGTGCAAGGACCACAATCTATAAGATAACATGTGTATCTAACTCAGCCCATTATGTGCCCATTCCCTGTGAGTTGGAGAAGCTGCTCTATGCCGAGAGCCATCAAGGAGCAACCTAATCTTGCTCTATCAAATAAAGAGGCTGAGACAGAGGTGCTGCAATGAAAGCATGTGAAGCTGCATTGTGGATACACTAGCAAACTGGGGAATAGGAATCCAAAAGCCACCTTCTATTTACTGTGATGATTTTGGCAGCATACAATCAGCATGAAGCCCTCCGTCCCATGCTACAACAAGAGATGTAAAAAAACACTATCACTTAGTATTATCATTCCATCAAGAAGAAGATAATAGCAAGTGACATTGATTCTGTTTATATGAGGATCAACCAGCAAGTTGCTAGTATCTTTACCAAAGCACTTGACATAAAGAAGCCAAAGAAATTTCGAATGATGCTAAGAGTATGGGAGAAGATGTTGAGCTTCACGGGGAGTATTGACATTTAAGCTCAACATACAGTCACTGCAATAATGCGTTCGGAGGCCGAAACGAGCTCAAATCAAAATTTTGATGCCACCTAGCAAAGCTGTTTTGAACTCTAATCGTCCGAAGGGATGCACACCAACTTACGTGCGATTCTAAGACTCTGAACGGGGGTGTCGATGACGCCCTAGATGAAGAGGAGACATGCTTTGATACCAATTGTTGAAGTTCAAGATTTGCGGTAGCACACAAATAGCACAAGGAAGAAGAAGAAGCTTGGAGCACAACACAATATTGGTAATATATTGAATGTATTACCAGGTGGATGTACAAAGATGAGTGACCCCTTAGGGTTATAGGCGTATATACAAGCCAAGGGAAGAAAACCTCCTAAAGAGGGAAAAAAGTGCCCCAGTAGTCACAAATGTGTTCACACACATCACAACCGAAATATGTCAACATCTTTATGTACTTCTTTATTTTGGGCTATCTTGTTATGTTGTCTTAGGTCATTCTCATTGTTCTTGCCTCCACCCCCATGCTCCCTCCGTGAACGTAAGATTTTGTGCTCCTTGATAGGAAGAACATGAGGAATTGTCTATGTAGTCTTTGGAATCATACCATCAATGATTATGGGTATTAATTCCTTACAACTATCTCTTATAGACTCACAACAAAACTAAAATTCTTCATATGTTAGTATCTAAGATGAGAAGTTTGTAGATGACCTTACGTGTTATATTTCGTTTTCTTCTTTTAGGCTCGAGTCAAGACTAATTGGCCTACCATTGGATATTTGCGAGGACAAGGATACCTTTGGGTCAAGGTCCAATGCATGGGGGAGCCAAGGCCCTCGCAAGGGACCACGAGGTCATTCTCATCCTTTCATAGTGGCCATATGAAGGGTTTTTGGACCTTAGAGATAGTTCTAGAAGTGCAAGGGCAAGGGCTATATATGGACTAGGCAAAGATTCCCAAATACCAATCGGCATAGCCACAAGGGGGACACATCCCAGAGTCCTAAGGACATCGAGACTCCATCCTCCCACCCATATCTATGGGGACACCCAACCAGGACTATTGGCATCACCTTGGACACAAACATAACATGTGTACATCTCGAGGGACTTGTCCCGAGGATAGTTTCGTGTTATGGACCCGATGCGGATGCATGCAAGGAGATGAACCTAAAAATGGAAGGTTTTCCTTGTTAGAAAACTTCAAGTTTGAAGCTTGAAATCTTACCACACGTTTTTTTGGGTTCTAGAAGGTTTTGCCAAGCCTATTTGAAACAATTAAAAGAGACTTTGTGACACTTCAGAGGCTCAAACACGAATTTAAGCTTCAGCATTGCCCTTCCACCTTGCATATGGAAGCTTGCACAACCTGCTCCACTCTCTTAGCCCCCTCTTCACATGTACTATCTTTTTTCGACATCATGATGAAACACGTGACTTTTGATTCTCAAGTTTTTGACATTTGTTCTCATGATGATGTGATGTTCACATGATCGTCGAGTCTTAACTCTTCTTATTTATATAATATGATGATGATGATAATGTTGTAGTAGCCTTTTTTTTTTTACATGATGAGATACATATGACTTTGATACTTTATCCAATCAAATTATCAAAATATATCAATGCCTATGATGTTATACCTCTCGACTCATGAGTCAACTTTGAATGTTCAATGTGGTTCATACATGTTTCCACTTAAAAACATCTTTTTTCTATAGTTTTGTTTTGATTGGTCTTTTTATATGTTAATCCATTCATTGTACATGACTTTTATTTGATATTTAAAATCAGCATTTTTCAGTGCCATCATGGGAACACATCTCCCGGACACCCTAGGCTGAGTCCCTATCTCGAGGACACCTGTACGTATCCCCGTCCTCGTCCCCCTCAGTGACTTTGCGAATTGGGATTGTCTCTACACTTGGTATCAAAATTTTTTTAACAAAGAGAAGGAGGGAATTCGAGGAAACAAGAAAATCCTTCTATTTTGGCATGTCTTGCACATGGCGATCTTCATTGTCTTTATCCCAGTTGAGGTGTGCATGTGCAAAGGTGCAAGCATTGTCCCCAACAAAAAAAAATTGGTTATCACCACATATTGGGATGCACACGCCTTCTCTCCAAGCATCTTCTCAACCTTAAGTCTCCATTCCATTCCCTCCATATGAGATGCAAATTTGCATGCAAGCCCACGTCAAAGGGAGGAAGGAGGCTTGTTTCTCCTCTTTTCGCCTTTCTAAAAGGCAAGAAAAGTGCCTATTTAGACAGCCCAGTGACTTTATCTTCTTGCATATGGATAACTTATGAGAGCATTGAGACCTCTCGTTGCTCCTAAGACCTTGAGAAAGAGAGATAGTGATGTTACATCTCTACCCCTCTAGGACATCGGGATGGGCATATGCATCTTATGGCTGGCTCACAAGTGTCCAACCAATGTGTATTGGGTCCGGCCGTTTGAATGTCCCTCATTTCTCATTCTTGGCATTTGGCACAAGTGAAATCTTGACCTAGCATGGCAAAACATTGTCATTGGTCTTGGTGGGAGGTAGGTGGTATGCAACACCAGCCTCTTGGACGTGGCTGCCCATCGCATGCTACAAACTCTAGAGGGGGGGAGGAGGGCTGTATTGCCTTTATGGCTGGGAGGTGAGTCTCATGTCCATTCCTTTCATGTTTGTGATTATGGCTTGCATCTAGATTGACCAGCAGGGAGGATCCTAGAGGTTCTAACAAGGAAGCTACTCGTGTGGAGAAGGCAAGGCAACATGCACAAAACCATCACAGTTCATGGCCTAAGGCAAGGATGAGCAGGGCATGGGAGGAGGTTTGTGTGGGAGCAGCCACCCCAATGGAAGTGTAGTTGGAAAGGTGGCATGAATATGGCCCTTGTTTGCTGAATATTTTTCCACCCTGCTGGCGAATAATTTCAGAGAGAAATAGGTGTTTGTGCCGCTGGATGCCCTTCAGCATGTGGGGCCACAGGCGAAGGAGATCGGTTGATAGGTTATAGATGCTTCCTTCAGCTGCATCAAAAACATGGGCTGGATGGTGTTTCTACAAAGGCGAAGATGGAGTAGATGTGCTTGAGATGATTGGGCATCCAAAAGGAATATGGGCCTCCAAGGTGGAGCAATTGGTAGCCCCCCCTTGAGGTGGCATATTACCAATTAACAATGCCATCACCTCCTTGGCATCTTCCACGTTCAGCTACAGGTGCAAATCTGTTCACATGCATAGGCAAATTACATCCTCAAATGGTGCAATTGGAGGGGGTGAAAGTACTAGGGAAGGCTTGAACAAGAATTCGCTTGTGCAATAAGTTACGTGAGCAACAAGTTAACTTGGGCTGCAAGTAATGTAAAAAGAGGGGTCCAACCAAAGGCTACCAGATAGCAGCCACATGGCAGCAATTTTATAAATCACCTCATCGAATCCAGCATTAAAATTCCACCACACACTCCATTCCGAATAAAATCAGCACTTGGTTGAGAATTGAGTTGTGATTTTAATAGGTATAGAAAGTTCTAAAAACTTTCTAAAAAGGTTGAGTAGGTGGCTGCAAAATGGAGAAGGTGGGATGATTCTATTCTTGGGCAATAGAAAAACAATAAAAGAACTATTATCTTCTTCACTTTGGCATAGAGTTGATTTGCAAAGGCTGCACACAAGAGAGGAGTCATCTTATACACACCAACATCCACACTTGCACCTTCAACCTTTCCATCTTCTCCTTCATCATGAGATGTTCCCTCAGCCCTTCAACTCTCAAGCATCAACTTTGGCAAGTCCGGTCCAACGAGAAGAGGAGATGACAACTTACTAACATGCATGGGCTTCATCCCAACGGAGTCCCTGGCCATCTTCTCTAACAGATCCCTCGTTATCAGTTGTTCTTCATCATGAGCTGCTAGAGGTGAGGAAGGAGCTCATGGCTCTAAATTCTACCCATCTATTGACTTCGGGAGTCACGATAACCACCGTTCCACCATAGTTTCTTCATGAACCCTTTCAAGGGGACGAGGGAATCCCAAAAAAAAGGCGCCATCAATGACTAGCTCTCGAATTGGACGTGTTACTTCAACATGTATGCACTTGTTACTATCTTCTTCACTTTGGCATAGAGTTCATTTGCAAAGGCAGCACACAAGAGAGGAGTCATCTTATACACACCAGCGTCCACACTTGCACCTTCAACCTTTCCATCTTCTCCTTCATCATGAGATGCTCCCTCAGCCCTTCAACTCTCAAGCATCAACTTTGGCAAGTCTTGTCCAATGAGAAGAGGAGATGACAACTTCTACACCCACTAACATGCATGGGCTTCAGCCCAACGGCGTCCGTAGCCATCTTCTCTAACAGATCCCTCGTTATCGGTTGTTCTTCGTCATGAGCTGCTGGAGGTGAGGAAGGAGATCATGGCTCTAAATTCTACCCATGTCTTGACTTCGAGAGTCAAGATAACCACCGTTCCACCATAGTTTCTTATTGAACCCTTCCAAGGGGACGAGGGAATCCCAAAAAAGGTGCCACCAATGACTAGCTCTCGAATTGGACATGTTACTTCAACATGTATGCACGCACCGAGCACCTCCACCTCATGTCGAAAGAATGTGCATACTCTTAGTGGGTGGGACTCAAGCCACAACAATGCACCAAACACCTCCTTCTCATGTTTAAGGAACACGCATACTCTTGGTGGATGGGACTCAAGCCACAACCAACTATGTGAGAGGAGTTTCAAATGGTCTTCCATGCACACTTTGTTTAGAATGACAAGACGAAGGCCTACAAAAGGCTATTCTAATGCGAGATGGAAAAAAGATCCTTGGACGCACACTCACAAAACTTTAGAGACCTGGTTCAAAAGACTAGAGCTTTGGAGGCGGCATATGTGTACAGTGTGGTTATAAATGCTATATTTATTCAACTTATAGCCATAACTAGGTGTTGTGGAACCCAATGCATCTTCGGAGCATAATTATCAAGCATGTCAAAAACAAAGAAATGAAAATATCATATTGAATCCTAGAATGCAACCTCTCGTTCAATATAATCCACGTGAACGCTCGAAAGAGAATGGTTAGGCCTATGGCCCACTAGGTCTATGTAATAGTTAGTATGGTGTGGAATACCGGCCTACTAGGGTCATGTGCACTAGGTATGATGAGGCATAATTGTCTGCATATCCCCATCCTAGCTCGTGCCTATCTTTCCCTATCCATGAAGCAATAAGGTAATACTGGAATATCCTCCTACCATCTTTCTCTCACTGTAACCAGTCATATAGGTTCCCTGGACCCATGACTATCGGGTCATAAAATTGTCTTCGACTAACTACCTAATCCGAAAGATGGCAATCATATAGAATTCCCCTTCGAGAGAAAGATGCACATAGTCTGTTGGAAGTGAGGTAGGCCCTTGGCTCATGTCACAGGTCCATGGTTCCATAGTTCCAATCATGTACAACATTAATTCCAGCAATCTTCCATATTGACAAAACATGAACATACCACAACTTAATCATACAAATGATGAGATAAAGATAGAGAAAGAATGGACAACATGTGTAAGGTGTTACGTAAGCCATCGCTTACTCATAGTATCATATATACCAATGTTCAATGTACAATGTGGGAGCAAAACTCTCAACCACTCTATGTGATGAGAAATAGATGAATGAGTGAATGTACAATGTAACAAACATATTCAGATGTATGGGCAGTAATCTGAATATACATGAGATGTGTGACCTTATAGGTTATAGAAGAGTGAATATGAGTGACTGAAAGAGGAAGGATCAGTGTGAAACTGATAGTCAACAAACCCTCATCTGAACTTAGGCTATGGAAGACCCTAAGTTAGATACGTGTGTGAAAAGATCACATACTTAAAAAGTAGCATAGAATGCTAACAAGTTTGCTGCTAGAAATCCTCAAACTCATGTGAACACACCTTCTTAAACACCTCATCAAATATGCATAAAGCATATACGTATTGTTTCTCTTGTACCTATGCCGAATAGGACTCTTCCTGATATGAACGCCACGGCCTCCATAAAATTCAAGTAGTACCTGTGTGCATAAAGAGAATATGTACCTGAATACTTAACATAAGATGTGAATCTTATGTTAACCACAATCCAATGTCTTTGAAGTAGCCCGACATCTTCTTGTAGAAGATAATCTTCAACCTGATATCTTCCTGTAGAAGACAATCTTCAAATATGTCTTTGAAGTAGCCCGACATCTTCTTGTAGAAGACAATCTTCAACCTAATATCTTCCTCTAGAAGATAATCTTCAAATACACCATGTAGATGGCCGATCCTCACCATCAAGCTGCTAATGACCAAGTCTTCTTGCCATGAACAAGAGATAACCTCCTCTCCATGAGGTAGAGTGTGAGCACACCCTTCATCTTCTCCAAGAAGAATCACCAAGAAGAACTCCATAGGTGCTCCTCAACATGCTTCAAGTTAGCACCATGGCTGCCCCATGTGCTAGAAGAAACACTACCTCTACTGAGGTCCAAGCTCCAAGCTTGTGTTGAATACTAGGTGAAGGATATCTTGAAGTGACCCATGCACTTCTTTATATAGTATTTGTTTGTCCTTGAAAAGCACCACTAAAAGCTTATGTTCGCATAACGCAACCGATCGCTTAAAAAATCTTTATCGGAATCCGTCGACGTCCATTCGCTGTCCATCCGTCCATTGCTTTATTTGAAAACTAAAAGCATGATAAAACATAACGCTGCCGCACGCTGCTGTGAGGGGGAATCGAACCCAGACGGGTTCTTTGGGAGGATGCTCATGTAGCCACGTCGCCCACGAGTTTTGCTTGTAGAGAAACCTAATAGCAAATATACAGATACTATAGTCACCCGTCGTGGCTTGTTGTAGAGTGACTAAGAAACAGATTTATACAAGATGTATCATCTGTTTATTTTGTTGAACCAATAGGATATTGATTCCAACATAGTCGAGGTCTCTATGGAACCAAAGAGAGCACACCTCATAAATCCAAGCTTAACCATCACCCTCGAGTAACAGCCTATGTAAGGTATCTCATTAGTCCACCTAAGCATACTCGCCAACGAAGGTAAGACAGATATAGGAATATGATATATCTATCAACCCGTTTTCGAACCCATGCAATAGCTAGAATCACCTAAACTCTAGTGTCCAATGCACATATTTCTATGGCCCAAGGCATCTATCCATTAAAAACCTCATGCCTCACTACAAAAAATAGATCATATGTCGCTCCAGTGTCAAAAAACACTTATGAACTCCTATGTCCACCATATGTGGGTTGGAACCATGTTTGCTTGCCAAGTATCCTTCATCAAGAGAAGGATGGTACTAATAGCCAAACACAATCCCCAATAAACATTGCAAAAAATGTATTTGATGTAGACCCGCCTGTACGATACATGTACCATCAGGCATCAAGCACATGATCTTTGCCCACAATGTCAATCCGAGAGACGAGTCAAAGGTACGAAGACTAAGAGTCACACATGCACAAACAAGGAGTCACACACACATGCAAAGAAACCTTGCTCGTGGACAAAACACAAGAGCTCCCAAGAAACTAACACGTGATTAGAAGAGAGAATGAAAAGAACTTGAAGAAAACTACAAATGAAGGTTAGTTCACTTTTAAAGCTGAGTTTTAAAAAGTGATCCTCTTCACACTCTAGTGTCCACCCCAGTTAAAAATAGGTCCAACACCCTCGTTTAAAGCCCAATTTGAATGAAGAAAATCTTGCGTATCCTAGAGGGCTAAGGAATCACTTATCAAGCCATGACTCGTCGGTTTGCACAAATATGGACTTCGTTACAAGAAATGGCTTTCGGACATATTTCTAGAGAGGCGGTCTTTTACATAAAAGTCCTTGATTTGAGGGATAGTTTTGGAATTTTTGGGGCTCCCATTAGCCCCTTGTTGGAATTTTTGGGTTCCCATTAGCGCGTTGTGTTGCTTGAGTGCATCCACCATGATTCTTGCTTCAACTCATGATAACCCCAACCATCTTCTCTCTCTTTCGCTTTTAAAAACCACTTCTTGCCTGAGTACATCCACCATGCTTCTTGCTTCAATTCATCATAAACCCGACCATCTTCTCTCTCTTTGGCTTTCGAAAACCACTTCAGTGAGTCTCCATCCCCAACGCTCCCCCCTCCTAAAGTATGTTACCTCCGACAGATGATCGATGCATCTGTTGATCTTCAAGAAGAGTATGCATTCAAGCACATTAGCCCTATTGAGTTTCTACATAACAAGATTTTATAAACATTGCAAGTGATATTTCTTGTTTCTTTTTAACGATAGTACGGGCGTACTACTTAGTGAAGTGCATGGGCAAAAGAGAAAGAAAAGTGTTTGTGCATGGTCTTGTAGGGTGCAAAAAAGAAAAGAGATACTTGTGTACGGTGTTCAAGTATCTCAAAGGATTTTTTGAAGCATCGTTTTTTGAAGATTGGAAGGATTTCACCAAAGGATGTGCAATTGACCCTGACTTGATGAAAATAGCTCCATATGGTGTAGATCTTAGCTACAAAAACCCGTTTTGATCCTTGTTTTTTGAAAACGGAATTGTTAAGGAGTCAACTACAAAACTGGGATAAGGACCTTCCAAGAAACGATCGATTTTTGAAAATGTAAATGTTAAGAAGTCGATGCCAAAACTAGGATGGCGGACCTTCCGAGAACCATCGAGTATGCTTCATCTTCAGCTTACCCTCCCCCCATTCCACCTTGCCTTCCCCCCTACCCTCGTATTTCTATCCTAAACACACTGGTGCTTGGGTGGTTTGCCATGATATATCAAATTTTGTGCAACTATGAGGAGGGGCCTCATTAATCATCCGGCAACCATTCAAGTGACTTTGCTCTCACACACTCCCGTCCTCATTCTCAAGCCTCTCAAAAATCCTGTGCTCTCCAAGTAATCTCTTGATATCAAAGACACCCCTTGCACTCTCAAAACGTCCCACGATAATCAAATGTCCCTTTCTCTTTTCAACATCCCATTCTCTTTGCAACGTCCTGTTCCCCTCACACTTGCCCATGGCGCTTGATGCAGACCGGCTATGTGCCTCGTAAATATTCCTTCCGACTCCTATGAATACAATCATTTTTTCTTGCAAATCTTGATACAATCTTTTGAACTCCTACTCTACGTCTTGAATCAAGATCCAACTCGCGCATTTACATTTTGTTTCGACGTCAACGGTAAGCTGTCTTTGTGTTTTTTCGGAAAGTGAGTTAACGTGTGGGCAACTGGTGGTCTTTCATCTTGTAAACAACTAAGTCTCTTGTGCAAACAACAAAGTGACTTCAAACATCCAAGTGCTTGGGTAAATGGCTAAGTGATTTAAGAAAACATCCAAGCCATTTGAAAGCATCAAGTGGAAAATGTTCAAGCATTTTTGGCAAAGTGAAGTGATCTCGAAACATTCAAGTGATAAACGTCCAAACAGCCTTGTGAACAGCCGAATATTGAAAGTAACGTTCAAGTCACTTCCCAATGGGCTAACGTGATGCGCAAAATTGAGCCCAACGTGACTAATTTTGTTAAATTTTTTGTATCAGAGCATAGCTCGATCCAACACTCTTCGGACTTACTGATCGGTAGTCACACCAGTGCTCGAAGCTGCATCAATACTCCCCCGTTTTACACACCACAATGGAGGGGGAAACGAATGATCGGTTTTTCAACGAAATGGAACAATGAGCACTAGGTACTAAAGAAACGTAAAGAATAAGGGACATAATAAAGGGAAACAGACTGAGTCGCCCAACCCGATCCAAAAGCCTTTTGAAATTTCATTTTCTGAAAAGGAGAAAGGAATGCCTTCACCGGAGTGGACGGGAGTCATCAATTATCGACCTAACAAAGTTGTTAAAAGAAAAATTGGAAACAGGGAAACTCCATAACCACGTGAGAATACACAAGGTGAAAACTTAGGGAAAGTGTCTTGACGGCAACGCGAGATTCACCGTCGTTCAGCCTCGACATCCAATGATGATAGCAATGCAAGCTCTTATGGTTGTTTGAAACCAATTCCACTTCATAAATTATAAGGACATTGTAATTCTCTTCCAGTGTCAAAGTGGTTGCGCAACATGAAGGAGTATCTTGAACTCCAAAATGTAGACTGCAAGCATTAGGTTAAAACTGCATCATCATTTTTGGCTGAAAAAGCCTATGCTTGGTACCTCCATGAAACATCACGAGAGGAATTCGAAGCATGGCCAAATTTCGAAGTGACATTTGAAGAATACTTCGTACCACAAAATGAGTCATTTGAATTGAGAGGTGAATGGAGAGGGCTAAGGCAAGAAGACTCTCTGACAGAATACATTCGAAAATACTGACGACTCATGTTACAAATAACAGGTATGCATGATTTTGATCACCTATATGAATTTCTATATGGACGTAGCATGTGCACCAAGGAAGGTGATCAAGTGCATTCAGTTTGGTGCTTTCGGTGCATCTAAGGTACAAGGACTGAACCTTAGAGCCAAGGTAAGGTGTGTAAGGTTTGTTAAGGGTTCAATAGGTGTGTTTAAGGTGCAAGAACCTTACCTTTCCTTCAAGGAAAGGTGCGTAAAGTGCATTTCATTACAAATAGAATATATACTAGTATATAGTATATGTCTAAGTAGTAGCTAAGTTCCACAATCAATACTTTTGAATCCATTATTGAGTGTTCACTATACTTAATATTGTAGTTTTCACAATATTGAATACATTAAACATTAGCTATATAACAAAAATCAAGATCAATGATCGCAAAGCGTCATATAAGTCACAACATGAAACATACACCGTATTAGAGAGAAGGTAGAACCAATTACCACCCGATAGATTATATACAAAAT
>CM035412.1:82285266-82595266 GCA_020310875.1 Ceratopteris richardii | reverse complement strand
TTCCAATTACATGAGATTCTCCTTGAGATGACTCTGCAATGGTACTTTCCCATGTATTCTTCTATATGCATCTTTGGCATCTTGAGGTACATTGTCACACTTTCCTACACCATAACCTCTTCGGCCAAGTATATGTGCCCTTATGCGGTTTGCTCCTCCATCCCAAGTATGAGCACAAACCTTGCACTTAACTGTCCAATTCACCTTTTTTAAAGCCTTTACTTTGTCTACGAAGTCCCATTCTCCTCCTTCCTTGCGAGGCATCTACAAAACACCCAAAATTCAAACCAATTAGAATGTATGTATATAATGTCATCATTCATGTATCATGTATGAATCATGATCATCAAGTGATCAATGCACATAAGCATTGAATGATTTAATCATGTGTTGAAGCCTTATAGGCTTCAGCACATGAGTAATGAAAATTGCCTGCAATTTAATCATTTGAAAATGCATGTCAGTTCTGAGAAATTTAGCTTATAACTGCTAGACTGGCCATCTATAATCCTTGCTCCATTATCCATATTTATTCGAGAGTTGAGTAACTGTAGACTGTAGTCTGGACTCTGTACACAGTTCAAACTTTAGTCTTCACTGTTCAGTGTTCACCTAATAGTGTATACAGTATACAGTATACTTACTTTAAAGCTAAAGTCTTCAGTCTTCAGCCTCTGGGTGGTGGGACTGCAAGCTGAACAGAGAACGAGCTGGCCGCTGGGGGAGGCTGGAGATGATCGACGCTCAGAGGTAGTCTATCTGTGTCACTGCTTGAGCCTGGCAGCTGCGTTCGAACCAGAGGGCAGAGAACATACAAAAACCCCCAAAAAAAATTTGCTGCAACAGTCACGTAAGATAAACGTTACTGACGGTTTTTTTTTCTGACGGGTTACCTGACGTCAGGAATTTCGTTCCTGACGCGTCAGGTTACAAGAGTGACTTTAACTATTTTTTACTAATGCAAAATTTAAAAACTTTAAAATGCTTCTAAAGCTTCTCTCAAGCTTTCATTAAGCTCAAAAATCACTTGATTTGGACATTTCCTCAAAGTTTTATTGTCAATTTATTGAAAAGGTCGAACACTTGACGACCGAATCCAAAAATGTACAAGGTAATCTTCTTGAAGCCCTTAGATTGATCAAATTGCTTCAAAATTTCAAATTTTTTGTGTTCAAATCTAGATTACTTTTTTAGTTTGGTTTCACAAAATTTCAACGTGAAATTCAATCAAATACTTATCAAAATTTATCATTCTATCTCTGCTACATATGTGCTTAGGTGAACCTACAAACAATGCACATTCATTTTTAGAATATCTTCTAACTATGAAGACAAATTCTAGATTATTTGAAATTTAGATATGCCATAAGGTCTATGCTTGAGTATCTTCTCCAAGAGAAACTATTGAATTAGACCTTCCAATATGAAATAACCATGTGATTTCCAAAAATTTCATAACCATGTGATTTCCAAACACGTGTAGCGATCTTTAGTGAATCCTCGCCAAAGATTGTTTTGAGAAAAAGAGGTCCTTTGACCTATCAAATGATCTCTATTTTCCTCCAAATTTAAATAGTGCATAGGCCACTAAGCATAATTTCAATGGTTCTCTTTCTAAGGCTACGACCTTTTTAACTATTTCCACAATTATCTTTGAAACTTAAAAATGGAGAGACATGTTGATCCTTATAATAAGGCATGCTCATTCATTATTTTGAATGGATTCTGGAATATGACATGGAAGCATACCCATGCACACGCAAATCATCTAACATCAGTCAAATGAAATTAGTAATCCAAATCGCCTCATGAAATGGATTCTATACATAGTATGCACTTTCCGGGTGAAAGTATCCATCAATGGATGTTATTCTAATTGTTGTGCTTTTTGCACATTCATTAAATCTCATCATAAACAATCACATGAAAGCATGTAATACTTGTATGGATGATCATAACCATAGCACTAACTTGTGCCGGCTAGGAATAGAATTGTACATCAACTTTACATCCATATTCTTCCATGAAAAGGTATTCATGCACTCAGGAACTACCAGTTACTTTGATGCATATAAAAGCACCGTTGACATGAATTCCCATGATTTCAAGTAGTCAGTTCATCTATGTGACTCTTACCACGTCACTTGAAGAAAATTTTGGTTGTTCTTGAGGAATCATCCTCCAAACTACTCTTAGACATAAGGGATCTCTTGTATCTTGTCTATACCAATTATCCATATCTATGCATCGCCTTTCATCATAAACCAAAGAGTAGAAGCAAAACTCTGATACGAATCTGGAAGACATTTCAGAACAGTATGCACAAAGTGAACTGCAAGACTTAGAAATAAACTCCTCCTTTAAATCTTTGATCTTTGTCAGAAAATCGTCCATAGAATCTCCTTCATTCATATGCTCACTCTCAAACTGTCTTCGGAGGTACGCAACACGAGCCTCATTTCTTGCCTCGTACAAAGTGGTAAGTGTATCCCGCGCATCCTTTGCTTTTTTGCAAGAGCAAATATCAAGGATAATGGCACGTTTGACAAACAAGGCTATCAATGCATGTGCTTGAGCATCTCTGCCATCCCAACGAAGTTGCTCTGCACAAGGTAGAGTAGGAACCGAAGCACGAACACAAACCTGAAGATCATCTTGAATGTCATCTTCATCACCTTCAATAAATGTATTTGCAGGTCTAGTAGGTCATTTTTCAACTCGCTGCACAATATTTCATAGTCCTTTTACGATCAATACATGACGCATCATATATGCCCATAATGGGTAATTGGTACCATCCAACTTATCCTCAACAACGAACATACGAAATACATCATTGCTTTCAGCCATGGCCACGTACTATAATACTTTGATGCATAAAAATGACTCTATTTCAAAAAGTTGAACAGAACTACCCTATCAAGTTCAACTAAATCTATAGTAGATTTCGAGGCCCTTGTACTTACGAAGGTTATAGGCGTATATACAGGCCGCAAAAAAAAAACTCCTAAAGAGGGAAAAAATCACCCCGACGATCCTAAGTGTGTTCACACACATCACTACCAAAATATATCAACAATTATGAAGGAGTGTATTAAACATTTAAATGATCCGCTTCATTTTTTCAATAATTAAAGTGTGCATACTTCCATAGCTTACATATGTATCTGTGAAGATATCTGTATATTTTGATGTGATTAAAATTAGTTGATAAAGCATTGCATGGTGCATACTTATGCGTTGCATATAAATTCCCATAAACACAAGTGTATGAGTATTAGAGTCTCTTTCTTATTTATTATGAAATCATAGCACAAAGAATTATAAGTTAGCCTTCAATTCTCTTTCAATTACTTAATGTAAAAGACAAGAATAACACTAGTTACAACTTCCATGATGAAGTTTGATTGAGGTTGAGAATACAAAACATTGCTTTTTTTAAGGATCAGATACAACCCGAAAATTTGCATAACAAAAAAGTAGAAAGCTAACCTCAAAAGAATTCGGAGCAAGTGAGTTATAGCCTTTCCTATGAGACTTTTCTTCAAATTTCTCATGTGCTGAATTCGAATTCATAACCAAAATGCGAGTAACAAAAAACAATTAAGAATAAGATATGATAAGCATGAATGATGCAAACTAAGGAATTAAACGATAAAGTCACTTACCTTCATTTGTGGCAGCCAATGAAGCATATGTACCATGAATAGCTTTGCAAGCGATTTTTGAAGAGGGATAATAAGATTGTACTTGGAATAATGAACTCCCCATCATTTGAGACTTCATTGTCATCAAGTTACGTTCCTCGCATTTAAAATGAACCTTCAAAGTTACATGACCTATACATAGGGCCAAGTATATTCATCATAATGATGCATGCGTAAAGATCATTTCACAAGAAGTAAGAAGAAAGAAAATTCTTGTGAAACATAGACACAGCACGTAAAACTTTGATCAATTTTAGTTCAACTAAAGCAACGCTACATAATCCATATCAATATAATCATTTCAAAACCATATTGATATATGAAAAGGTAAACTAAATAATTAAATTGATGCTTTCAATAAATCTTCTAAACTTTGCCATCGTAAATTAGTTAGCTCTTCGTTTGAGATTTATTAAGTCACTAGTCAGGATTAACCATCAAGTATCTTCGTTCGCTAAATGTACTCATTTATTTGCTAGATACTCTCTTTTTTCACGCCCAAAGGTGCTAAGGTATCCAACGTATAAACTGCATGAAAAGCCTGAACATGTACCAACCTAATTGCATGCAGCATTTTTATCATTAGTGCTATGAATCAATTATGAAGAAAAATCACATAGATCCCGAACAAAAGGCCGACATCGAAGCTCATCAACAAAACCATTCTTATATGTCACATTCAACATTCTACTCATTATTTATAGCACAGTAAAAGAAAAGGGGGGGGGGGGGGGGGGGGGGGAAGGGGGGGAAAGGGGGGGGGGGGGAAGGGGGGGAAAGGGGGGGGGGAAAGGGGGGGGGGGGAAGGGGGGGAAAGGGGGGGGGGGGGGGGGGGAAGATCCACAGATGCAAGGGAGACTAAAAGCTTTTCCTTGCCAGCAACACGGAAGCTACTAACTTCATGCACGCACGCATGAATGCATGAGCTTATACGTGACCAAAGGGATTCTGGCAGACTTCGTAACATGAAAGGGAATAAATATCAGCAAACGAGAAACATAGCATTGGAAGAAAGATATCCGTGATGCGGTATGCAAGAAGCTCATCCGTGAAACCTGGACCAGCGAAAGCCGAAAATGCGGCCATTCCTGTGCTTGCGAGTTCAGAAACTCCTTGGCTCACGGTTCTGGTCCTGGTTCTCACTTCTGTGTGACTTCTAACGAGACCAACCAGTACTTATTCAGAATGGCTTCTCGTACGCAGCAACTTAAGAGGAACCACCGACCAGCTTAAAACTAAAACCCGAGTCTAATTTGAAACGATGCATGCACAGCGAATTCTTTTTCAAGAGAAATTTCCCATATACATGTTGCATATTGGACAATGCGTGCATACATAGAGTATATTACATTCTACGTACTCCATTGCACAATGAATACATACACACATCTATGTATATTGTGCACACTTTTTTTTTCTTTGAGAGTACAATGAATTGGAAACACACACCCGATCTCGTAAGGTAGAGGTACTCATCTTGGGGAACTCTGAGGCATCCAGTCCTAGGCGAGACTTGAACCCTGACCACATGTCTAAGAGTACAAGGCACATCCGCTAAACCACGCTCGCTGTATGCACACATACGTACATACATACAAATCTTTCCTGATTTGATGCTCTTGATTTTTTCATCCTCTTTGGAAACCCACACACCCATAGAATCAACCTTATAATCTTTGAGTTGCCTGCTCATACCCTAGAGGAGATTAGAAACGTGATAACTTTAAAATTTGATATGAGTAAGAGTGAAATATGTTCCCCCATGGACAAGTTATAAGACCTTCCGATTTCAACGTTCCTCTTCTTGTACTCCTTTTATGGAAATCACACATTAATTATGCATATAGTGTGGGAATGGCTGGAGACTTTGGATGATCCAATGGTGATAATAATTTCTATCAGCAATTGTTAGATTGTTAGATTTTCAAAGTTTTCAAAGCCACCTACTTTGAACCCAAGTCAACATGGCCGATTTTTGCATGTATTATGTACATAACATGTGTGAAAAGGGAAACAAGTGTTTACTAGAACAGTCACCTTACATTTATTCTTGGTTTCATTTTTTTTAGGCCTATGCACAAAAATACTCACTGTAAGATTCAGAGAAGTCGTTTAGAAAGTTCAATACACGATGTTATCTACGTGAGGAGATCATACATATTAATCTTCTTTAGGGTGATTTGTAAAGACTTTCCCTCCCCTCCCCCAGCTTTACATATACACCCAAAACCCTAAAGGGCTATACATGATTTGAATAGGGGTTATGCATACCTCAAATATAAGAAAAATTTAAAATCTCTCTTGATTAATAAAAACCTTGATTTTTTTTTCAAATCTCTACGATTTAAATGATTTAAATTTAGCTTTAAATCTCTACTTTGTACTATGCAAATACTCATCAAAATTTACCATTCTATCTCCGCTACACCTGTCTTTAGGTGAGCCTACAAACAATGCACCTTCACTTTTAGAATATCTTCTAACTATGAAGAACAATTCCAAAATATTTGAAATTTAGATATCCATAAGATCTATGCTTGGTTATCTTCTCCAAGAGAAATTATTGAATTAGAACTTCCGATATGAAATAATCATGAGATTTCCAAACACATGTAGCGATCATTGGTGAATGCTTGCCAAAGATTGTTATGAGAAAAAGAGGTCCTTTGACCATCAAATGATCTCTATTTTCCTCCGAATTTGGGTAGTGCATATAGATAACTAACTATGATTTCAATGGTATAAATTTCAAAGCATTTCGACATTTGAATCTTTCACAATGACCAAAACACGAGCCTCTATACCTCCAATATTTTAAAAATTTCCTGAGGCTAACTTTTTCTCTTTTTAATTATATCTCCTAGATGGAGGCATATCTCATTTTGAGACTTTCTAAGCACTATCTATCTAAGTTTAAACAAAAAATCATTCAAATTAGATAAATAATCACAGAGAACCAATCACCACTAGGTGACATGATCTTTGGTCATTGAACAAATTCCACAAGCTTCACTTCTATGTGTAGAGATCATTTGACCTACCAAATGATCTTCAAAAGTGCATCTATGAAACTTGCATATGCAACAAAAAGCATTCAATCCGGATGTTCCAATTAAGAGAAATGCCCGTGCTCACAAGACACTATCACTTCTTTCAGGCCTCCACCACTACTAGCGACACCTCTAGTGCAAAAGTCATTTGACCTCTATAATATCATTAAAAAAAGACTTGAAAATTGGACAAGTTCAACTAAATTCTTTGAGCTACTTACTCTCCAAATTTCAATAATTAATTTAGACATTTTTTCAAAGAGAAAGATTCAAATCTTTCTAAGGCTACGACCTTTTTTAACAAAGGCCGACATCGAAGCTCATCAACAAAACCATTCTTATATGTCATATTCAACATTCTAATCATTATTTATAGCGCAGTAAAAGAGGGGGGGGGGGGGGGGGGGGGGGGGGGGAGGGAAGGGATTTGAGATCCAGAGATGCAAGGGAGGCTAAAAGCGGGGGGGGGAACATGGAAGCTACTAACTTCATGCATGCATCACATGCATGCATGCACGAAAGCATGAGCTTATTCGTGACCAAAGGAATTTTGGCAGACTTGCTAACATTAAAGGGAATAAATATGGGCAAATGAGAAACATTGCATTGGAAGAAAGATATCCGTGATGCGGTATGCAAGAAGCTCATTCTGGTCCTGGTCCTCACTTCTGTGTCACTTCTAATGAGACGAACCAGTACTTATTCAGAGTGGCCTCTCGTACACAGCAACTTAAGAGGTACCACCAACCAGCTTAAAACTAAGACCTAGAGTCTAATTTGAAACGATGCATGAACCATACACACACATGCACACCAAAATTTTTTTCAAGAGAAATTTTAGAATGCACTTTCCGGTGAAAGTGTCCATCAATGGATGTTATTCTAATTGTTGTGCTTTTTTCACATTCATCAAATCTTATCATAAACAATCACATGCAAGCATGTAATACTTGTGGATGTTCATAGCCATAGCACTAACTTGTGCCGTCTAGGAATAGAATTGTACATCAACTCTACATCCATTTTCTTCCATGAAAAGGTACTCATGCAGGCATGAACTATCAGTTACGTTGATGCATATAAAAGCATCGTTGACATGAGTTCCTATGATTTCAAGTAGTCACTTCATCTATGTGACTCTTTACACGTCTCTTGAAAAAAAATTTGGTTGTTCTTGAGGAATCCATCCTCCAAACTACTTTTAGACATGAGGGATCTCTTGTATATTGTCTATACTAATTATCCATATCTATGTATTTGGATTTCCTGTCATCATCAATCAAAGAATAGAAGCAAAACTCTGATACGAATCTCGAAGAGCTTTCAGAATGGTTTGCACAAAGTGAACCACAAGATTTAGAAATCGATTGCTCCTTCAAACTTTGATCTTTGTCAAAAAATTGTCCATAGAATCTCCTTCATTCATATGTTCACTCTCCTATTGTTTTCGGAGGTAAGCAACACGAGTCTCATTTCTTGCATGATACAAAGTGGTAAGTGTATCCCAAGCATCCTTTGCATTTTTGCAAGAGCGAATATGAGAGATAATGGCATGTTTGATAGACAAGGCTATCAATACATGTGCTTGAGAATCTCTGCCATCCCAATGAATTTGTTCTACCATAGATGCAACAGGAACCAAAGCACGAACAAGAACCTAAAGATCATCTTCAATGCCATCTGCATCACCTTCAATAATTATATTTGCAGGTGTAGTAGGTTGTTTTTCAACTCCCTCCAGAACATCCCACGGTCCTTTTACAACCAATACATGAAGCATCATAGATGCCCATAATGGCTAATTGGTACCATCCAACTTATCCTTAGCAGCAAGCATATGGAATACATCATTGCTTTTAGCCATGGCCACTGACTAAAATACTCTGATGCATAAAAATGGTTGTATTCCAAAAGTTGAACAAAACTATCCTGTCGAGTTTTGCTAAGCCGATAACAGCTTTCAAGGCACTTGTTTTGGTGAACTGAAACTTGTATATACATTTGACACAAAAAGACAAAATTGCCTGCTCAAGCATTGCAATAGTGGGTTGGAAGGCCAAAACGAGCTCAAATCAGGATTTCAACACCACATAGCAAAGTTGTTTTGAGCTCATAATCACACAGAGTATGTTTACCAAATTTTGTGCGATTCTGAAACTGTGAATGGAGGGGTGTCGACAATGCCCTAGATGACACAACAACAAGCTCTGATACAAATTGTTGGAGTTTGAGGTCTACGAAAGCACATGAACAACACAAGGAAGAAGAAGAAGCTTGGAGCACAACAAACAATGTTGAATGTATTACCAAGTGAGTATACAGAGGTAAATAACCCACTGGGTAGCCGGGGGAAAAAACTTCTTAAGAGGGAAAAAAGTGCTCCGACGATCCTAAGTGTGTTCACAAACATCACTACCAAAATATATCAATAATTATGAAGGAACATTTAAAAGATCCCCTTCATATTTTTTCAATAATTAAAGTGAAGTACGAAGTCATATGAATCAAAAGTGTGCATACTTCCATAGCTTACATATGTATGCGTGAAGATATATGTATATTTTGATGTGAAGTAAATTAGTTGATAATGCATCACATGGTGCATACTTATGCATTGCATATAAATTCTCATAAACATGCCCTTAAATGATGAAATAAATTCCAAGCTTCAATTTCTTTGTGTGCAAATCTAGATTACTTTTTGAGTTTGGTTTCACAAAATTTCAATTTGAAATTCAATCAAATACTTATCAAAATTTACCATTCTATCTCCGCTACACTTGTGCTTAGGTGAGCCTACAAACAATGCACCTGCATTTTTAGAATATCTTCTAACTATGAAGACAAATTCCAGATTATTTGAAATTAAGCATATTATCTTCTCCAAGAGAAATTATTGAATTAGAACCTCCAATATTAAACAACCATGTGATTTCCAAACACGTGTAGCGATGTTTGGTGAATCCTTGCCAAAGATTGTTTTGAAAAAAAGAGGTCCTTTGACATATCAAATGATCTCTATTTTCCTCCAAATTTAGGTAGTGCATAGGCCATTAAGCATAATTTCAATGGTTTAAATTTCAAAGCATTTGTACATTTGAATCTTTCACAATGACAAAAATATAAACCTTTATACCTACAATATTTTAAAAATTTGTTGAGGCTAACTTTTTCTCTTTTAATCATATCTCCTAGATAGAGACATATCTCATCTTGAGACTTTCTAAGAACTACCCATCTAACTTTAAAGAGAAAAATCATTCAAATTGGGTAAATAATCAAAGAGAACCAATCACCACTAGGTGACATGGTCTCCGGTCATTGAACAAATTCCAGAGGCTTCACTTCTACGTGTAGAGTTCATTTGACCTTTCAAATAATCCTCAAAATTAATGAAAATAAATGTGGAGAAATTTCATCTATGAAACTTGCATATGCAACAAAGAGCATTCAATTTGGATGTACCAATTAAGAGAAATACCCTTGCTAACAAATTGTTGTCACTTCCTTAAGGCCTCTACCACTATTAGTGACACCTCTAGTTCAGAGGTCATTTGACCTCTGTAAAATCATTAAAAATAAACTTGAAAAATATACAAATTCAAATAGAGTCTTTGAGCTACTTGCTCTCCAAATTTCAATTAATTTAGACGCACTTTCAAAGAGAAATATCCAAATCTTTCTAAGGCTACAACCTTTATGTTGATCCTTATAATTAGACATGCTCATTCATTCTTTTGAATGGAATATGACATGGAAGCATACCCATGGACATGCCAATCATCTAACAGCAGTCAAATCAAATTAGTAATCCAAATCGCCTCATGGAAATGGATTATCTACATAGTATGCACTTTCCGGTGAAAATGTCCATCAATGGATGCTATTTTGATTGTTGATTTGTTTGCACATTCATTAAATCTTATCATAAACAATCATATGCAAGCATGTAATACTTGTATGGATGACCATAACCATAACACTAACTTGTGTTGGCTAGGAATAGAATTGTACATCGGCTCTACATCCATATTCTTCCATGAAAAGGTATTCATGCACTCAAGAATTACCATTTACTTTGATGCATATAAAAGCACCGTTGACATGAATTCCCATGATTTCAAGTAGTCACTTCATCTATGTGACTCTTTACATGTCACTTGAACAAAATTTTGGTTGTTCTTGAGGAATCCATCCTCCAAACTACTCTTAGACATAAGGGATCTCTTATATCTTATCTATACCAATTATCCATATCTATGCATTTGGATTGCCTTTCAGCATCAAGCGAAGAGTAGAAGCCAAACTCTGATATGAATCTGGAAGACCTTTTAGAACGGTCTACACAAAGTGAACTGCAAGCCTTATAAATCACCTGCTCCTTCAAATATTTGATCTTTGTCAGAAAATTTTCCACAGAATCTCCTTCATTCATATGTTCACTCTCCAATTGTTTTCGGAGGTAAGCAACACAAGCCTCATTTCTTGCCTGGTACAAAGTGGTAAGTGTATCCCAAGCATCCTTTGCTTTTTTGCAAGAGAGAATATCAGGGATAATGGCATGTTTGACAGGCAAGGCTATCAATGCATGTGCTTCAACATCTCTACCATCCCAACGAAGTTGCTCTATAGTAGATGTAGTAGGAATCGAAGCACGAATAGTGTAGAGGAGGTATTGGGGTATCCGCTTTTAACAAAAGTAGAGAATGAAGATTAAACACGTCCAGTACATCACCTACTCAAGGGGGGTTCTCTTTAGGGAAGTATACCCTTTAACATTTCTGTGAGCAGGTAGATAACACGGATTGCACAGAGTGGTAAATACTTTAGAAAATATGGACGACCAATGACCAAGGAAGACCATACACATCTTGATTCGAATCAGACGATTACAAGGTTGGGCAGAGTGATGCTCAAAAGTGCAAGCTTAGGGCTGACAAGCCACCCTAAAAGTATTAACTCCAATACAACAGATCAGCATAAGGGGCCACTGATATGCAGGCTAACTCAAAACAATACAAATGGTAGAATTTCTCAAGAGAATAGAGATTAATCAACACATTGACTCACAAAAAAGAAAATAAATCCAAGCTACTCTCTTACACTATAGTGCTCATAGCCCTCCACTGAGAAGCCTACCCTCTGTATACACACTACAGAGTAGCTCCTACAATAGACTTGAAACCACCAAGTGTAAGAGAGGACTTCTGCACGTTCGCACGAACCACTGTATCTCTAAAATTGTTGTACCCAGATGAGCAAAAATCCATTGCTTTTATAGGCCTCAATAGGCCAAGAGAGCCCTGCCGAATCTTCACGTCCGCTGATCACGCACCGGTTGATCTCCCAAAATTAGGGGGTAGGTCAAATATTCCTCTTGATTTGAATTGGATCCACAAAATTAGGTAGTAGCCGTGAATGGTTGGCGGCGACATTTGATTATCTACTTTCACTTTTAACCATTCCACTTTAATTTCAAGTCCTTATTAGCTCCGATGATGACTGATAACCGTGGAACACACTGAACTCTTGGACCAGAAGGAGCTTCTTCCTCCTCTTCATAAGACTCATGCATTAGTTGATGTTGTTCCCTCCTCATTTCTTCTTCCATGCAAACATCTTGCAGAATGGTTTCCTCACATTCATCAAGCTCCATATCTGTCATCTCCTGAGATGGCTTGGAAGGAAGAGTTGCCTCCAGAGTTTTGCATTGACCCACTATGTGATTGTGTGTGAGCGTGTATGTGTGCGGGAGTGGGTGTGTGTGAGGGTATGTGTGTATGCATGTGTGTGTGTGAGGGTATGTGTATATTCATGTGTGTGTGGGCTGCATGTGTGTGTGTGTAAGGGTATGTGTGTGCATGTGTGTTTGTGAGGGTATGTGTATATTCATGTGTGTGTGGGCTGCATGTGTGTGTGTAAGGGTATGTGTGTGCATGTGTGTGTGGGTGTGAGTGTATGTATGTGTGTGAACTATGCATGTGTGTGAACGTGCGCATGTGCATGAGGGAGAGGTAGAGAGAAAAGGGGTGGAAAGTGAGGGAGTGAGCGGGGGCGGGGGGTGGGGGAATTGGCGGGGGTGGGCGGGGGAATTGGCGGGGGTGAGGGGGGGGTTGAGCGGGGGTCCGCGGGGGGGGGGGGTTTTGCGGGGGTGGGCGGGGGTGCAGCGGGGGGGTTTGGTGGGGTCAGCGGGGGGGTTTGGCGGGGGTGGGCGGGGGAGTCAACGAGGAGGTGGGGCGGGTCAGCGGTGGGAAACGGGGGGAGGAGAGAGAGAGAGAGAGAGAGAGAGAGAGAGAGAGAGAGAGAGAGAGAGAGAGAGAGAGAGAGAGAGAGAGAGAGAGAGAGAGAGAGAGAGAGAGAGAGAGAGAGAGAGAGAGAGAGCACGTGGGGGCGGGGGAGGAGAGAGAAAGAGTTAGAGAGAGAGAGAGAGGGGGAGGGAGGGGTGGGTGGAGGGGATAGATGGTGGGGGGGGGGTAGTAGTGGCTGCGGGGGGGGACTAGTGGGAGTGGGGGTGGTGTTAGGCTGCGGGGGTGAGGTGAGGGGGGCGGGGTGGGAGAGAGAGAGAGAGAGAGAGAGAGAGAGAGAGAGAGAGAGAGAGAGAGAGAGAGAGAGAGAGAGATAGCTCGCGGGGGGCTGAGGGGGATTAGGCGTGGAAATCGGTGGGGGTGAGTGGCGATGGAGGGGGTGAGGGGGGGTCTAGCGGGGGTCAGCGGGGGGGTTTGGTGGGGTCAGCGGGGGTGGGCGGGGGAATTGGCGGGGGTGAGGGGGGGTTTAGCGGGGGTCAGCGGGGGGTTTGGCGGGGTCAGCGGGGGGGTTGAGCGGGTGTCCACGGGGGGGTTTGGCGGGGGTGGGCGGGGGAATTGGCGGGGTGAGCGGGGGGGTTTGGTGGGATCAGCAGGGGGGTTTGGCGGGGGTGGGCGGGGGAGTCAACGAGGAGGTGGGGCGGGTTAGCGGTGGGAAACGGGGGGAGGAGAGAGAGAGAGAGAGAGAGAGAGAGAGAGAGAGAGAGAGAGAGAGAGAGAGAGAGAGAGAGAGAGAGAGAGAGAGAGAGAGAGAGAGAGAGAGAGAGAGAGAGAGAGAGAGCACGCGAGGGCGGGGGAGGAGAGAGAAAGAGTTAGAGAGAGAGAGAGAGATAGCTCGCAGGGGGCTGAGGGGGATTAGGCGGGGAAATCGGTGGGGGTGAGTGGCGATGGAGGGGGTGAGTGGCGGGGTGAGGGGGTAGATGGAGGGGGTGAGTGGCGGGGGAATATGGAGGAGGGAGAGAGATAGAGAGGGAGAAAGAGAGATAAAACAAATCACTAAGGTGGCAATAAAAGTGAAAGCAACAATTGCCCGTGACACAAGTATGTCCGAAAAATGGAACAGACACTCCCTGAAGCTGCAGCCCAAGGCATCTGAGAGCTCTCCTCTCATTCTCTTTCTCTTCTATCTTCTTAGGACTAGTGGGTTTTGACCCTTGTGCTTGGAGCCCACTGCCTCATGCCCCAAAGAGAGAGAGAGGGAACATAGAAGGGGCACTACAGACCCCCACATCAAGCTTTTGCACCGTCCCTGGTGCAATTTCTCCCTTATTTTACTTATTTCAATGAGATCTAGTTATTCTGCAATTACTGAAAAGAAACATGGTATGTACAAGGGGTGGAATGCTTCCATTTTGACCTAATTCAGATACTTCTTCACCCTGGAGATGTTGACCAGGGGAATCCTTTTACCCTGCAGATCTTCCAGATGCACTGCACCATGTGGCAATACCTCGATTACCTTATAAGGTCCTATCCACTTGGGTGCCAATTTAGTTTGAATTGGTGGAACGTGATGCACTAAAACCATGGACCCTTCCTGAACTTCATTGGATCTCAAATACCTGTCATGCATTCTTTTGCGGTCTTCCTGTGTTACCAGAAGTTTCTGCATTGCCCCTTCTCTGTACTCTTCTAATGCCACCAATCTTTGAATGGGGGGTTCAATTCCAATGGTTTTGATTCCTATTTCTTTTTTGATAATGAACTCGAATGGTGCCAATGCTTCTTTCCCATATACTAAACGAAATGGAGTCTCGCCTGTAGTTACCCTTTTCGTGGTTCTGAAAGCCCAGATTGCACCGATCAGTGCTAGTGGCCAGGAGCTTTGATGATTGAAAGATAATTTGCGAAGTAGTTCAATCAAAATCTTATTGGAACTCTCTGCTTGGCCATTTGCCCTTGGGTAATAGGCACAAGACTTTTTATGGAAGATTTTGTACCTGTCAAATATAAACTGGAGCAGTTGATTTACAAAATGTGTGCCTCTATCACTAGTAATCTCCAGTGGGCAACCAAATCTTGAGAAAATACGTTTATACACAAATTTAGCTACTGTTAAAGCCGTGCAATCCACAGTAGCTTTAGCCTCTACCCATTTAGTGGCATATCATGTAGCCATCAAAATATACTTTTTACCTCCAGGTTGACCAGTTGGGCTAATTGGTCCTATGATCAAGACCCCATCGTTCAAATGGAAGCCATCCAATAGATATGACTAATGGTTGGAAATTCAATCTGGTTGGCGCAGGAGCACACCTCTGGCAGATGTGGCATTCTTTAGCAAACTTGATTGCATTCTTGAAAATATGAGGCCACCATAAACCTTTGTGGATGATTCTATGAGCCAATTCTTCCCCCTTTAGATGTCCTTCATTGTGTGCAGCCTCTAGCAGAAGATTTACCTCCTCTGGATAGACACACCTTCTCAATATATCATCCTGACAGTATTTATATAAATTTCCATTTATAAGAGAATAGGCTTTGGTTTTCAAAAGTAATCTTCTTTTTTCTACAGGTTTCAAGTGTTCTGGGAACTTTCCAGTAGTGAGAACATGAAGAATTTCATCATACCAACCAGTCCGAATTGCAATTAGGAAAAGATTGCTATCCACCAGTTCATCATTAATACCTGTTGCCTTTTCGCTCATTGCAGTTCTGGACACTTGATCTGCCATGTAATGCTCTTTACCTGGCTTAATATGAATATTAAAATTAAATTCTTGAAACAAGAGTAACCATCTCCAAATCCTTCCGGCTACTCTAAGCTTGTTTATCAAATACTTCAAGGGCTGATGATCAGAGATAACAATGAAATGTACACCAAGGAGATAATGTCGAAACTTTTGAAGAGCAAATACGATAGCCAAACCTTCTCTTTCCGTTGTACTGTAATTCCTTTCAGCTTGGTTGAGTAATCTGCTGGCATAAGAGATAGGTCTATCCACTTTGTGAGATGATGGTTGAGATAAAACTGCACCAACAGCATGAAGACTAGCATCTGTATGCACATGAAATTCCAATGACCAATTAGGAACACTTAAAAGTGGAGCAGTACATAGCCTCAAATTTAGTTCACAAAATGCTTTGTCGGCTTCAGCACTCCATGAGAAAGGGATCTTTTTACTGGTAAGCCTTGACAAGGGCTTAGCAATTTCTGAATACATCCTAATGAATCTTCTGTGATACCCTGCATGGCCCAAGAAACTTTGCACTTCCTTTGGGTTTTGTGGAATTGGCATGGAAAGAATAGCTGTAACCTTTGCAGGGTCAACAGATATACCTTCAGCAGATACTATGTGACCAAGAAGAGTGCCCTTAGTGACCAAAAAGTGACATTTATCAGGATTCAATTTTAAACCTGTTTTGAGACATTGCTCAAAAATTTCTTTTAGATTTTCCAAATGGTCATGGAAATCTTGAACTGCTGCCCTTCTATCTGTACCTGAAAATACTGAAAAGTCATCCATGAAAATGCGTAGAAAGGTTGTTAACCATTTGCCCAATATCAGATACATCGTTCTATTAAATGAAGCCGGTGCATTCTTCAAACCAAAAGCCATTCGAGTATAGACATAAATGCCCCAGGGAGTAACAAAGGCTGTTTTGTCCCTATCATCAGGATGGATCACTATCTGATTGTATCCACTAAAACCATCCAAGAAACTATACAAAGTGTGACCAGCTACTTCCTCAAGCACCTGCTCTGTGAAGGGCTGAGGAAATCCATCTTGAATAGTCACTTTATTCAAAGCACAAAAATCAACACATACTCTTATTTTTCCACTATTTTTCTTGGGCACAATAACCATAGAAGAAAGCCACCTGGAATGTTCTACTGGAACAATTATACCCGCTTCTTCTAGTTTTGTAATCTCTACTTTTACCGCTTCTGCATACTTTGGATTGAGTTGATATGGCCTACTTCTTACAGGCGCGGCTCCCTCAACTAAGGGTATCCGATGTAACCCAAGCTCTTCTGGTATCCCTCTTAGATCTTTGTAGGACCATGCGAAGACACTTTTATAAGTAAAAAGCAAAGAAGTTACCTTCTGTAGCAAGGGAGGATAATGCCACAACCAGGATGCCAAATGGACCATTTGAGGGTTCTCTTCATCTCCTAAATTTACTTCTTGAACCAATGTTTCAAGACTGGTCTTGCTTGAGAAATCATCTCCACTATATGCAGGAGTGGATTTTAATTTATATTCTGCAACATGTTCTTTCATCCATCCTTGAGGTATATCTGCAAAAGGAAGATCTTCTCTGCTCTTAGGTTCATAATCTTCCCTCTCTGATACTTTTATATTGGTTGCCTCCTCAAAGCTTGTATTTTCCTTCAATTGCTCATTCTCCAACACCTTGTGGTCTTCATTGCCCTTTTCTGTAATTTCCTTATCTGCAACTTCTTCCTCAATTTCATTGATCTCCACTGTGCAACACTCTGCACTTCCCATCTTCCAATTTAACAATGTATCATCTTCTTGGGGTAGAGAGGGCATTACCTGAGTATCCACAGTATATCCAGTGGTTTTTTCTGAATCAAATCCTTCTTCCAAGTGTAATTGTAGTTGGCTATTGGTGCTTGTTGAAATCCATAGTTTGTTTTTCCCCCAATCTTGCAAAGCTTTTGCTTGTCTCAGCCAAGGTCTCCCCAGGAGTAAAGGGTAAGAAGTCTCCTGTGGAAGTGCAATAACAACAAAATCCAACACAAAGTGGCAACCCTGTACTATCATCCGTACCTTTTCAATAATGCCAAGAGGCGCAACCCGATGTTGATTTGCTAGTGTAACTGTAAATGGTGCCATTTTGGTGGGGTTCAAATTTAGTTTCTTCATTGTGAAATCTGGCATCAAATTGATACTAGAGCCTCCATCTATGATCACACCTGTGAGAGTTTCATCCTTTATACAAACAGATAATCTTGAGCTTTGGTAGTCTGCTAAGGGTGCAGGGGGAAAATCAACCATGAAACCATCTATACTAGGTGATTGGACTAAGTGAGCAGAGTGTATAATCTTCAGTAAGTCACTTCTTATTTTTGAATCCATCCTTATAAGTTCATATAGACTAACCTTGTGATGAATACCTTTCAAGATCTGTTCAATGTTTACCTCCTGAGTGTTTTCTTGCAGACTTGTTGGTTGGCCCTTTAGAGAAGTAGTCATCTTATTATAAGCTCCTTCAATTTCTGCTTGGTCCTTCCATCCAGACTCCTTTTCTTCCTCTTTATCCTGAAATCCTTGTTGTTCATCTCTCTGGGTTGCAGTTGCTTGCCTAGCTCTAGTCATCATGGGCATTGCAGAGGATGAAACAGCATAAGTCTGAGTGGTTTTTCCTTCTTCATGTGGAGAGACTGCAATCATGTGAATTGGAGCAGGACGACCTCTTGGGCAATCTTTGGTATAATGATCCTTGGCCTCTGGACAATGTTGACAAGGAGGTGCATCTTCTAGAAGAGAACACCTGTTTTGCATGTGGCGGTACTCACCACAACGATAGCACATCAAAAGTCTATTATACCTAGGCTTTGCAGGCCGATTCTCCTCTCTATTAGATGTATTTGAAGTACTAGCATAGTATGAATCCAAAGTTTGAGGGTTACTTCTTTGCTGTGTACCCTTGAGGTAGTAGCAATCTCTAGCTTCATGACCATCCTTTCCACAAAATTGACAGCTTACCTTGTTAGGGCAATTAGCATTGGAATGTCCATTGTTGTTACAGATCGTGCACCAAATTTGTCTCCTTATATCTTGTGTGGTCTTCAAATCTTCTAACTCACGACGAAGTTGGGCTACTTCATCATTCGTGCGTCGTAGTGGTGGCAAGACCTTCTCTTCTTGTTGATTTTGTTGCATTTTTAATGCCTCCAGTTCCCTCCTTAGTTGCTCAATAGGATCCAGGTCTGCAGCATACTTAGGTTGTGTATCCCCTTCAAAATGTTGCCTTGCTTCTTCAATGCGTGATGCCGCTGCAACAAAATCATTGAGGGTGGCATCCAATCTAAGAGACTCACGAAGCTTCTGCTGAGATGACCTGGGCAGAGCCTTCTCTATCCACTTTTTAACCAAAAAGTCACATGGAGCATGTGGCAGACGTGCAACAAGTGCTTTTGTTCTAGTGTGAAGTTCATGAAAGGATTCACCTGATCTTAGCTTCAAATTCTCTAGCTGATCTAGAGCTCTTTCTAAGGAATCACTTGGTCGGAATGTCTGTGAGAATGCCGCCTTCAGAGCCTCCCATGTAGTGAAATGGCCGTCTACATATTGACTATACCATTTATCTGCAAGACCCTCCAATGTGGATGGAAAAAGTGCCAACATTGCATCCTCTCTATTTTGCAGACCTCTTCCACGGCATAAAGAGATGAATCTCCTCACATGATCATCAGCATCCTCATAAGCTTGTCCCTTGAAGGTAGGGAATTTGATGTTTAATCTGGAGAGCAAATGAGAGAGGTCCTCCATTTGTACTGGTGTTTCTTCGGACGTATCTGAGGAGAAGTCTAGGGTTCTCCTATACCTCTCTTTTGACAATGGTGTCGTACCCAAATCAATAGATAAATTTAGGGAAGGCAGAGGGGAGGTAGACTCACTAGCCGTGGTTATTGCTAACTTGTTAAGGCTCCTCCGAACACGAAGAGACTCCTTATCTGCTCGTGTATGGGTCATGTACTTACTTGCCAATGTAATAGGGCAAAGATACCTCTCACAGAAATGCAAAGGTCCCACCGGGCGTGCCAAACTGTAGAGGAGGTACTGGGGTATCCGCTTTTAACAAAAGTAGAGAATGAAGATTAAACACGTCCAGTACATCACCTACTCAAGGGGGGTTCTCTTTAGGGAAGTATACCCTTTAACATTTCTGTGAGCAGGTAGATAACACGGATTGCACAGAGTGGTAAATACTTCAGAAAATATGGACGACCAATGACCAAGGAAGACCATACACATCTTGATTCGAATCAGACGATTACAAGGTTGGGCAGAGTGATGCTCAAAAGTGCAAGCTTAGGGCTGACAAGCGACCCTAAAAGTATTAACTCCAAT
Source organism: Ceratopteris richardii (assembly GCA_020310875.1). Lineage (NCBI taxonomy): Eukaryota > Viridiplantae > Streptophyta > Polypodiopsida > Polypodiales > Pteridaceae > Ceratopteris > Ceratopteris richardii. The sequence goes on along the minus strand of CM035412.1, from coordinate 82,575,161 downwards.
ACAACAGATCAGCATAAGGGGCCACTGATATGCAAGCTAACTCAGAAAATACAAATGGTAGAATTTCTCAAGAGAATAGAGATTAATCAACACATTAACTCACAGAAAGGAAAATAAATCCAAGCTACTCTCTTACACTATAGTGCTCATAGCCCTCCACTGAGAAGCCTACCCTCTGTATACACACTACAGAGTAGCTCCTACAATAGACTTGAAACCACCAAGTGTAAGAGAGGACTTCTGCACGTTCGCACGAACCACTGTATCTCTAAAATTGTTGTACCCAGATGAGCAAAAATCCATTGCTTTTATAGGCCTCAATAGGCCAAGAGAGCCCTGCCGAATCTTCACGTCCGCTGATCACGCACCGGTTGATCTCCCAAAATTAGGGGGTAGGTCAAATATTCCTCTTGATTTGAATTGGATCCACAAAATTAGGTAGTAGCCGTGAATGGTTGGCGGCGACATTTGATTATCTACTTTCACTTTTAACCATTCCACTTTAATTTCAAGTCCTTATTAGCTCCGATGATGACTGATAACCGTGGAACACACTGAACTCTTGGACCAGAAGGAGCTTCTTCCTCCTCTTCATAAGACTCATGCATTAGTTGATGTTGTTCCCTCCTCATTTCTTCTTCCATGCTAACATCTTGCAGAAAGGTTTCCTCACATTCATCAAGCTCCATATCTGTCATCTCCTGAGATGGCTTGGAAGGAAGAGTTGCCTCCAGAGTTTTGCATTGACCCACTATGTGATTGTGTGTGAGCGTGTATGTGTGCGGGAGTGGGTGTGTGTGAGGGTATGTGTGTATGCATGTGTGTGTGTGTGGGTATGTGTATATTCATGTGTGTGTGGGCTGCATGTGTGTGTGTAAGGGTATGTGTGTGCATGTGTGTTTGTGAGGGTATGTGTATATTCATGTGTGTGTGGGCTGCATGTGTGTGTGTAAGGGTATGTGTGTGCATGTGTGTGTGGGTGTGAGTGTATGTATGTGTGTGAACTATGCATGTGTGTGAACGTGCACATGTGCATGAGGGAGAGGTAGAGAGAAAAGGGGTGGAAAGTGAGGGAGTGAGCGGGGGCGGGGGGTGGGGGAATTGGCGGGGGTGGGCGGGGGAATTGGCGGGGGTGAGGGGGGGGTTGAGCGGGGGTCCGCGGGGGGGGGTTTGCGGGGGTGGGTGGGGGAATTGGCGGGGGTGAGCGGGGGGGTTTGGTGGGGTCAGCGGGGGGGTTTGGCGGGGGTGGGCGGGGGAGTCAAGGAGGAGGTGGGGCGGGTCAGCGGTGGGAAACGGGGGGAGGAGAGAGAGGGGGGGAGAGAGAGAGAGAGAGAGAGAGAGAGAGAGAGAGAGAGAGAGAGAGAGAGAGAGAGAGAGAGAGAGAGAGAGAGAGAGAGAGAGAGAGGGAGTGAGGGGTGGGTGGAGGGGATAGATGGTGGGGGGGGGGTAGTAGTGGCTGCGGGGGGGGGGGGACTAGTGGGAGTGGGGGTGGTGTTAGGCTGCGGGGGTGAGGTGAGGGGGGCGGGGTGGGAGAGAGAGAGAGAGAGAGAGAGAGAGAGAGAGAGAGAGAGAGAGAGAGAGAGAGAGAGAGAGAGAGAGAGAGAGAGAGAGAGAGAGAGATAGCTCGCGGGGGGCTGAGGGGGATTAGGCGGGGAAATCGGTGGGGGTGAGTGGCGATGGAGGGGGTGAGGGGGGGTCTAGCGGGGGTCAGCGGGGGGGTTTGGTGGGGTTAGCGGGGGGGTTTGGCGGGGGAATTGGCGGGGGTGAGGGGGGGTTTAGCGGGGGTCAGCGGGGGGGTTTGGCGGGGTCAGCGGGGGGGTTTGGCGGGGGTGGGCGGGGGAATTGGCGGGGGTGAGGGGGGGGTTGAGCGGGGGTCCGCGGGGGGGTTTGGCGGGGGTGGGCGGGGGAATTGGCGGGGTGAGCGGGGGGGTTTGGTGGGGTCAGCGGGGGGGTTTGGCGGGGGTGGGCGGGGGAGTCAACGAGGAGGTGGGGCGGGTCAGCGGTGGGAAACGGGGGGAGGAGAGAGAGAGAGAGAGAGAGAGAGAGAGAGAGAGAGAGAGAGAGAGAGAGAGAGAGAGAGAGAGAGAGAGAGAGAGAGAGAGAGAGAGAGAGAGAGAGAGAGAGAGAGAGAGAGAGAGAGAGAGAGAGAGAGAGAGAGAGAGAGAGCACGCGGGGGTGGGGGAGGAGAGAGAAAGAGTTAGAGAGAGAGAGAGAGAGAGAGAGATAGCTCGCGGGGGGCTGAGGGGGATTAGGCGGGGAAATCGGTGGGGGTGAGTGGCGATGGAGGGGGTGAGTGGCAGGGTGAGGGGGTAGATGGAGGGGGTGAGTGGCGGGGGAATATGGAGGAGGGAGAGAGATAGAGAGGGAGAAAGAGAGATAAAACAAATCACTAAGGTGGCAATAAAAGTGAAAGCAACAATTGCCCGTGACACAAGTATGTCCGAAAAATGGAACAGACACTCCCTGAAGGTGAAGCCCAAGGCATCTGAGAGCTCTCCTCTCATTCTCTTTCTCTTCTATCTTCTTAGGACTAGTGGGTTCTGACCCCTGTGCTTGGAGCCCACTGCCTCATGCCCCAAAGAGAGAGAGAGGGAACATAGAAGGGGCACTACAAATAGGAACCTGAAGATCATCTTCAACACCATCTACATCATATTCAATAACTATATTTATAGGTGTAGTAGGTCATTTTTCAATAGCTTGCACAATAGTCCACAGTCCTTTTAGGACCAATACACGATGCATCATATATGCCCATAATGGGTAATTGGTACCATCCAACTTATCCTCAATAGCCAGAATTTGGAATGAATCATTGCTTTGAGCCATGGCCACTGACTAAAATATGCCGATGCATAAAAATGGCTATATTTCAAAACGTTGAACAAAACTTCCCTGTTGAGTTCTGCTAAGCATGTAGTAGATTTCGAGATGCTTGTACTGGCGAACCAAAACCTGTATTTATGTTTGGCACAAAAAGTTAAAATTGCCTACACAGGCATTGTGATAGTGCATTCGGAGTTTGAAAGGAGCTCAAATCGAGATTTCAACACTCATACAATGAAGTTGTTTGGAACTCATAATCACCCGCAGTATGTTGACCAAATTTCATGCGATTATGAGATTGTGAATGGAGGGGTGGCGACAATGCCCTAGATGATGCAACAACATCCTTTGATACCAGTTGTTGGAGTTTGAGGTTTGCGAAAGCACACGAACAACACAAGGAAGAAGAAGAAGCTTGGAGCACGACACACAATAGTAAATATATTACCAAGTGAGTGTACAAAGGTAAATAATGCATTGGGGTTATAGACATATATACAAGCCGAGAAGAAAAACTCCTAAAGAGGAAAAAATTGCCCCATCTATCCTAAGTGTGTTCACACACATCACTATGAAGGAGCATTTAAATGATCCCCTTCATATTTTTTCAATAATTAAAGTGAAGTACTTCATATTTTTTTCAATAATTAAAGTGAGGTACGAAGTCATTAAAATCAAAAGTGTATATACTTCCAAGTATAGCTTACGTATGTATGTGTGAAGATATATGTATAATTTTATGTGATGTAAATTAGTTGATAAAGCATTGCATGGTGCATATTTATGCATTGCATATAAATTCCCATAAACATGTGAGTATGAATACTTATAACCTAGAGGAGACTAGAAACGTGATAGATTTAAAATTTGATATGACTCCGGTAGTGCGTTCAAAGGCTGAAACAAGCTCAGATTCGAATTTTGACACGACATAGCAAAGCTTTTTTGAATTCTTAATCAGCTCGAGTATGCTCACTAAATTCATACGATTCTGAGACAATGACCGGAGTAGTATTGATGACACCCTAGATGAAGCAAAACGTGCTCTGAGTTTGAGGTCTACAAGGAACATTGGAGCACAACACACAATATTGATTGTATTACAAAGTGAACGTACAAAGATAAGTAACCTCTCCATCCTTTATCTGTAATGAAGTGTTTTCCTTATGTGGTCAATGGAGATCGATGCTACGTACACATGTTTTATATCCTTGAGTAGCCTCCTTCAATGTATATCTTCTCTCAAGCATCGATACCACCTGTATGTGATGATATTATGGTTATATTACGTTAAGTACTTAATTGCATTAAAGTTCAAGCTCTTGCTTATCTATTTCAACACTAGTGAAGAAACTAAAGACCATGTGTTCTCTTGCAAATGCTCCGAAATTTTGAAAGACTCATGAAACACATTTGATTACTCGGACTTTGAAAATCAGTAGTGGTAGATAAGCAATCATCCATCTCCAAAAACAATATCAACTTCACAATTGAAAAGTTTGGTAAATTTCGGTCATCAAACTTAATTTACATGAAAAATTTCCTTGCAACTCAAAACTTTGAATAGAGATGGACCATAGACTATGTGACATAAAAAGAATCTAAGATTCGGTTCAAAATACATACCATTATGAAGGAGTGTATTAAACATTTAAATGATCCGCTTCATATTTTTTCAATAATTAAAGTGAGGTACGAAGTCATATAAATCAAAAGTGTGCATACTTCCAAGTATAGCTTACATATGCATGTGTGAAGATATATGTATATTTTGATGTGACGTAAATTAGCTGATAAAGCATTGCATGGTGCATGCCCATGCATTGCATATAAATTCCCATAAACATGTGTGTATGAATACTAGAGTCTTTCTTATTTATTATGAAATCATAGCACAAAGAATTATATGTTGGCCTTCAATTCTCTTTCAATTACTTGTAGAACAACACTAGTGACAACTTCCATGATGAAGTTTGATTGAGGTTGAGAATACAAAACATTGCTTTTTTAAGGATCAAATACAACCCGAAAATATGCATAACAGAAAAAAATTAAGAAGCTAACCTCAAAAGAATTCGGAGCAAGTGAGTTATGGCCTTTCGTACGAGACTTTTCTTCAAATTTCTCATGCATATACATATACAAATTGAACACATAGCATATACACCAAACGGAATGTCTCCTTTCATCATTATTCTCACTCTTTCTCTCCCAATAGAAATCTTTTTCGTGGACTTGGCTTGAACAAAAAACACCTTGGAATTCGTCTTTGTCTCTTCTCCTCAAAAATAAAAACTATAGGTTTTGCATGTGCATATGCCATGATATCAAAGCCAAAAAAGGCCCATATCTCATGTTTCAATGTTTTTAATTGTGCAACGCTTTGTCTTTGATCATGCTTTAAAGCACAAAACGGTCCTCTTCTTGTTGATTATTCACTGTAACTAAGAATAGTTTTCTTTGTTCTTGATCTATATTTGCACTAAATCACTTCTCAATTATGTAATTGTAGTTGGCTTTTGAGGAATGTAATTATTGGTTAATAAAATGCTTTGTTAGAGATTTTTAAAAAGTTAAAATCTTTCCTCATTCGCTGCTCTCGATTTTGTCGTCCTCTTTGGAAACCCGTACCTCTTCGTAATCAACCTTACAATCTTTTATTTGCCTACTCATAACCTAGAGGAGACGAGAAACGTGATCGCCTTTATTTGCCTGCTCATAACCTAGAGGAGACTAGAAATGTAGTAACTTTAAAAGATTGCTTGCATCATATATTAACTCACAAGAAATGGGAACCTATACAACTTGTCTCACTCCATAGCATATGAAATCAGAACACCCCTAAAGTTCTCCTCTTCCATGCTCTCATGGCACTATATTCCGACAGAGTCTCCTTTATCCAGCCCAGAATGGTCACCATAAACCAATCATCAATAAAACATATATCTAGGGTGTGACTAACCCATGCTGATCACACCATATCAGACAATGTCATAAGTAACATGTGGAAAACCTTTTCATTTCAAGAATTTACACTACATAAACAATTTTCAACAGCAACAAATTTAATCTTAACTTTAACTATCTTTTACTAATGCAAAATTTATGAAATTTTAAACCTTTCTAAAGCTTCTCTCAAGATTTCATTAGGCTGAAAAATCCCTTGACTTAGACATTCCCTCAAAGTTTTATTGCCAATTTATTGGAAGGGTCAAGCACTTGACGAACAAATCTAGAAATGTACAAGGTCATTTTCTTGAAGCCCTTAGATTGACAAAATAAATTCCAAATTTCAATTTCATTGTGTTCAAATTTAGATTACTTTTTGAGTTTGGTTTCACAAAATTTCAACTTGAAATTATTTCAAACAATGCACCTGCACTTTTAGAATCTCTTCTAACTATGAAGATAAATTCCAAATTATTTGAAATTTAGATATGCAATAGGGTCTATGCTTGAGTTCATAGGGTCTATGAACCTACAAACAATGCACCTGCACTTTTAGAATCTCTTCTAACTATGAAGATAAATTCCAAATTATTTGAAATTTAGATATGCAATAGGGTCTATGCTTGAGTATCTTCTCCAAGGGAAATTATTGACTGAGAACTTCCAATATGAAATAACCATGTGATTTTCAAACACATGTAGCAATCTTTGGTGAATCCTCATAGAAGATTATTTTGAGAAAAAATGGTCTTTATTTTCCTCCAAATTTGGGTAGTGCATAGATCACACGAGTATACATTTCAAAGCATTTGAACATTTCAATCTTTCACAATGAGCAAAATAAGAGCCTCTATACTTGCAATATTTTAAAAATTTTTTAAGGTTAACTTTTTTGGTGAATCCTCATCAAAGATTTTTTTGAGAAAAAGAGGTCCTTTGACCTATCAAATGTTCTCTATTCTCCTCCAAATTTGGGTAGTGCATAGATCACAATGGTATACATTTCAAAGCATTTGGACATTTTAATCTTTCACAATGAGCAAAATACAAGCCTCTATACTTGCAATATTTTATAAATTTCTTGAGGCTGACTTTTTCTCCTTTAATCATATCTCGTAGATGGAAACATCTCATCTTGAGATTTTCTAAGCACTATCTATCTAATTTTAAAAAGATAAATCATTCAAATTGGATAAATAATCAAAGAGAACCAATCACCACGAGGTGACATGGTCTCTGATTGAATGAATTCCAAAGGCTTCAATTCTATGTGCACAGATCATTTGACCTACCAAATGATCTTTGAAATTAATGAAAATAAATATGGAGAAAGTGCATCTTATATGAAACTTGCATATGCAGTGAAAAGCATTCGATTTGGATGTACAAATTAAGAGAAATGGTCTTGCTAACATGCCATTGTCACGTGTTTTAGGCCTCTACCACTATTAGTGACACCTCTAGTGTAGAGGTCATTTGAACTTTGTAATATCATCAAAAAAAGCCTTGAAAATTGGACAACTTTCAACTAAAGTCTTTGAGCCACTTTCTCTCCAAATTTCAATAATTAATTTAAATATTCTTTCAAAGAGAAAGATTCAAATCTTTGTAAGGCTATGTATGATCTTTTTAACTATTTCCACAATTAACTTTGAAACTTAAAAATGGTGAGACATGGTAATCCTTATAATAAGACATGCTCATTCATTATTTTGAATGGAATATGACATGGAAGCATATCCATGCACATGCCAATCATCTAACATTGGTTAAATCAAATACGTAATCCAAATCGCCTCATGGAAATGGATTCTTTACATAGTATGCACTTTCCAGTGAAAGTGTCCATCAATGGATGTTATTCTAATTGTTGTGCTTTTTGTGATGGAGATGATTAATCTCCTAAAGACAAGCTATCATTGATGTTAGGGCACCTCTATATCAAGAATAACTCAAAACCTCAACCAATTTTAGAAGACCAATACGAAATTATCAAGACCTTAGCTAACTGTGAAGAAATTCATTACACAGAAAAGTTTGTTGCACTTAATTCATCCATTAACTGATCAAGTGTGTAAAGTTTGTGATGAAACTTTGTACAAGGTGTCGTTTAAAGGTTACGCACCTTCTCCAAGCTAAAACCTCTCAAAAGATTCAGTAAATCCTGAGACATGATTCAAACAATGTTCCTATGTCTAAAACTGTACTTCTATATAGTCGATTTTGACACCTGCAACTTCTAATGCATGGTTCTCCCAAATTAGACCCCGTTTATTCAAATGCATTTAGCCATAGATGGCTTACCTTCCAAATTATATTTTGACTCCTGATTTGTGTAAAACTTTACACTATGCACTGAGATTTGATCAATTATTTGATAATCAAGATTGCACATGTTTCAAAAGACACTCATCACTTCTTCACATACAAATGTTCCTACACATAATTCTCTCATCCTGTTTACAAATAGGCTCTCAAATCTTAACCATAGATGCATTAACTATGGACTTAGATGTCTACAAAAGGATTCCTGAAATGATCAAACACAGAAGGAGGAATGAAGAAAGGATCAACATGCAATTCTCAGAAAACTTCTTCTATTCAACTCATCTTTCATATGATGGATGATACACACATAACTCATAATCAAGTCCTCTCTATCTCACCCATATTTCATCTCTTGCATATATCACGACTATATACATGTGTGTGTGTGTGTGTATATATATATATATATATATATATATATATATATATATATATATATATATATATATATATATATATATATATATATATATATATATTTATTTATTTATATATTTATTTATATATATATATGAGTGTGGATTCGTCATTACTTCAAGTATTTTTGAAGTATTTACAAAGCTAATGTACATGTATATAGACCATCTCGTTCTGAATATCTACTTCACTTCATGCTCGGCTTCAATCTTTTATTCATGTCTTCACTCCTAAGCTTCATAGAATCACCAATTGTTGATTGTCTTAATCCAACAGCTCCCCCTCAATCATCAATTGTGATTACCTGCATCTTCTTTATCCCTACCATATCTTTAAATCTCTGCAACTTGGGTCCATCCAAACTCTTTGTCAACATATATGCAAGTTGATCTTTTGTAGGAGTATGCATGATTTCTATTTCTTTATCAACAAACTTCTCTCTCAAAAAATGATATTGAATCTCAATATGTTTGGTCTTGGCATGAACACAGGGTTAGCTCCCAAATACTAAGAACTCATGTTGTCTCCACAAATGATAGGAGTACTTTGAATGATATCAAAACTCTTCATAAGAGTTTTTAGCCATATGAATTCCTTTGCAGCTTCTACCATGCCTTTGTACTCTGCTTTTGTAGATGATAAAGCACCTGTATGTTGCTTCTTAGAACACCATGAAATTAACTTATCTCCCACATAACATAAATATCCATGTGTTGATCTTCTATCATCAGAGTTACCTGCCCAATCTGCATCACTATATATCTTGATCCTTGTATCTAAAGTAAACCCATAGTAAAAACCTTCTTTAAGTGTGCCGTTGATATACCTACGCACCCTTTGACCTGCAATGCAATGTTCCTTTCTAGGGCAATGCATGAACTGAGATAAAACTCCAACTGCATATGATAGATCAAGCCTTGCTAATGTAGCATAAATCAAGCTACCCACCAAAATTTGATAAAGCTTCATGTCTTTGAATTGTTCTCCTCCATATCTACTCAATTTGTGATTCATTGGAGTTGGTGCTATCCTACAATCTTCCATTTTAAATTTGGTTAACAATTCTTCGAATACCTTTCTTGAGTTACATATACTCCATATTGAGTATATGAAATCTCCATTCCCAAGAAATACGTCAGATTTCCCAAGTCATTGATCTTGAATTCTTTCTCCATTTGATTCTTAAGCATTTGTATGCCTTTGTCATCTGTTCCTATAAGAATTATGTCATCAACATAAATACAAACATAAATAAATCCATCCTCACTTGCTTTGACTAGCAAGCATTATCTGTCTTTGATGCTTGAAACCCAAGTTCCTTCAGGAACTTTACAAGCCTATAATTCCATACCCTTGGGACCTGCTTCAAGCCATACAAAGATCTCTTGAGCTTACACACATGATCTGGATAAAATTGATCTTTAAAACCATCTGGTTGTTCCATGTAAACTTCATCTAAAATGTAACCATTAAAAAATGCATTCTTCACATCTAATCTAGATAATTTCCAACCTTTGCTGAGAGTCCTTATGGTTGTCATCTTTGCAACAAGACTATAAGTTTCATCATAATCCACACCATATGTCTGTGCATATCCTTTTACAACAAGTCTGGCTTTGTACCTAGACACACTTCCATCTGCAAATCTTTTTGTTTTGTAAACCCACTTACATCCAATTACTTTTTGATTGATTGGTTTTTGTACCGATTCCCAAGTCTCATTCTCAATGAGTGCATCATACTCTTCCTTCGTAGCTTTTTTCCAATTCTCCTTTCCTTTGGCTTCATCATATGTGGATGGGTCTTCATCTGCTTTTATCATATAAGCATAATCTTTAGTAGTCAAGAATGAAGTGTCATAGCTATACCTTGTAGGTTTCCATTTGTGCCTTGATGACCTTCTGAGTTCTCCACTTCTTGAAGTTTCTAGTTCATCACATTCTAGATCAAACCTTGGAGTTTCTTCAACTTCAACTTGTGCTTCATTGTTCTCTTCTTCATCAAATATTTGAACCTTTGATTTACCTTTCTTCTGGTTCAATGTTTCTTCAAGACCTGCATAAGTATTATTTGTACCTGAGTACCAAGTACTTCGCTCATCAAATGTGACATACTTTGATACAAGAAATTGCTTTGTAGATGGACTCCACAACCTGTGTCCCATTTGCTTATCATCAAAGCCAATAAACACATATTTTTCAGCCTTTGGTTCCAACTTATGTCTTAATTGATAAGGAACATAAGCATAGGATAAGCAACCAAATACTTTGCAATGATCTAATGTAGGTCTCTTATCCCACTAAGCTTCATATGGTGTCATACCCTGCAAAGCTTTACATGGTAGCCTATTAACCAACTATGTAGCTGTATTTACAGCCTCAACCCACAAATAATTAGGGCAATTCTTTTCTTTCATCATTGATCTTGCAAACTCAACAAGAGTTCCATTTCTCCTTTCTGCTACACCATTTTGTTGAGGAGAGTACGTGTAAGTAACCTCTCTCTTTATACCTGCATTCCACAAATAATCACTGAATTCATTTGAGAAATACTCTCCCCCTCCATTTGATCTTAACCTCTTCAATTTTTGTCTTGTAATTCTTTCTGCTTATACATGATAGTGTTTGAATGCATTAAACACCTCTGACTTGTCTTGGATCACATAAATAGTGATCCACCTAGTAGAATCATCAACATATATGACATAATATCTTGAACCATTTATACTAAAGTCCTTTGAAGGACCCCACACATCTGTATTTACCAATTCAAGTCTTTCTGAATACATGAAACCATGCTTATTATATGATTGCTTATGAGCCTTACCTAATTGACATGATTCACATCTGTATGTCATGTGTTGACCTGAAACATTAGGTAATCCAAGTATTGAACCATTACTAATCATCTCTTTGATACCTCTTTTATTGAAGTGTCCAAGCCTCTTATGCCAAAGATCCAACTCAGACATCTTTTGCTCTCCATATGTAAACATGGCATGCCCAACATTACCTTGTATCCTCAATGTGAAGAGCCTTCCTTCTTTCTTTCCTGTAACAATTTGCTTATACCTTGGCTAGGGTCTTCAACATAAAATCCATCATTAGTGAACCTTACCTCATATCCTTTTTCCATAATCTGTCCTACACTAATCAAATTCTTTGGAATTGTAGTAACATACAAAACCTTACTCAAGAGAGTATTTCCATCTTTGGCTTTAAGTGATCCAATTGACTTCACCTTGTGCTTTGTATTGTCGCCTGTTTGAATTGTATGATTGATTGCCTTATGATCCAAATCAATCATCAAAGCAATGTTTCCACTCAGGTGATTGCTACACCTTGAATCAATATAGAATACTCTTAAGTCTTCATTTGAAGCTTCACATGTTGCATTCATAATAAGAGTATAATCTTCTTTATGATCTGATGCATAATTGTAGTAGTTGTTATTGTAGGATTGGTTTTGGAAGTTTCTTCCTCCATTTCTTCCAAAGAAACTCCTACCACCTCTACCTTCTGAAATTTCCTCTCTGATGTCTTCCACCTCTTCCTCTGTGGTTAAAATTCTGATTAAAGTTACCATTGCTTTGATTATTATGGAAACATTCATGAGATAGATGATTGGTCTTACCACATGTCCAACAAGCTCTGACATTATCTTTGTTATTTCTACCTCTTCCTCTACTTCTGCCACTTCCTCACCCTCTTAGGAAGTTTGCTTGACTTGGAGTACCTTCATCTTTAACTAATTGTTGCTTTCCTTTGATAGCTTTCTTCTTGTCTTTAGAATACATTGCATGACCTGCACTCCTATCAACATCTCCTTTGATATCATTCTCAAAAGTTAGCATATGTCCTAACAGTTGATTCAAATAAGGAGTGAAATGATCTAATGAAAGTTCTGTTGACATTATGAAAGGCTTCCACTTCTTATCTCCTCTTAGACCTGTGAGAAGTTGTCTTACCAACTTATCTTCTTCAATATCTTCATCAACTGAAAACTAAGGAATCAGTAATGTCTTTCATCTTTGTCACATAATTAGATATTGATTATGAAGTCTTCTTCTTTAGTAAACTCTGCCCATAGTGATGCTTTCCTTGACTTGGTTGTATTGTGAAAATGCTCTTGCAAAGCACTCCATATATCACTTGCACTTTCAAGTCCTCTGATATGAGGAAGCAAGTAATCATTTACTACCATGTAGATTATGCTCCTTGCTTGAGCATCCTTCTTCATCCAAATCTTTAAATCTGCAAGCTCCTCCCTAGTTGGAACACTATAATTTTTAAACTCTGGCTTTTCTTCTTCTCTTGTGATGTATCCCATTAGATCTTTGCTCATAAGATGAGCTTCCATCCTCATAGACCAAGCTCGATAGTTCTCTCTATCCAACTTCTCAATTTGGAGACTATCTCCCATCCTTTCTTCACCTGTACTATCAAATCTTCAACCTTATAAGGAATGAATGTACCTTAGCTTCAGATTTACTCCTTTTGATCCTTTTTATTGCTCTCATGGGTCTCCCTTTAGCTTTTCCTTCACACTTTGTCTTTTTGAATCTTCAAATGTTGAATTTTGTATATCTGCAGTAGTCGGGTCTTCCTTTTCTTCGATTATGATGATTCCTGCTCTGATACCACTGATGGAGATGATTAATCTCCAAAAGACAAGCTATCCTTGATGTTAGAGCACCTCTATATCAAGAATAACTCAAAACCTCAACCAATTTAGAAGACCAATGCCAAATTATCAAGACTTTAGCTGAATGTGAAGAAAGTCATTCCACAGAAAAGTCTGTTGCACTCAATTCAACTGATCAAATGTGTAAAGTTTGTGATGAAACTTTGTACAAGGTGTTTCGTAAAGGTTGCACACCTTCTCCAAGTTAAAACTTCTCAAAAGATTCAATAAATTTTGATATATGATTCAAAAAATGTACCTATGTCTAAAACTGTACTTCTGTATAGTTGATTTTGACACGTGCAACTTCTAATGCATGATTCTCCCAAACTAGACCGCGTTTATTCAAATGCTTTTAGCCATAGATGGCTTACCTTTCAACTTAGATTTTGACTCCTGACTTGTGTAAAACTTTACACTATTCACTGAGATATGATCAATTCCTTGATCATCGAGATTGTGCCTGTTTCAAAAGAAACTCATCACTTCTTCACATACAAATGTTCCTACACATAATTCTATTAGCTTGTTTGGCTCTCAAATCTTAACCATAGATTCATTAACTATGGACTTAGACTATCTAAAAAAGGATTTATGAAATGATTAAACATAGAAGGAGGAATGAAGAAAAGATCAACATGCAATTCTTAGAAAACGTCTTCTATTCAACTCATCTTTCATCTGATGGATGGAACACACATAACTCATATTCAACTCCTCTCTATCTCACCCATATTTCATCTCTTGCATATATCTCCACTATATACAAGTATATATATATATATATATATATATATATATATATATATATATATATATATATATATATATATATATATATATATATATATATATATATATATATATATATATATATATATATATATGACTGTGGCTTCATCATTACTTCAAGTGTTCACCAAATTTCTTGCAATTCTGAGACTGTGAATGGAGGGGTGTCGACAATGCTCTTGGTGATGCAACAACATGCTCTGATACCAATTGTTGGAGTTTGAGGTCAACAGAAGCACATGAACAACACAAGGAAGAAGAAGAAGAAGAAGCTTACACCACAATACACAATACTAAATGTATTACCAAGTGAGTGGACAAAGGTAAATAACCCGTTAGGGTTATAAGTGTATATACAAGCCAAGGGGAAAATTTCCTAAAGAGGGAAAGAAGTTCCCCAGTGATCCTAAGTTTTTTCACACACATCACTACCAAATATGTATGAATTTATATCCAATGCATACTTATGCATTCCATATAAATTCCCATAAACATGTGTGTATGAATACTAGAGTCTATTTCCTAGCACAAAGAATTATAAGCTAGCCTTCAGTTCTCTTTCAATTACTTGTAAAAGACAAGAACAACACTAGTTACAACTTAGATGATGAAGTTTGATTGAGGTTGAAAATACAAAACATTGCTTTTTTAAGGATCAAATAAAACCCAGAAATTTGCATAACAAAAAACTAAAAAGCTAACCTCAAAAGACTTCGGGGCAAGTGAGCTATAGCCTTTCGTGCCAAATTTCTCATGTGCTTAATTCGAATTCATAACCAAAATGTGAGTAACAAAAAACACTTAAGAATAAGATATGATAAGCATAAATGATGCAAACTAAGGAATAAAACGATAAAGTCACTTACCTTCTTTGTGGCAGCCAACGAAGCACAAGTACCATGAATAGCTTTGCAAGCGATTTTGAAGAGGGATAGTAAGTTTGTACTTGGAGTATTGAACTCCCCAACATTTGAGACTTCATTGTCATCAAGTTACCTTCCTCGCATTTAAAATGAACTTTCAAGGCTACATGACCTGTAACTGTATTTGCAAGTGTAGTAGGTCATTTTTCAACACCTGGCACAATATTCCACAACCCTTTTACAACCAATACATGAAGCATCATATATGCCCATAATGGGTAATTGGTACCATCCAACTTATCCTCAACAATGAGCAATTGAACCATGGCCACTGACTAAAAATTGAACACCTTACACGATATTCCACAACCCTTTTACGACCAATACATGAAGCATCATACATGTCCATAATGGGTAATTGGTACCATCCAACTTATCCTCAACAACCAACATATGGAATACATCATTGCTTTGAGCCAGCATATGGAATACATCACTGCTTTGAGCCATGGCCACTAAAATACTCAGATGCATAAAAATGATTGTATTTCAAAAAGTTGATTATAACTACCCTGCTGAGTTTTGCTAAGTTAGTACTAGATTTTGAGGTGCTTGTATCGACGAACCAAAACTTGTATATATGTTTGCGCAAAACAAAAAAATTGCCTGCACAAGCATTTCAATAGTGCATTGGAAGGCCAAAATGAGTTCAGATCGAGATTTTGACACCACATAGCGAAGCTCTTTTGAATTCATAATCACCTTGAGTATGTTCACCAAATTTTGTGCAATTTTGAGAGTGTGAATTGAAGGCCGGTGTCAACAATGCCCTAGATGATGCAACAACATGCTCTGATACCAATTGTTGGAGTTGGAAGTTTGCAGAAACACATGAACAACACAAGGAGGAAGAAGAAGCTTGGAACACGTAAAACTTTGATCAATTTTAGTTGAACTAAAGCAACGCTACATAATCCATATCAATATACTCATTTTCAAAACAATATTGATATATGAAAAGATAAATTAAATAATCAAATTGATGCTTTCAATAAATCTTCTAAACTTTGCCATCGTAAATTAGTTAGCTTTTCGTTTCAGATATATTAAGTCACTAGGCAGGATTAACCATCAAGTATGTACGTTCGCTAAATGTACTCATTTGCTAGATACTCAAAATGCTATCACCATTAGAAATGCTCAAAATGTAGCTAATATAAAAGTTATTGAGGATGTTCTAGATCTGAGTTCTATTATCCACAGGCACAACTAAGTCCATGTATTCTATTATGGGAGTTGAAAGAACTCTCCTTACTAGTGCTAATGGAAGTACACTCACATTTTCAAGTGCCTTATTTGTGTGAGTGATCAAAAGTGCATCATAATCTATTGAGAGTTTAAAATTTACCTCCAAAAGTGTGTCATGGGTTTTGTATTCCATGATCCAAAAAGCTATAAGGATTTCCATAGTATATTTTTATTGCAATATGAAAATCCCATCTTTCTTTCTCCCTACTGAAATCCTAAGGCATTAATGGAGTAGCCCAATATTTTTCATTTTAAACTTGCTCAAGCTAGTAAAGTATGGGTATACTTCATGAAAGAGAAGAGTGAGTTGTTCACTCACTTCCAAAATTTTAAGGCAACTATGGTGGAAAAGTAGACAAGAAACTATATTCAGACATTAAGATTTGATGGAGGAGATGAATACATGTCAAATGAGTTCAATATCTTTCTAAAAAATCATGGAATTCAAAGGAAATTTTCATGCAAGTACACAGCACAACAGAGTAGCCTTGTTGAATGCAAAAATAAACATATTGCAGAAATAGAAAGAGCCTTGATGGCTGAGAAAATTATGCCTCATTGTTATTGGGCAGAAGTTATGCATACTACTGTATACATGATGAATAGAACTCCAACTACTGTTGTACATGAAGTTACAACTAAAGACAAGTTTACATGTAAAAAGCCAACTTACGATATATGAAAGTATTTGGCTATATTGCATATGTACATGTTCCAGATGAGTTGAGGTTGAAACTTGATCCAAAAGCATAAAAATGTATCTTCATTGGGTATTTCCTTGAGCAAAAGGGATATAAATGTTACAACCCCCTCACACAACAAGTGAAGGTAAGCACATATGTGGTGCTTGATGAAACATCAAGCTCCTATGCAGATGCCAAACAAGGACTTAACCTTGACGTCAAATGACAAAGGAAATGCTAAAAACTCAAGTGCAAAATCTCAAGTTTTGAGTGGATAGGATGTATCACGAAGCAATAGCTCCAACTTAAATTGTTGATCGGATCTTGTAGATGCACATATGCAGAGATAGTATATAACAAATTCTCACAAAAAGCACACATAAAATAGAGAGAGACAAGAGATTTGTTGGAGTTAGACGTCTGCGGAAGCACGCGAACAGCACAAGGAAGAAGAAGAAGCTTGGAGCACAACACACAAGACTGAATGTATTACTAGAGAATGTACAAAGATAAGTAGCCCATTAGGGCAATAGGCGTATATACAAGCCGGGGGAAAAAAACCTCCTAAAGAGGGAAAAAAGTGCCCCGGCGGTCCTAGAGTGTTCACACACATCACTACCTAAATATATCAACAAATCCCCCCTGGGAGTGATGCGGTGAACAAGGAGCTGGCACTCATGTATAAGGAAGTGCCGAGCTATGTGGAAATCACTCCACAAAAGGAAGTAAGCCCAAAGCTTTGCGGAAAGCTTCAAACTTCTCCCTAGGCAGAGCCTTCGTGAAAAGGTCTGCAATGTTCTCCTGCGTGGGCACATATGCCAAGCTGATCTCCCCAGCAGAGAACCTCTCCCTGACATAGTGATAATGCACCTCAATGTGCTTAGTGCGAGCATGGAACACAGGGTTCCTCGCAACTGCCAATGCGCTCTGACTGTCAGTGAAGATGGTGGTGGCAGAAGACTGGCCAACACCCAAATCAGCCATAAGGCGTCTGAGCCACACACACTCAACAGTCGCTGTGAAAGCTGCCCTATACTCAGCCTCACAACTGGAAGTGGCCACAGTAGGCTGCTTCTTGCTCAACCAAGATATACATGAGCTACCAAGCATGAAGCAAAAACCACTGGTGGACACATGAGTGTCATAGCAACCAGCCCAATCTGAGTCAGAAAAAGCATGCAAATCTGGCGGTAGTGATCCCCCCTTGGGATAAAACAACCCAAGTAGCCGAGTACCACTCAAGTAGCGAAAGATGCGCTTAACCGCTTTCCAATGCGTGACTCCTGGGCAATGCATAAACCTGCTCATCTGTGAGACAGCAAACTGAATATCTGGCCGAGTAATGCATAAGTAAATCAAGCATCCAACAGCCTGCTGATAGAGAACAGCATCAAATGCATCTCCAGCATCATGAAGACTCAATCGTAAACCTGTCTCCATAGGAGTGGCAATAGGCTTACAGTCTTCAAGGCCAAAACGCTGCAATAATGTGTCAATATATTTCGTTTGACACAAAGCCATTCCACCATCAACTTGCATAAACTGAATGCCCAAATAGTGATGCAAATGCCCCAAATCAGACATCTCAAATGAGGCATGCAAATCAGCCTTGAAATCAGCAATATGCTTCTCAAGAGGACCAGTGAGCAGCATGTCGTCTACATAGGCAACAATGATCAAAAGCACATCATTAGCACGCTTAACATATAAGGTGCTTTCAGTTGGACTGTTCTCAAAACCATGTGCAATCAGATAGGCATGTATTTTCTCATACCAAGCACGTGGTGCTTGCTTTAAACCATATAACCCCTTCTTTAACCTGCACACTTGGTTTTCATGCCCTTTCTGCACAAAGCCACGGGGCTGAAAAACATACACTTCTTCATGCAAGTCACCATTCAGAAATGTTGTTTTAATGTCCAACTGATGTACATTCCAACCATGATGGGCTGCAAGTGCACAAATGCTCCGAACAGTAGTCATACGGCATGTAGGTGCAAAGGTCTCATCAAAATCAATGCCTCTTTCCTGCGCATAACCCTTTGCAACAAGCCTAGCCTTATACCTGTCAACTGTACCATCAGGTTTACGCTTCAGCTTGTATACCCACTTAGTGCCAATGGCCTTCTTGCCAGGAGGCAAGTCACATAAAGACCATGTACCATTCTTCATTATAGCATCATATTCAGATTGCATAGCAGCCATCCAATTTTCTGAATTTTGTGCTTCATCAAAAGAAACAGGCTCATTCTCATCACAGAGACTAGATGCAGCCATAGCATAGCAATCTGATGCAAAGGAGGTACTATGAGAGCCTGAACGAGTACGATATGACAAAGGTGCATCTAATTTGCTATCACGCAAAGTCTGCACCAGCCATTTTGGCATAGTTTTTGCCTGTTCAATATCAGCTCTCTCATCAACAAGTGCATCATGTAAATCTGCATCAGAAATGGAATGATCTGCATCATCATATGAAGCCTGCAAAGGCTGAGAAGTTGCCTCATTAGGACCAGCGCTAGCCTGTCCACCTGTAAAAAGAGGCATCAAAGTATCATACATGTCTTTGGAGCTAACAGATGTCTCCTTAGTACATGAAAGCAATGGTTGAATAGCATCTTCCACAAAGACAACATCACGGCTAACCAGAATGCGTTTAGTCTGTGGATGATACAGACGATAGCCTTTACTTTCAGAACTGTACCCAACAAAAATACATTTTACTGCCTTATCATCCAATTTTCTGCGATGTTGTTCAGGCACTAATGCATATGCCAAACAACCAAAAACACGCAGATGAGCAACAGATGGCTTGCGGTCATGCCAAGCCTCATATGGAGTGATAGACTGCAACGCTTTCGTGGGACACCTGTTCAGTACATATGCTGCACACATAACAGCCTCAAGCCAGAAACTATGTGGTAAAGCCTGACTTTTGACCATGCACCTCGCCATCTCCATGAGTGACCTGTTCTTTCGTTCAGCAACTCCATTCTGTTGAGGTGTATACGGCACTGTACACTGGTGTTTATCCCACGTTCAGCCAGAAATGCATTAAAATCTGAAGACATATATTCCCCCCCTCGATCAGAACGGAGGGTGCCCATTTTACATGCTGACAGATTTTCAGCCAAAACCAAAAACTGTTTGAAGCACATGAACACTTCAGACTTTGCTTTGAGTGGATATACCCATGCATGCCTGGAAAAATCATCAATGAAAGTCACGAAGTAAAGGTAATTTCCAAAAGAGGGTGTCTGCATAGGACCACAGACATCACTATGTACAAGCTGCAATTTCTGCATAGCCCGAACTGAACCATCTTTTGGAAAGGAAGAACGCTGCATTTTGCCCAAAATACAGCCTTCACAAACATGTTTTCCAGGTGCCTCAAGTTTGGGCAAAGAGGACACCATTTCAGATTTCTGCAGGCGTAACAAACTAGCAAAATTCAGATGACCAAAGCGTGCATGCCAAAGCTTTGCATCTGACATAGCCTGAGAATCATGAACTGCACATGCCGAATCATTCACAGATTTTTCATAGTCTATGAGCTTATACAGCCCACGACATAAAATGCCAGAAGCAATAATCACATCGCCATTTGAGAGATCATGGACTGTACACCTGTCATCAACGAATTTCACAACCAAGCCAATCTTGGCTAATGCAGAAACTGATAACAGGTTCTTTTTGATCCCTGGCACAAATAAAGCATCTGACAAAGTGAAAGAACTACCATCAGCAGTAGTCAGAATGATCTTACCAACTCCCATAACAGGATAAGAGGAGTTATTGGCGCATGTGACAGTATTCCTTGTAGGGGCAGGCTCGAGTGAAGAGAAGAAACTGCGCTGCGAGGTAATATGTTTGGTTGCCCCACTGTCAAAGTACCAAACATCTGAGTCTACTGCAGACATGCACTGATCATGAGAAGATGGGTCAAAACTGCAGACAGTAGTAAACGCCCATTCTTCTTCCTGCACAAGATTTGCAGACTCTGTTTTTGGTGTAGAGGCCTCTGCAACAACCATTCCAGCCTCTTTCTTCTTTGCCTCTTTAGCAGCCAGTTTTGGACAGTTCTTTATAATATGATCATTTCCTTTACAGTACTTGCAGAACAATTTCTGCTTTTCTGATTTCTTCTCATCTTTATCCTGGTTCTTCGATTGTGCAGCATTTGCAGATTTCTGCTTACTAGTAGAAGAGCTCCATTTTCCTTTGCCCTTCTGACTAGCCAGGAAAGCTTGATCTGCAACACGCATAATGGACCTGTTCTGCCTGGACTGATCTTCCTGCAACAGAACAGAGACTAATTCCTCAAATGACAAGGCATTCGGATTGCCTTTCATCATCAATCGAAGAGTAGAGGCAAAACTCTGATATGAATCAGGAAGGCCATTCAAAACGGTCTGCACAAGTGAGCTATCTGGTATAACCTCATCAGCAGAAATCAATTGTTCCTTCAGGTCTTTGATCTTTGTAAGAAAACTGTCCATCGAATCACCTTCATTCATGTGCTCACTCTCCAACTGTTTTCGGAGGTAAGCAACACGAGCCTCATTCCTAGCCTGGTACAAAGTGGTAAGTGTATCCCAAGCATCCTTTGCTGTTCTGCAAGAGCGAA
The DNA here is from genome assembly GCA_020310875.1 of Ceratopteris richardii. NCBI lineage: Eukaryota > Viridiplantae > Streptophyta > Polypodiopsida > Polypodiales > Pteridaceae > Ceratopteris > Ceratopteris richardii. The sequence continues at coordinate 82,553,685 of CM035412.1, read as the reverse complement.
TGTGAGGAATAATGGCACGTTTGACAGACAAAGCTATCAATGCATGTGCCTGGGCATCTCTGCCATCCCAACGAATCTGCTCTGCAGTAGGTGCAACAGAAACAGCAGCACAAACAGGAATCTGCGGAATATCATCTTCGACACCATCTTCATCAGCTCCAACACCTGTATTTGCAGTACCTGTCGTTACAGGTGTAACAGGACGTCTTTCAACACCCTGCACAATGTTCCACAATCCTTTTGCAACCAGTACATGTCGCATCATATAAGCCCATAATGGGTAGTTGGTACCATCCAACTTATCCTCAACAGCCAACATACGGAATACATCACTGCTTTCAGCCATGGCCGGTGACTAAAATACCTTGATGCAGAAAATTGATTGTATCTCAAAAAGTTGAACAGAACTGCCCAGACGAGTTCTGCTAGACCTGTAGCAGACTTCAAGACGCTTAAACTGGCGAACAGAAACTGGTATATACCTTTGGCACAAAAGGACGAAATAGCCTGCACAAGCACTGCGATAGTGCGTTCGGAGGCCGAAACGAGCTCAGATCGCGATTTTGGCACCACACAGCGAAGCTGTTTTGATCTCGGAAACACCCTGAGTATGCTCACCAAATTTTGTGCGAATCTGAGACTGCAAACGGAGGAGTGTCGATGGCGCCCTAGAAGAAGCAACGACCTGCTCTGATACCAATTGTTGGAGTTAGACGTCTGCGGAAGCACGCGAACAGCACAAGGAAGAAGAAGAAGCTTGGAGCACAACACACAAGACTGAATGTATTACTAGAGAATGTACAAAGATAAGTAGCCCATTAGGGCAATAGGCGTATATACAAGCCGGGGGAAAAAAACCTCCTAAAGAGGGAAAAAAGTGCCCCGGCGGTCCTAGAGTGTTCACACACATCACTACCTAAATATATCAACAAGATTGAACACAAGATTGGGTACAATCTCTCCCCACATACTCTAATGGATGAGTCTATCAGAGTATGGCTATTTATAGGTATTTCTCATTATGTCTTGAATTGAAGATACATGAGGATGATGCTTCAAAAAGCATGCATTTACAAAAAATCTACTTTATTTACAAAAAATGGCTGTTAAGCGATCTATTATTTTTTTAAAAATATATAAAATACTATCTTTTAAATATCTTCAAAAATATCTGAATAAATCCATGCACATTCACGCCCCCATGATTCTTCACATGCTAAGTAATAAGAAACACAATCACATTAAAAAACTCAAGGCATTAAAAACCATTTAACATTCTATTATTCCATAAAGTATAACATGCTTCCCAATTGACAAGAAACTGACCTTAGTTGATAAGAATTAAACAGACATGGATGGATAGTCACGTGTCCCATCACTGAACAATCATAAGCATGTTCCATGTAAAAACACATGCATGGAAATGGAAATCTGGGATTCAATGTGAATGTGAATGATATGCAAAAATCAAGTGGACCTAATGTGGAGTTAATGATTTCTTATGAATCCATTGAGATTCTTATCATATTTAACTAAATATCTATGATATTGCTTACTAGTGCGTGTAGTAGTAACATCATAATCAAGTATTTATCCGGAACTAAAATTTTTGCATCCTCTTCAAGTAAAGGAGAAGCATCTAAAATAGGAGTGTGGTAAAATTCCTTTAAAGGATTTTAATAAAATAATACGAAAAGAATTATGTATATTCCAATGAGAAGGTATGCATAATTTAAAAGCATTCTCATTTATTTTTTTGAATAATACGAAAAGGTCCATAATAATGTGGTGCAAGTTTAACCTTAGGATGTTGTGAAATGTTTTTCAAATGTCTTTTAATTATTTGTAACCATACCAATTCATTTTCATTAAATTGTTTAACTACTTGTTTCTTATTAACATTACACATGTAATTTTCTTGACTCTTCATGTGCTCATGAACCTCACGAAGTGTAGAAATATGATCTTGTGCAAAAGAATCAGCCATAGCGATATTGATTTGAGTGAGAGTCATGAGAGTGGAAAGTTTTTTACCATAAACAATTTCATATGGTGCATGTCAAGTAGTGGTATGTGTTGTGTTATTATATTCAAATTGTAGTAATTTTTGCATCCCAATCATTTGGATTATCTAAAGAATAACAACGTAATAAATCTAAAATAGTACTATTCATAGCTTCACTTTGCCCATTACTTTCAGGATGAAATGCAGAGCTAAAGTCTATTTGAACCTAAATTTTGAAATAATGCAACCTAAAAGTGATTACAAAATTGAACATCTCAATTTGACAAAATGATTTTTGGATAATCATGATGCGAAGAAATACATTTAATAAATAACTTACCAAAATCCCTTGTAGTATGGGTAGGGACCATGGACTTATATAGAACCAAAACCTATCACTAAACATGTGAAAAAAGAGCAATATTGGAATTGAAATAGAAAAGGAACAGTTTTGTCTTGGAAATGTAAAAGGAAAGAGAGAGGTAGAAGAAATGTTAAATATAAGTTAAAAGAAATGGAATATCAAAATGTGAAAATAGACTAGTGGATAAAGCATATCTCTTGCAAGTGAGAGGTGGTGGTTCAAATCCCCTACATGCTAAAGAGGAAAATAAGTAAGCTCTTATTTGTTGATATATTTAAGTAGTGATGTGTGTGAACACACTAGGACTGTCAGGTACTTTTTTCCCTCTTTAGGAGTTTTTTTCCCCAGCTTGTGTATGTGCCTATAACCCTAATGGGTCACTTATCTTCGTACATTCTAGTGGTAAAACATTCACTAACGTGTGTTGTGCTCCAAGCTTCTTCTTCTTCCTTGTGTTGTTTGCGTGCTTCCATAGACCTAGAACTCCAAAAATTGGTATGAGAGGAGGTCACTGCTTCATCTAGAGCATCATGGAAACCCCTTTGATCACAGTCTCATAATCGCATGAAAATTGGTGAGCGTATGGGTGATTAGGAGTTAAAAAATGCTTTGCTCTGTGGTGCGAACTGAGCTCATTTTGGCCTCCGAATGCACTATCTGGGCTCACTCCAGCCTCCGAGCACGCTGTTGCAATGCTTGTGCAAGCAATTTCATCTTTTTGTTCCAAAAATATATACAAATTTTGGTTTGCCAGTATAAGCATCTCAAAATCTGCTATAGGTTTAGTGGAACTCATTAGAGTAATTCTGTTCAACTTTTTCAAATACAATTTTTTTTTTGTGTCAGGGTATTTTAGTCAGTGGCCATGGCTGAAACCAGTGATGTATTCTGTATGTTGGCTGTTGAAAATAAGTTTCACAATACCAATTACCCATTGCAGGCTATATGGTGCATCATGTATTGGTTGCAAAAGGACTATGGAATATTGTGTAGGGTGTTGAAAAGCATCCTATTTCACCTGCAGACATAGTTGCTAAAGGTGATGTAGATGGCATTGAAGACGGTGATATTGTTCATGTTCCTATTCGTTTTGCAATTCCTACTGCACCTACTACAGAGAAAATTTGTTGGGATCTACACACATGAATAAAAATCATTAGTATTCCATAAATTAATGAAAAGTAAACTTTAAACATAAATTTAAATATTTAAGTTAATTTGAAAAGAGGATCAATCAATTATAGTTTTCAATCCAATAGAGAATAGGTGGATAGAAATTTTCCATTGCTCTCTAGCTAAAAGGTGCTTTTGGAGGTCTACACCATCCATAACTCACTAATAATTCATCACTAGCATGTAATGAAGTAATAGCATTGACAACTATGTATCTTACTACTTCTTTACTCATGTATGGTGATTCATGACTATTTTCATGCTCCTCAAATGTGCAATTAGTCATTGAACTATTATGTCCTTGACTACTATTTATTAAACCTGCTATACTTCCATTCATGTGAGGTCTTCCATCAATAAATAATCTTTCATTTTTTGCATGTGTAATCCCTCTATTAGCAAGAGAAGCTGCATTCAGGCATAATCCATAAGTACCCATGCTTTGAGAATAACGTGTAAGTCGATGCCAATCTCTGGATCCATATATAGGACCACAAAATGACATAGGAGTGACTTCAGAGTTCGAAGGCACATACAAATCCTTTACAATAAAGAGAGCATGACCAACACCAATAATAGTGGAGGGAGCAATCACATAGCGACTACTCCAAAAGTTAAAGGCCTCTCCATCTAAAGGAAGTGGTCCTCTATTCCATCCTCCATATCTTCTTCTTTCATATGTTTGTACGAGAGGATGATCATGATTTGGCAATGGATACACTACTAGAAATAGGGGGTGTAGCGATGCCCCCCAATGAAAAAAAAAGAAAATCTCATCGCTTATGCGATGGTAGCATCGCATAAGCAACGAAACTTTTTTTAATTAAAAAAACACAAGCCATCACATAAGCGATGCAAGGCGTTGCTTATGCGATGCTCAAAAAAATGTGTTGCAAGGAGCATCCATATCTAGCGACGCTCTTACCGACATTGGCAAACTGCTTGCGACAGTGGAGTGTTGCATAAATGACGTCATGATATTCCAGAGCATTGCATAAGTGATGCTCTGGAATGTTTTAAAAAAGTTGGTTTCTCCCAGCACATTTGTGCCAGGATTGAGACGAGAGAGAGAGAGAGAGAGAGAGAGAGAGAGAGAGAGAGAGAGAGAGAGAGAGAGAGAGAGAGAGAGAGAGAGAGCTACAAGTGCACACAACCTCAAGGAAGCAAGGTACACTCACACACACATACACACACACAGATTTACACACACATGTACACATGCATACACACACATATACACACATAGACACACACATATACACATAGACACACACACATACACACATAGACACACACACACATACACACATAGATACACACACATACACACATACATACATACATACATACATAAACACATACACACTTACACACACACACAAACAACACATCCACACACATTTCCCACACACATACACATGCATACACACATATGTATACACATACACATCTATATGCACACAGACACACACATACACACATAGATACACACACATACACACAGATTTATAGACACACATATACACACTAATTTACACATACACATACACATGCATACACACACATATATACACACATAGACAGATGCATACACACATAGACACACACACATAGACACACACTCATAGACACACACACATAGACACACACACATAGACACATACACACTTACACACACATCCACACACATTTACACACACACACATACACATGCATACAGACACATATATATAGATACACACGTATATACACACATAGACACACACACACATAGACACACACACACATAGACACACACACACATAGACACACACACACACATAGACACACACACATAGACACACACACACATACACACAAAGACACACACACATACACACACACAAAGACACATACACACACATATATGCATACACACACATGTAGAGAGACATACACACACATATAGAGAGACAGACACACACACACATACACATACATGCATACATAATGCATATGCATATGCATACATACATACATACTTACATGCGTACACACACAAACACACACGTGCATGCATATGCATACATAATGCACATTCATACATATGCATACATAATGCACATGCATATGCATACATAATGCACATGCATATGCATACATAATGCACATGCATATGCATACATAATGCACATGCATATGCATACATAATGCACATGCATATGCATACATAATGCACATGCATATGCATACATGCATGCTTACATGCATATACACACATACACATGCATACACACATAGACACACACACATACACACATACACACAAATATATGCATACACACATAGAGAGAGACATACACACACATAGAGAGACATACACACACATACACATACATGCATACATACATACTTACATGCATACACACACATACACACACATATGCATACACACATGCATACACATACACACATAGACACATACACACACATAGAGACATACACACACATAGACACATAGACACATACACACACATAGACACATACACACACACACACATGCATACACACACATACATACACACATACACACACACACATACACACACACATACACACACATACACACACACATACACACACACATACACACACATATACACATAGACACATACACACATAATGCATATGCATATGCATACATACATACTTACATGCATAGACACACATATGCATATGCATACATACATGCATACACATACACACATAGACACATACACACACTTACACACATATACACACACATTTACACACACATACACATGCATACACACACATACACACATACACACATACACACATACACACATACACACATACACACATACACACATACACACATACACACATAGACAAACATACATACACACACACATACACACACATACACACACATACACACACATACACGTAGATTTACACACACACACACACAAACACATCCATACACACACACATATATACACACATAGACACACACATACACACATAGACACACACGCATAGACACACACACATAGACACACACACATACACACATAGACACACACACATACACACACATACACACACACATACACACACATAGACACATACACACACATACACTCACATACACTCACATACACACACATACACAGATTTACACACACACATACATATGCATACACACACATATATACACACATAGACACACACATACACACATAGACACACACACATACATACATAGACACATACACATTTACAGACACACACAAACACACACAAACACACACAAACACACATCCACACACATTTCCACACACACATACACATGCATACACACATATATATACACATACACACATATATGCACACATAGATACACACATACACACATAGATACACACACATACACACACATACACACATAGACACATACACACACATACACATATACACATATACACACACATACACACAAATTTACACACACACATATACACACATACACATGCATACACACACATATATACACACATAGACACATGCATACACACATAGACACACACACATACACACATAGACACACACACACACATACACACACACATACACACACACATACACACACATATATACACACACAGACACACACACTTACTTACACACACACATCTAGACACTAATACACATAGACACACACATACACATGCATACAGTCACATATATATAGATACACACATATATACACACATAGACACACACATAGACACACACATAAACACATAGACACACACACATACACACACACGTAGACACATACACACGTAGACACATACACACACATATATGCATACACACACATAGAGAGACATACACACACATACACATACATGCATACATATGCATACATAATGCATATGCATATGCATACATACATACTTACATGCATACACACACATGCATACATATGCATACATAATTCACATGCATATGCATACATACATGCTTACATGCATACGCACACATACACATAACACATAGACACACACACACACATAGACACACACACACATAGACACACACACACATACACACACACATACACACACTACATAGACATACACACATATACATGCATACACACACACATAGAGAGACATGCACACACATACACATACATGCATACATATGCATACATAATGCATATGCATATGCATACATAATGCATATGCATGTGCATACATACATACTTACATACATACACACACATACACACACATACGCATGCATATAGACACATATATACAAATACACACATATATACACACATAAACACACACACATACGCACATAGACACATACATACTTACACGAACACATACACGCATACACACATCCACACACATTTACACACATACATACTGTTAGGCCATCGGAAAGGGATATCATTCTATTTAGTAGAAATTGTAATTAGGAATAGACATGCACCGATGTCGCGCAAACATTGTAACTCTTTTTTGATAATAGGAGAAGTGATTGGAAGTGAGCAAAAGAAGCGTCGCTAGACTGAACATTTGGGCGATGTGTCTGGAGTTTGATTCTGACACAATTCTTTACATTGTTGTATCATTTGTGTTGTTGTTGTTTGGTATTGGATAACCATGGTACTGTGTTAATGTTCGATTGCGTTGTTGATGAATTGTAAGTATAGTGGTGATGATACGTGAGCAGTAGCAAGCTCTATGTATTCAGGTGTGGTGATTGTTATATGCTATTATGCGCTGGAGATTAGTAGTTAAGTCAGTTGGAATTGTCAGAAAAGTAATGAAGTGACTGGGAAAATACATAAAGGGCCTCTGTATTACAGACCCCTGACCATCCCAAGAACCCATGTGCATTAGGAAAGTAAGTTATAACTAATCGGACAAGAAATCAAATTAACACTAGCGCCGACCATGGGGCATGGAGTAGCTAGTCGGGGAACAGATTAGGGTTTGAGAAAGAATCCTATGATATATGCATGTAACACGTTACGGAGAATTGTACGGGAAGTACAGAAGGGATCAACATCGCTGGAAAGTTGCTAGTGCATTGGGAACGCCTCTTGGTGGTAGTGCTGACAGACAATTGTCGGAAGGAAAGCGAGAAATATGGGCTAGTGGAGTGTCACCTCAGCATGTCCTTGTGCATGGACTACAGGATATACCAGAAGTGCAACCAACCCCATCCGTGAAAAGTATGATTGGGGAAGTAATCGCTGGTTCCGGTGACAGTGTGGAAAATTTCGATAGCAGTTTGTGGAATTTCGGTGGTAGCTCGGACAATTCTGGGGTCGGCTTGCAAAATTTCGGTGACAGCTCTACTTCAGATTTTGATTTCGAAGAAACTAGTGTATTGTTGGATGAAAGTTCTAGTGAAAAGTTTACCTCAGAAGCCAACTACGAGGAATGGCAGTTGGGTGTAGGCGTATGTGATCGACTTAACGATATCAGATTATCGGAGAACTTGCAAGGTAGCAAGACGACACAACAACAATTAGGCTTAACTTGTTCAAATCATTCGGCAGTGATACTTCCTCTTGATTCAAACAACATGAGTGGTTCACAATAGCAACAACAACATCACTAGCAACAACAACAACAACACCACCACCAGCAACAACAATTAGAGGGATTTTCATTAAAAAATGTGAATCTTTGCTTTCAAAAATGGGATTTCATGGTGGTGATGTTCATCTGAGAAAAGATCCAAAGCCTCTACAAAATATAAGTAATGTACAAAAGAGCTTAGACTTTGGATAGCTTGGACTCAGAGGAGAGCTGTCCAGAAGTACTGATTCATCCAGATTTTCAATCTAGGAAAATAATTGTCACTACAAATTGGAAATTCAGAATTGTAAGGGAGCTCCTAGAATACCTTAATGAGGCATCATCACAGTTTAGATTCTCAATTGATGATGCAATAGTTAACATTAGATCAGAGAAAACATTATCTTGCATAACTCGCTTGCCACCCAGGGTGATTAAGTTCCAACCCTTTAGATTGTAACAAGTCTCCTTCTTTAAGAATATTTTTTTCAAACTTCCATTGATGTTTCTTTGTAGGATGGTGACTAAGAATGTGACTGATTACATCACTTCAATTATGCCTTTTTATGGACTATATTCATATTGGCATTTTTTTGTTTAATTTCAAGATTCTGAGGAGGTTTCAATGGTGCAATGATTATATAGGAACTTGCATATGACAAAATGGATGGTATGAAAAACTGGAAAAGATTGGATGACACGACTGATACAAGCTATATGGGCCATCCAAAATTCTCTGATTGCCCGTATCGCTTGCATCGGTCATGTCATAAAAACTTGTCTATCCTCTTCACATTTAACTTTTCTCTAGGATGGTGACTAAGAATGCGACTGATTACATCACTTCAATTATGTCTTTTTATGGACTACATTCATATTGGCATTATTTGGTTTAATTTCAAGATTGATGAGGTTTCTATTGTGGAATGATTATAAAGGAACTTGCATGAGTAAATTCTAGGTGATTCAAGAATATAAACCAAGAAATTCTTACATAATATATCTCCCCTTTTAGAACCTTTTTCCATACTTCCATTGATTTTTCTTTGCAGGATGGTAACTAAGAATGTGACTCATTACATCAATTCGATTATGGCTTTTTATGGACTATATTCATATTGGCAATTTTTTTGTTTAATTTCAACATTTTGATGAGGTTTCAATGGTGCAATGACAGGAACTTGCATATGACAAAATGGATGGTATGAAAAAATGGAAAAGATTGGATGACATGACCGATACAAGCGATACGAGCCATCCGAAATTCTCTGATTAGCTGTATCGCTTGCATCGGTCATGTCATAAAAACTTCTCTATCCTCTTCACAAATGAACTTTTCAACATGAATAAAGCAAAAAGCACCCAAAATAGACATTTTGATGATAGGATGAATTCAATTTTGCTTGAACCATGCAATGAAGTCACTTTTGCTTAGTTCTCAAGAGGATCAATTCAACATTACATTACTCAAGGCATATAAATATAGTTACAATGACCATCTTCCAGATGAAGACTAACATAATTACATACAATTTGTACATCATAAATCTTCCAACATATGCTGGTTACTCATTAGATTAGAATCTTACATTCCAAAAATATAATGTTTCACCCTTCTTTTCTGTCCTTTTTGGAGCCCTCACCTCTACTCTTATTCTTTGGTCCATGCTTCAATGGGGAGTGAACAAGAAACCCTTTCTTCTTTTCTTTAGACTTCTTTTTATGTGGTGTGGTGGTGGAGGTGATTTTGGTCATAAGGGCATATTGCATGTTCCATAATGGCATTTATTGCTCTCTCCTTGATCAAGATGACCCAAGCATATGGATAGCCTGACAAGTTTAACTCAGGATTGTAAAACCTGCTTTCCAAGAACCTTACTGCATTTGCAATCACTCTCCAACCACATGAGGTGTTGTATTTCTGTAATGACACATGTATTTGAATGTATCCAAACCTTTTTTCTTCATTCAATTAAGGAATTCTTGGAATGTTTTGATCAATATGCATTTTGAGAAGCTTAGTAGCACTACAAGGTAAACTTAAATTTAAAATGGATGGCAAGGCTTTAAAATAGAACACAACAAAACGTGTGGCAAGGCTTACACCGGAGTTTCCATGTTGTGATTGGAGAGAATTCCTTGCTGTATTCTTTGTCCTAGTCATAACCTAAAAAAAAAGATAAATAGGACTTTCACTAGAGAAAAAGAGATCATGGATCAATAAGGATCAATATTAGGACATGGATCAATCACACAAAAAAAGATTACATCCTTCATATTTGCAATGTCTTGTATCCTGTTGGGCAATAAATATGTGTATCTATGTACATTTCATGAGTAATAAGCTTTGAAAAGAAATATATTTAATAGAAATAATTGGAAACACAAGCAAAAACAAAGCATGAGACATGACCAATCCAAGCGATTAGGGTCATCAGAGAATATCGGATGGGCCTAATCGCTTGGATCGGTCCTAAGCTCTTGAATTGGTCGTGTCCAAAGGAAGTCATCTTGAAGCTTGGATTGCATGTGAACTTTTGTATCTTATTATTGGTTAAGAATTTGGGGAAAATAATGCAACCATTGCGTCCAGAACTTGCCAAAACCCTAAGATTGACTGTCTATTTGCATGATTTTGATACCCAGAGGTCTTGATAAGCCTTTTTGTATTGATTTCCAGACACGACCGATGCAAGCGATTAAGCCCATCCAACATTTCCAGATGAGCCTAATCGCTTGCATTGGTCGTGTCCTAGATTCATGCACAAATAGGCTCATCAAGACCTCTCGATATCAGAATCATGCAAATAGACAGTCAATCTTAGGGTTTTGGCACGTTCCGGATGCAATGGTATCATAAGTTTCTTGAAATTCTGAGCCAATAATAAGATAGGGAAGTTCATTTTTGATGCAAGCGAAATAAGCTAACTTGCACAAAAAAGAGTTTTAAAGCTTGGAACAAATTTAAAAAGCAAAAAAACTAATTAAAAAAGCTTTCACAAAGCACTCAAGAAACATGACCGATGCAAACGATTAGGGTCATCTGGAAATCCCTGAATGTCCCTAATCGCTTGTATCGGTCGTGTTGTAAAATAATTGATCATGATGACGCTAAACCCTCACACAAAATGTGGTCTATGGAAAGTTTTGAAAAACATGTAAAAACTCAAAGACAATGGCAAGTCAATGGTAGCAAGGAGTTCACAAAAAAATGAAAAAAAGTGAATAGAGGAGCTTAAATAGGTCTCTGGAATGATTTGACCGTTGGTGACATGTGGCAGTGTGTGATTGGTCCATGCCATCTAGCCATTGCGAATTCCAATGTTACAATGCCATGTGGCATCATTTGAGTGGGCCACATCATCTAGTCATTGTGATTCCCAATGTCGTTTTGCCACGTGGCACTCACTTATTGGTCCACGTCATGTTATCGTTACCTGGTCCTCCTCGACTATAAATACGAGTCCCCTTCACCATTTCACATTTTCAACCTTCATAGAATTTCTCTCTTCATCACCCATGCATACTTGTGCTTCATACCTGATATGAATGATACTAGCGATTACACACGTTTGACCCATCTTTGACTAGCTTATTTTGCTTGCATCAGTTGTGAAATTCCCTATCTTACTATTGGGTCAGAATCAAGAACCTAATGCTACCATTGCATCTGGAACGTGCCAAAACCCTAAGATTGACTGTCTATTTACATGATTTTGATATCGAGAGGTCTTGGTGAGCCTATTTGTGCATGAATCTAGGACACGACCAATGCAAGCGATTAGGCTCATTTGGAAATGTTGGATGGGCCTAATTGCTTGCATCAGTCGTGTTTGGAAATCAATACAAAAAGGCTTATCAAGACCTCTGGGTATCGAAATCATGCAAATAGATAGTCAATCTCAGGGTTTTGACATGTTCCGGACGCAATGGTAGCATTATTTTCTCCAAATTCTTAACCAATAATAAGATACAAAAGTTCACATGCAATCTAAGCTTCAAGATGACCTCCTTTGGAGACGAACAATTCAAGCGATTAGGACCATCCAAGCTTCCTTGGTGGGCCTAGTCGCTTGAATTGGTTGTGTCCAATCAATTATCATATTTATAGCTATATGAATGAATTCTCCATATAGAACAACTTAATGTGTGTATAAATATTAATTTCAACATTAATTATATGTTTCTATAAAGTTAAGGATGAGAAATCAAACATGACCGATGCAAGCGATTAGGCCCATCTGATATTCTCTCATGACCCTAATCGCTTGGATCGGTCATGTCTCATGCTTTGTTTCTGCTTCTGTTTCCAGTTATTTCTATGACTTTAAAAGTTTCCTTGGACCTTTTTTGACCTAGGTTTTCAATTTTTTCCATAGCTATCTATATTGGATGAAGACAACTACATTGGCAGGGGGAAGGGAACAAGGAAAACCATAAAGGAGAAAGGAAAGACAAAGATGGATATTTATTCAATGATCCACTATCTTCCAAAATTGAATACAAAATTATTTTGTGTTATTCATAAGCAGTATAGTGAAGAGGCAGATTTTGCACTATTCTCCTTGAGGACTCTTTCAAGATACATGGTTTTTACTTCAATACCCTTTAATGCATACAGAGTTTTGCTACTTGAAAGAACAGCTGCATTAAGAATTTTTGGATATGCCCCAGGATTCAATGCTTCAAGGGCAGGCTACTTCCTTTGTTATTGAAGCTATGCAATGGTTGCAGGGGTGTCAGATGTTAAAATTATTGTTGGCTATAGGAGAAAAGAGTACCTTAGATATAGAGGAGATTTGCTAGAGCCAAGTTCATTCAAAAGACTCAAGAAGGATTAAATATATTTCGTTTCAAAGCTTATTACTCATGAAATGTACATAGATACACATATTTATTGCCCAAAGGGATACAAGACATTGAAAATATGAAGGATGTAATCTTTTTTTGTGTGATTGATCCATGTCCTAATATTAATCCTTATATGTTTCTCTCTAATGAAAGTCCTATTTATCTGATGATAATAATCTTTTTTTTTGTAGGTTATGAATAGGACAAAGAAGAGAGCAAGGAATTCTCTCCAATCACAACATGGGAACTCCGAAGTGTAAGCCTTGCCATGTTTTGTTGTGTTCTATTTTAAAGCTTTGCCATCCATTTTGAATTTAAGTTTACCTTGCAGTGCTCTTAAGCTTCTCAAAATGCATATTGATCAAAACATCCTAGGAGAGGGATAGGGTCGGGAGGGTTAAGGATGTGGCTAGGCAGATGTGTAAAGGTAGGGATAGGGAGAAGGATTATGGCGTCTGGAGAGGGAAAAGATGATCAAACAGGAGAGCTACAGAGGGAGAAATTGGGAAATATTGAAACATATGGTGAGAGGAGGTGATAATAGACAATGTGGCCAATGTGGTGAAATAAAAACATGTTGTAATTGTGCGCAGAACATGTGGGTTTGGACCAAAAGTCAGAGAAAAAGTGGGAATTTGGAAAAATAAAGTCAAAAACTGAGTCCAGAGGTGCCAAAAAACATGAAAATGACTCCATTTTTGTAAAAAACGGCCAACCGAGGCACAATCCAGAGCCAAAAGCCTTGGGCCACAAAAAATAAAAAAATAATAAGTGCAATTTTTTTTTTGAATGCCCATACAGAAAAATAAACGAAAAAGAAAAATAATAATAAAAAATAAAAGAAATAAAAAAAAGTAAATAATAAATAAATAAAAAAATTAAAAATAATAAAATAATAGAAAAAATAATAAAATAAATAAAAAATGAAATAAAATAAAATAAAAAAATAAAAATGGCAAGGGGGTGGGGGGGAGGGATTTATTTATATATATATATATATATATATATATATATATATATATATATATATATATATATATATATATATATATATATATATATATATATATATATATATATATATATATATATATATATATTGCAAGAAACAAGAAAACGCCCTGGGGGGCTCTTTTTTTTTTTGAAAAATAACCCAAAAATAGAGAAAAATGAAAAACAAATCCAAAAAATGCCAAAAAAATGCCAAAAAATTCTGAAAAAATTCTCATGAAATTTTCTACAGGGATAGGCCCAATTTCCTTCATCAAACCACAGAGAGCCTCCTTTTATTCCTCCTATTTGGCAAGAAAATGATATCGGAAAAGGATAAAAAATACTAGAAAAATGCTAGAAAATTTTCCAAAAATACCCAAAATTTGTACTTTTGCAGAGGTTATGAAATGCCTTCTAGGTTTGCTAAAAACTCAAGGAACAAGTATGAAATTGATAAAGAAACCTACTAAAACTTAAGTAAAAATGACGAGAAAAGACTATGTACAACCTGGACAAATTTTGCAGGTTCCAGGTGATCCAAAAGTCTTCACTTTTGTTGATGATAGGCCTTGAGCCTTGTATTGTTGACTCAGAGAGACTCCTCCACAATCTCCAATTGTACTGCACTTCATTGATTTTGTCTTCTCCTTGGGCACACTGGTCATCTGATAGGGGTACCCTAAATCCTTCATTAGAATGTTATCTCCTCCAGCAACACTATGACTTAATCTGCAAAATTTTATTTTGACTATTCCAACTTCTTCATCCAGTGGAACCCTATGTTTCCAAAGACTGGCAGGTACACCTTCCACATTCTTGTAAAGCCCTACATTCTTGTAAAGCCCTGCACTTGCTATCATAAGAATTGATATAACAACAGATGATAGCCATACCAGTATGCATAAAAAATTGGCCATTGACATATGAATTGGAGTAGCTTCATCACTGCTGCATGTAAGGGCTTTGCTTTTCTTCTCTGTGCTATGGCCTTTGACTGAGACTGTTTCAACCTGAGTGATTTCTTCTTTTTCTTCATATGCTTCTGCACTACTTGAGTTTGGAAAAATTCCATAGCAGGAAGATGGGTCTTCTGCATGGAGCCAAGCCAACATGTTTTCATCTTCATATAAATATGCTCCTTCAAATAGGTCTGCTTCTGGGTTGTCCACCACTTCTTCTTCCATACAAATACCAATTGTCTGCATCATGCTAGTATTTTTCTGATTGTCTGGTCCTTCTTCTAAAATTATCTGCTGCACACATTTCATCAATTATCTGCAAGAGTTCTGACCTGAACTTCCCATCCATATTTATTAAATAAAAAATACTAACTTCCTTTTTCATGGACTTGAGCAGTTTGGAAGCTTCTGATTCCTTAAGAGCATGGGCTGCATTTGACTTATCAAACTCCTCATGAGCCCTGTTGAATGCATGTTCAATGGCATCACTGGTACCTGTGAAATTTTCTTTTTGCCTTGTATCTGCACTTGTGGTGGCTTTGTCTTCAGACACACCTTTGTCTCTGTTGAATCCATTAATCATTGATTCTTGACCTATTTCCACTTGAGCGTTCCCCTTGCTTCTTGTCTTCACAGTAAAAGAGTCAATTTCCTCTAACTGCACCACCCTGGTAGATGGTGATGGCACCTTAACTTGATTTGCCATTTCTGATTTCTGCACAGAAATCATTTGAATGTGGGGCCCAGATGAAGAGGCTTAATTCTTAGGACAACAATTTGTGTAGTGGTCTCTGGCCTCTAGACAGTTTCTGCAAGGAGGGGCATTTTCTGGTAGGGTGCACCTACTTTGATAGTGCCCACATTCCCCACATCTGAAACAAATAATTGGCCTTCTGGGCCCATTTCCAAAATTATCCCTCTGTCTAGGGTTATAAGGGTTACCTTGATTCGGTGCAGCAGCCATCACATTTGTGGTTGGTAGGGATCCTCCTTGTGTCCAGTAAGTCGTTGCAGGCATTCCCCTTGATTGGCATTCATGGGCCTCATGACCAACATTCCTGCATAATTGGCAAGTTACACTTAACAGAGGACACTCACTTACTATATGCCATTGTTTGCTGCACATGGAACACCAAAGACCACTCTTGATGCCACCTCCTTTGAGCTCCTGCAACTCCTGTCGTAGTTGAGCCAATTCCTCTGCTTGGGCCTCCTCCTCCTTTTGGAGCTTGAGTGCTTCAATCTCCCTTCTCAACTGAGCTACATCAGTCTCCTCCTCTTTGTAGGGCTTATTCCTTTTTAAGCCCTCCAACTCTTTCCTTAGCTGAATGACTGGATCCTCCATTTCTGTACCATATGTTGGTTGGGAAGAAGTTGCACCATACTGGTGCCTTATCTGCTCCAAGCGTGTGGCTGTGTTGATGAACTCCTCTATGGAGGCTGTAGGTAACACTAATTCCTTTATTTTGCATTGAGTGGCCATTGGTAGGGGCTTAGCTAACCATTTCTTAACAAAGAAATCATGTGGTGGATCTGGCAATTTAGCCATTAGTGCTTTGGCCCTAGTCACAAAGTCTGGAAACTTTTCTCCTGGACCCAATCTCAAATTTTCTAGTTCTTCTATGATGATCTCCGCAGTGTTGCCATGCTGGAATTGATTTTTAAATGCATCTTTCATCACATCCCAAGTGGTAAAATGGTTTTCAGCAAACTGGCTGAACCACTTATCTGCTAATCCCTCTAATGTGGCAGGGAAGAGAATAAAAAAGGCATCCTCCCTACCCATTAAGCCTCTAGTCTTACAAAGTGCCAAAAACCTTCTAATGTGTTCATCCGGATCCTCCTGAGCTAGGCCTTTGAAAGAAGGAAACTTTATATTTAATCTTGAGAGTAAGGTTTCCAAGTCTACCTGTCCCGCCATGCTCTTGACTGATGAGGTTGAAGATAGTGGACTGGAGGATCTTCTAACGACCTTCCTTCTTGTTTGCTTGCAAGTGACCCTCAATGTTTGGGACCGGGTTGCGGTCATGAGTAGCTCATAGCCCACTTAATATGAGACACTTCCTAAGCTCAAATCTCCTTGGAAGTCCCACCGGGCGTGCCAAATTTTGTTGGGGGGTCTTTGGACAAGAAGGAGTTTGAGGGTTTGTAGGAGAAAAGGAAAGAGACAAGAAGAGAAAATACACCTGGAAGCCTCTATCGATTGATTACAGTAAGACAATTACAATGTTTGAAGCACAATACAAGCCAATACCTCTGTGCACAATCACACAGAGTGCGCAATTACAAAATACCAAATATCCCAAAGTCTTCTTGCCGCCGGCCTCCTCTGCACCAGACCTCCACCTGCTTCAAGCTTATCCTTGTGCACACCTTGCACCAAGCTTCCACTAAGGGGGAGGAATGAATACCTTCTGTCGGCACGCGCACACTACAAGGAGACCTTGAGATCCTTGGGGGACTAGCTTAGCACTCTCTGCACAATCCCTTAGTCACTCTCCATGCACTCCTTCACTTCCACTTCTCTGCGTCGCACACTGGTGACTCTTGCACTTCTCTCTCTTGCTTCACTTAGACTATGCTTCTCTTGCTTACTCTAAGATTAGTCCAAGACTAGTCCTTGCCTTGATTTGAGTGTGTCGATCACGTACGCTCCTAACTGCAATGGTATCTTGGTGCTCACTTTGATGTCCCAAGATTGTCTTCACAAGTGGCAGCCAACGACTCACAGTTTTGTCCTGTAGTGACTTTAGACTAAAACCAAAAATTTTAATGGGGGGGCCATACTTTCACCTGTGCGTACGCTGCCGCTTCACATACCTTCACATTTCCTTTTAAGTCTTCACTTTTGCACATAAGAGGGGTTCACCTGAACCTTCCAAAACACTTTAAAACACGCTTTGAACCTTAGGGAAATTAGAGAAAATTCCTCTCCAACCTCGAACCCACTTTCTCCAATTTACCCTTTGTGGACAATTAATTGTGCACTACCTGTGCACTTTGACACCTGCACTTTAGCACTTTGACTTTGCACCTGTTGACTTTGACCTTGACCTTGTTGACTTTGACTAGTTGACTTTGACCTTTTCACTTTGACTGTAATTGACTTTGACCAACATGACTTTTATGGGCTCAACAATATATATTCTAATTCAGAAATCCTATTTCAAAAATCCTAATAACACTAATTTTGATATTAGGGTTTTACAAACCCTAATTTAGAAACTCTAATTCAGTCTTTTAGCCATATGATTGAAGTATATGTACATGTTGCATCTATTTCTCCAACCACCTACTAGAGAGATGTCTCTCTCTCCTCCCAACCTTATGCCTCTATATATAGCTACTCGAATCAACGAGGATCATAATATATATAAAGATACATACACATCATGTAGATACACATACATAAATATAAAATGGAGTAAATACATTATGCATCACACATACATGCCTATATTCACACACACACGTATATATATATATATATATATATATATATATATATATATATATATATATATATATATATATATATATATATATATATATATATTTATTTATATATGTATATATATGCATACATATCTACATGTACACATCACATATACATGCCTACATGCACACACATACATATGCATTAAACACATATGTGCATACTAACACATGTATACATATAATACACATGAATACACACACATATGCATACATACATGACAAAAACTTGCTCCTTGAAGATAAAGCTATATATAAAATAATTAGGCATACCCCCAAGCTTCATGTTAAAACTTAAAAGAACATGATTTCATCTCTCTAGTAGGATTCATCGATATTCTAGTTGAATAAAGAAGAATCTTTTATCTGATATCCAGTCAAATGATTCAAGTTATTGATCGATAACTAGAGTAGAATTTAGTATCTAATCTACTCATATGTTTTCATTATTGCCATCATTTTGGTAAGACATCAATCTAGTCTCATCTTCATTATCCTTATTGATTTCATTTATTTCTTCTATTGTTAAATTTGTGTTCTCATGAATGACATCATCTATTGATGGATTAATATCGATTTCTGGTAATTCCTCTTCATCATCAATAGAATCAGCATGTAGAGTATTATTCTCAGACACTTTGCCATGAATCCTTCTGGTTTTTCATATTCCCATAAGTTGCTCAACCCAAAACATCCATCGAGTGTTGACAACACCTGCGAGATGGACTAATTAATGAACTTGAATATGAAAAAAATGAAGTAGGAAGCTCGTTCTCCATCAAACATAGTAGCTCTTTGCATTCACATTTTTTTTGTGGGATCGAGTTTTTGCCAATCTCTTTTGATGTAATCCACCTATACATCATAAAAAAAATTATAAAGTAATTAAAAAATAAAAGATATCAAATATTCATATATATTAAATATAAAAGTATCATAATTACCTTATAAGCGATCCAAGACGATAGATCACATCTGGTACTCCTTTCGTTGTACATCCATCGGTAACCAAAGGTAAAATATGTTTCAAAAAGTTATGCCAATCATGGGTCTTTAACCCAGATAAGCTCTTATCATCCATAGTAAACATGTTCTAGAAAGATGCTCCATAACCTATAGGAGCCTAAATCTATTGAATCCTATTGTTGATAGTCTGTATCTCTTTTTTTGCAAGTACCCAAGAAGCAGGTGCATAAGTCATTTCCTATCGATGTCTATCAAAAACTGGTTATAACTTTGGTTTTGAGTTTTGATCCTTGAAATCATTCCTTGATGCTATGGTATCTTTTAGTCCAAGAAGATGCTACCATAATGAATAACCAATATTCTTGAATATATGCATAGGATCTAGAAGATGACATACTTTTAACTCTTTCCAATACTCTAGAGAATACCATATTGATATATTCTCTACGAGTGCCAATTTTCATTTACCTCTCTTGACATACTCATTATCTTCATCATCACTGAAGATTTCTGATTTTGGATCTATCAGAGATCCATCTATCCATTTTTTATACCAATCCATAGACGTCATAGGTTTTGGACCCTTTCCATTAAAATGTATCGCTTCTCTTTTAGATCTTAATGGATGATCATCAGACAAGAATCATCAATGTCAAAGATAAATATTTTTGTTAGATTGATCTTAACCAATCACCGCAATATGGACAATATTTATAACCCTTAGTAGATATTCCTGCATCATGAAAATGATAAAAATATAATTAGATTAACTCACATTTATTTGTATGCATACTGGATAAAAAAATTACATCAATACCTGAACAAACACCATATCCTAGAAAATCATGAATAGTCCAAGCCACAATACCAAGAACCGTAATATATCTTTCATTGATGCTTTTCAATACATCAATGACATTAATACCTCTCCATAACTCTTGGAGATCGTCAATAAGAGGAGCAAGATAAATATTCACTTGTCATTTTCTTGGGATTAAAAGTGAAAGCATTAAATGTTCCTTTTTAATGCAAAGATATGGCAAAAGATGTAGTTTATGACTACCACTGGCCATGTTGACCATTTATTGGATTTCATGGAGAATGGATTAACCCCATCTAATGCAACTCCTATCTTTAGATTTTGTGGATTGTGTCGAAAATCAGGCCATGTAGAATCAATATGCTGAAAAGCAACACTATCATAAGGAATTCTAATTATTTCATTTGTACTTTTATGATTATGCCCCCATGTCAAAAGCTTTGATAATTCGGGCTTTGAAACATATGTCTAATCCATGGAGCCGATGGAAAATGTCTCAGTACCTTTTTTGGGATTATTACCTGCCTTGCTAACTAAGACTTACATATTTGTTTATAAGGATTATGTATCAGTCAACTATGGAGGTATTAGGTCGTTTGGAGAATAAGACAAGAAAATTTCTCTCGACGATTTTGGAAGATGGATGAATAGTTTTAAAGTATGGGTGGATATAAAGTGTTCATTCAATGCAAGTTCTTGTTCTTACCGTAGCTAAGGTAAAAAAAAAACTGCACTGAATGGACACTTTGTGTCCATCCATCCTTTAAAATTATTCTTCCATACTTCAAAATCTTTGAGGTAAATTTACTTCTCCTATTTTTCAAACAGCTTCATACCTCCATAGCTAACTCATACTTAATATTCGTATGCAAAGTTCATAAAAGAGTTAGCAGTGCAGGTACTAGGTCGACTAGAATAGGAGAAGGAGATGTGTCAGGAAGATTCTAAAGGTTGGCGAACAATTCCAAAGGTTAGATGGAGAAAATATCTTCATTTGATATAGGTATGCATAATTTGACTTTACTGTCATAACATGTATATGTGCATATATGTGTGTGTATGTTTATATGTGTGTATACATTCATGAATATATATGTGTATGTCTATGTATGCATGTATTATTATGTATATATTTAATATAAATAGATAGAAAATTAAAATTATACCTCAATAGTGTCAAAACAAATACATTACTCCATCCAAAACAATTGTGAAGATTGAGAATAAGTAAGCTTGCACTTAATCGTGTCAAACGACTTCCTTCATATACATGATTTAGACATTTGTCTCAAAGATATTTCTCATTTTTTGAAATATACAATGCTCTCACTGTCATTTTGCTACCGATCCTCAATAAAATATGCCCTGCCATCATCTTCATCATTGTCGCGCAAATCTTGTATTTTATTTTCTTTTGAATATAGGTCTTTCAACCTTGCATATTCCATAGGATCACTTTTGCGTAGCCTCCTCATAGAAGCTTTTGTTAAATGAGGTCTTACTCGCAATTGTGAATCATGTGGAGGAATATCATCAACATCATATTTTGGAATCTACACACATGAATAAAAATCATTAATATTCCATAAATGAATAAAAAGTAAACTTTAAACATCAACATAAATATATAAGTTATTAAATATGGATAGAAAATTTCCATTCTCTCTCTAGCTAAAAGGTGCTCTTGGAGGTCTAGACCATCCACAATTCACTAATAATTCATCACCAACATGTAATGTAGTAATAGCATTGATAACTATGTATCCTGATACATCTCTACTCATGTATGGTGATTCATGACAATTTTCACGCTCCTCAAATGTGCAATTAGTCCTTGAACTATTATGTAACCCTCGACTACTATTTATTAAACTGCTATATTTCCATGCATGTAAGGTCTTCCATAAATATATCGTCTTTCATTTTATGCATGTGAAATCCTTCTACTAGTAAGGGATGCTGCACTCAAGCATATTCCATAAGTACTCATGCTTTGAACATAATGTGCAAGTCGATACCAATCTTCCCATCCATATATAGGACCACAAAATGACATAAGAGTGACTTCAGAGTACAGAGGCACATACAAATCCTCTACAATAAAGAGACCACGACCATCATTAGTAATAGTGGATGGAGCAATCATATAGCGATTACCCCAAAAGTTGTAAACCTCTCCATCTAAAGGAAGTGGTCCTCTATTCCATCCTCCATATCTTCTTCTATCATATGTTTGTACTAGAGAACGATCACGAGCTGGCAATGGATAATCTCCAGCCGTTTCAGTCTCTAAACCCAAAGGTACAGGATTTGTAGAAACCTTTGCTTGTAATTGATGAACAACAAGTCCATGATGTGTACGAGGTATATTATTATTATGAGTATGAGAATTATCATCATCATCATCGAGCAAGTATACCCGTATATCAATAGTAATTTGATTTTATATATGGTTTTTAAATAAAATCAATGACATTAATTTATAGAAAAAATACATACCCAAGCATTATCACATTGGCGAGGTGGTGGTGCACGCTCAAAAGTACCATACTCTGACTTATGTTCAATAGATTCTAATCGTGGTCTTTGATACATGCCATAACAAGAGTTACACTAACATATAATATGTTCTTGATAGTAAAATTCATCATAATTCCTATTGGAGGACACATGTGAAGTCGTTGCATGGGTAGGAGGTGGTGGAGTGCCCTCTGATTGATCACAATCTGATTATAACAAGAAACAAAAAAATAAATCAGTAATGTATTTATCAAATATATTTAAAATTAAAAGTTTGATATACTTATAGTATATAGTCCTTGCATGATTAGGAGACGGTGGTGGACTTCCATCTGATTGATAAGAATCTACAAATAATGATATTTGACATTAACAATCTGATTATTTACATACATAAACATTCACATATACATATTTACACATACACACATTTACACATACACACATATTCACATATACACAAATACACATTATTGTGGGATAAATGCATGTATTTTGCATGAATGAATGTATATGCATGCATGTGTATGTGTGTATGTATATATGTGTTCTTATGTTATATGTATGTATATGTGTATATGTATGCATATATGTATGTGTATATGTTTGCATGTATATGTGTATGTGGGTATGTGTATGTGTATGTGTATGTGTGTGTATATATGTGTATGTATTCTAATTCTTTTTTTTTGTTTGAGATTAAAATAATACAAGATATTGTATGGTGGAAAAAAATAAGAGGCGACTTAACATACCACCTGAGACATGGCAGTTTTTTCTTAGATAACTACGTCTTCAGGAGTCATTTCCTCTGCAGAAGGTATACAAATTAATACTTTATATCCATAATTCTCATATATTTTATTATTTTTTTACATTTAATTTATGTATTTCTTTTTTCTTTAAATAAACAAGCTATTGCAAAGAAGAGAGTTGAGTCGGCTCACACATCGCACCTAGGCCAAATGGGCCATCATGGTTTTGTAGCCACATTTGTAAGTATATGTGTTATTGTAAGTGTATTTTTTATTTTAGTTAAAACGCAAGAAACTTATCTTTTTTATTTGTTTCAATGCAGCAAAAGGATTATGGTCGATATCCTACGAAACATGAGATCGAGTATGCTACACATTTTGGATATGCGAGATCATCCAGATGCATTTGTGAGTATTATTAAATTTTATAAAATTATTTTATTTTTATGGATGTTTTAATTGTTTTACTTATTTATGTTTGTTATATGTAATAGAGGAGTATTATGGAGAGGAAGATATGGATGAGGTGGAGAGACAGACACAGGAGGGATGATCTCAATCATCACAGGGTGCTCACACAGATACATCAGATCATACGAATGATCGTGATGATGAGGATGAGTATGATCATGATGCTGATGATGATGATGATGATGATGATGATGATGATAATGATGATTAAGATTCTTGATTATGACATTGTATATGTATTTACATTGATATATATATATATATATATATATATATATATATATATATATATATATATTGTTCATTTCAGTTATGTTTTGAATTGTGTGTATGGTATTAAGTAATGAAAAGTTTTGTTCTATTGATTGTTATTATTGTTTATATTAAGCATGTGTTTTATTACTTTAATTATATAATTCATTCATATTTATGTGTGCTTGTGTGTATATAAAATGTATATATGCACATGCAGGTATATATCTATATGTGTAAGTGTGTCTATATGCATGTATATGTATGTATCTATGTATATATGTGCATGTATGTATATGCATATGTATATGTGTATATGCATGTATCTACATGTGCATGTGTAAGTGTATATGTGTATGTGTATGTGCATGTGTATGTGTGTATATGTTTGTATGTATGTATGTGCATGTATATATGTGTAATATGTGTGTGTACATATGTGCATGTATGTGTGTGTAATATGTGTGTGTATATTAATGTATGTACATATGTATATGTGTATATGCATGTATGTGCATGTGCATGTGTAAGTGTATATGTGTATGTGCTTGTGCATGTGTGTGTGTATATGTATGTATGTGCATGTGTAAGTGTATATGTGTATATATGTGTATGTCTATGTGCATGTGTATGTATATGTATGTGCATGTATATGTGTAAGTGTATGTGTATATGTGTGTATGTGCATGTATATGTGTATACATATGTATGTGCATGTGTGTGTATGTGCATATGTGTGTGTACGTATGTGCATATATATGTGTATATATGTGTATGTGTGTGTACATATACATATGTGCATATGTATGTGTATGCATATAAACATATACAAGTGTATGTATACACATGTCTATATGTATGAAACATGCATGTGTGTGTGGATGCATTTCCATTTGCATCCATGTGCATGCATGTGGATGTGCATATACATGTATTTAAGTATATATTAATGTGTGTATGTTTATGTATATATGCAATAATGCATGCATGCAAGCCTTTTTATGTGGTTGTAGAAATGTTTGTGCATATGCAAGTGTATGTGTGTGCATGTGTAAGTGTATGTGCACATGTATGGTGTGTATGTGCATGTGTATATGTGTATATGTGTGAACATGCATCTTCATCATGTATAAGTGTATATGTGCATATCAATATGTGTGAGTATGCTAACTAATGAAGATGACACAATTCAAATGATATAAAAAGAATGGAAATTGTACTTACAATAGTTAGCCATATTTTTTGCTTGGTTAGCTTCTTGAATAACCTGCAATAGAGAGAGAGAGAGAGAGAGAGAGAGAGAGAGAGAGAGAGAGAGAGAGAGAGAGAGAGAGAGAGAGAGAGAGAGAGCAAGAGAGAGATAATTCAAAGAGAGAAAGAGGTAGAAAGAGAGAAATAGAGATAGAGAGAGACAATAAGATAGAGATTAGACAAAACGACAATTCTGCAAGTGATTTTTTCATCTCCTATGCGTAGTGCAATTGCGAACGTTGGAGAGCTCTTCGATCAAATGCGTGAAGATGTCGATTGAAGAGCCTCCAACGTTTTAATTTTTTTCGTCAAAAAAATCATCATGTAAGCGATGCTAAGGCGTCATAAAGGTCTGCGCAATTAGCATCGCATAAGCGACGTTAATTAGCGTCGCTTATGCGATGCAAATTAGCATCACTTATGCGACACTTTTTTTAACCATCACTTTAGCGATGCTCACATTGAGCATCGCATATCCCTTCATGCCACACATTGATAAAAACATTGTATTTGTTGTCATTTAACCAACATTCCATGCTCGATGCTTCTTGCGATGCTTTATGGAATTTTATAGCAACAAAATTGTGTCGCGTTAACCATCGCTATGCACCCATATTCCTTGTAATGATAATCTTCAGCCATTCCAGTCTGTCAATCGGGAGGTAGAGGATTTGGAGAAACCTCTGCTTATTGATGTATGTATATATTTCAAGAAACCTATTGTAAGTAGTTAAAACCTCCAAAAACCTATTATTGAAACCTCGAGAAACCTCTCCATGTAGTTGTGTGTGTATGAAATGTATGTATGCAAATTTAGGTATATATCTATACTTGTGTAAATGTGTCTATATGCATGTATATGTGTGTGTGTAAATATGTGGATGTGGATACGTTTTATGCATATGCATGTGTGTTTGTGTATATGTATGTGTATGTGTATATATGTGTATGTGTATGTGTATATGTATGTGTTTGTGTATGTATGTTTATGTGTATGTGTAAGTAAATGTGTGTGTATATATGTGCATGTAGATCTCTTAAGCGTAAGCTGTGTGTGTACATGTATGTGTAATTGTATGTGTGTATGTGTATGTGTGTATGTGCATATGTATGTGTATGTGTGTATTTGTGCATGTGTATGTGTATGTGTATGTGTATGTGTATAAGTGTATGTATTTGTGCGTATGTTTATGTGTAGGTATATATGCATGAGTATGTGTGTGCATATGTGTGTATGTCTATGTGTATGAGTGTGTGTATGTGTATGTGTATAAGTATGTTGTGTGTGTATGTCTATGTGTGTGTATATATATATATATATATATATATATATATATATATATATATATATATATATATATATATATATATATATATATATATGTATATATATGCATGTGTATGTATATGCATGTATATATGTATGAGCATGCATGTGCATGTGCATGCATCTCCATTTGTATCCATGTGTATGTGCATTCATGTGAATGTGCATATGCATGTGTATAAGTATGTGTTAACAACTAAGGATGCTTGGGATGCACTTATCACTTTATACCAGGCAAGGAATGATGCTCATGTTGCTTACATCCAAAATAGTTGGAGAGTAAGCACATGAATGAAGGAGATTCCATGGATAGTTTTCTAACAAAGATTAAAGATTTGAAGGAACAATTGATTTTTGGTGATGAAGTCTTGCTTGATAGTTCACTTGTGCAGACTGTTCTGAATGGTCCTCCCAATTCATATCAGAGTTTTGCTTCTACTCTTCATTTGATGATGAAAGGCAATCCAAATGCCTTAACATTTGAGGAGTTAGTCTTTGTTCTATTGCAAGAAGATCAGTCTAGGTAGAACAGGTCCATTATGCATGTTGCATATCAAGCTTTCCTTGCTAGTTAGAAGGGAAAAGGTAAATGGAGATATTCTATTAGTAAGAAAAAATATGCTAATTCTACACAATCAAAGAAGGAAGATGGAAACGAGAAGAAAATAGTAAAGCAGAAATTGTTTTGCAAATATTGTAAAGGAAATGATCATGTCATCAAGAGTTGTCCAAAATTGGGTGCTAAAGAGGCAAGGAAGAAAGAGGCTAGAATTACCACTGTTTGCAGTTATGACCCATCTTCTCATGAATAGTGTATGTCTGAAGTAGAATTAGATGTTTGGTACTTTGATAGTGGGGTGACCAAACATATTACCTCGCAATGTAGTTTCCTCACTTCACTGGAGCTTGCCCCTATAGGGAATATTGTGAGATGCACCAAAAACTCCTCTTATCTTGTTATGTGAGTTAGTAAGATCATTCAGACTACTATTGATGGTAGTTCTTTTACATTTCGGATGCTTTATTTGTGCCAGAGATCAAGAAAAATTTGTTATCAGTTTTAGAATGAGCCAAGACTGGCCTAGTTGTGAAATTTGTTGATCATAGATGTACAGTTCATGATCTGTCAAATGGCAATGTCACTATTGCTTTTGGCATTTTATGTCATGGGCTGTATAAGCTCATAGACAATGAAAAGTATGTGAATGATTAAGCATGTGCAGTGCATGATTCTCAGGCTTTGTTAGATGCAAAGCTTTGGCATGCACACTTTGGTCATCTAAATTTTGCTAGTTTGCTATGCCTGTAGAAATCTAAAATGGTGTCCTCTCTACATAAACTTGAGGCACCTAGTAAACATGTATGTGAAGGCTGTATTTTGTACAAAATGTAGCATTCTTCCCAAAAGATGGTTCAATTTGAGCTATTAAGAAATTGCAGCTTGTTCATAGTGATGTTTGTGGTCCTATGGAGACACCTTATTTTGGGAACTATCTTTACTTCGTGACTTTCATCGATGATTTTTCCATGCATGCATGCGTATATCCATTGAAAGCAAAGTTTCAAGTGTTCATGTGCTTCAAACAGTTTTTGGTTTTGGCTGAAAATCTATGAGCATGTAAAATGGGCACCCTCCATTTTGATCGAGGGGGGGAATATATGTGTTCTAACTTTAATGCATTTCTAGTTGAACGTGGGATAAAACATCAATGTACAGTGCCACATACACCTCAATAGAATGGAGTAGCTGAACAGAAGAACATGTCACTCATGGAGATGGTGAGGTGTATGGTCAAGAGTTACACTTTACCACATAGTTTCTGTCTTTATGTACTTGACATGTGTCCCACTAAAGCATTGCAGTCTATCAGTCCATATGAGGCTTGGCATGGTTGTAAGCCATCTGTTGCTCACCTACATGTTTTTGGTTGTCTAGCATTCTTGTTGGGTACAGTTCTGAAAGTAAAGGCTATCGCCGGTATCATCCATAAAGAAAATGCATTCTGGTTAGCTGTGATGTTGTTTTTGTGGAACATGCTATTCATCCATTACTTTGAGGTACTAAGGAGACATCAACTAGCTCCAAAGACATGTATGATACTTTGTTGCCTCTTTTTATAGGTGGGTAGTCTAGTGTTGGTCCTAATGAGGCAACTTCTTAGCCTTTACAGGTTTCATGTGATGATGGAGATCATTCTATCTTTGATACAGATTTACATGATGCACTTGTTGATGAGAGAGCTAATATTGAGGAGGCAAAAACTATGACAAAATGGTTGGTCTAGACTTTGCATGACAACAAATTAGATGCTCTCTAACTGAATACATTTCAAAATAATGACGACTCATGTTATAAATAAAATGTATGCATGATTTTGATCTTCTATATGAATTTCTATATGGATGTAGCATGTGGACCAAGCAAGGTTATCAAGTGCATTAGGTTTGGTGCTTTCGATGCATTTAAGGTAGGAGGACTAAACCTTACAACCAAGGTAAGGTGTGTAAGGCTTTTAAAGGGTTAAATAGGTGTGTTTAAGGTGCAAGAACCTTACCTTTCCTTCAAGGAAAGGTGCATAAAGTGTTTTCCATTACAAACAGAATATATAATAGTATATAGTATATGTCTAGGTAGTAGCTAAGTTCCACAATCAATACTTTTGAATCCATTATTTAGTGTTCACTATTTATTTTTTGATACTTAATATTATAGTTTTCACAATAGTGAATACATTAAACATTAACTACATAACAAAAATCAAGATCATTGATCAATAATAAAGCACTATATGAGTCACAACATGAGACATACACCATATTAGAGAGAAGGTAGAACCAATTACCAGCCGATATATTATATACAAAATAAATAATGAAAAATAAAACCACTGTGATGGATAGAATAGGTGGATAGAAAGTTTTCATTGCTCTCTAGCTAAAAGGTGCTCTTGGAGGTCTACATCATCCATAACTTGCTAATAATTCATCACTAGCATGTGATGAAGCAATAGTATTGACAACTATGTATCTTACTACTTCTCTACTCATGTATGGTGATTCATGACTATTTTCATGCTCCTCAAATGTGCAATCAGTCATTGAACTATTATGTCCTTGACTACTATTTATTAAACCTGTTATATTTCCATTCATGTGAGGTCTTCCATCAATATATAATCTTCCATATTTTGCATGTGTAATCCCTCTACTAGCAAGAGAAGCTGCATTCAGGCATAATCCATAAGTACCCATGCTTTGAAAATAACGTGTAAGTCGATGCCAATCTCTGGATCCATATATAGGACCACAAAATGACATAGGAGTGACTTTAGAGTTCGAAGGCACATACAAATCCTCTACAATAAAGAGAGCATGACCAGCACCAACAATAGTGGAGGGAGCAATCACATAGCGACTACTCCAAAAGTTAAAGGCCTCTCCATCTAAAGGAAGTGGTCCTCTATTCCATCCTCCATATCTTCTTCTTTCATATGTTTGTACGAGAGGATGATCATGATTTGGCAATGGATACACTACTAGAAATAGGGGGCGTAGAGATGCCCCCCAATGAAAAAAAGCAAATCTTATCCCCTATGTGACGGTAGCATCGCATAAGCGATGAAACTTTTTTTTAATTAAAAAAACATGATCCATCACATAAGCAATGCAAGGCGTTGCTTATGCGATGCTCAAAATGTGTGTTGCAAGAAGCATCGATATTAGCGATGCTCTTATCGACATTGGCAAACTACGTGCGATGCTCGAGCATTGCATAAATGACGTCCTGATATTCCAGAGCATTGCATAAGCGATGCTCTGGAATGTAAAAAAAAAAAATTGATTTCTCCTAGCACCTTTTGTGCTAGGATTGAGACGCATGCATGAGAGAGAGAGAGAGAGAGAGAGAGAGAGAGAGAGAGAGAGAGAGAGAGAGAGAGAGAGAGAGAGAGAGAGAGAGAGAGAGAGAGAGAGAGAGAGAGAGAGAGATCGAGCTAGCTACAAGCACACACAAGCTCAAGGAAGCAAGGTACGCTCACACACACATACACACAGAGATTTACACACACATATACACATGCATACACACACATATACACACATAGACACACACATATAAACATAGACACACACACATACACACATAGGCACACACACATACACACATAGATACACACACACACACATACATACATAGACACATACACACTTACACACACACACACACACAAACAACACATCCACACACATTTTCAGACACACATAAACATGCATACACACATACACACGTATATGTAGATAGACACACACATACACACATAGATACACACACATACACACATATTTACAGACACACATATACACACTAATTTACACACACACATACACATGCATACACACATATATACACACATAGACACATGCATACACACATAGACACACACACAGACACATACACACTTACACA
This sequence comes from Ceratopteris richardii, assembly GCA_020310875.1. NCBI lineage: Eukaryota > Viridiplantae > Streptophyta > Polypodiopsida > Polypodiales > Pteridaceae > Ceratopteris > Ceratopteris richardii. The sequence continues at coordinate 82,521,403 of CM035412.1, read as the reverse complement.
CACACACATCCACACACATTTACACACACACATACACATGCATACAAATACATATATATATAGATACACACGTATATACACACATAGACACACACACACACACACATAGACACACACACACATACACACATAGACACACACACACACATACACACACACAGACATACACACAAAGACACATACACACACATATATGCATACACACACATGTAGAGAGACATACACACACATATAGAGAGGTAGACACACACACACACATACACATACATGCATACATGCATACATATGCACATACACACATAGACACACACACACATAGACACACACACACATACACACATAGACACACACACACATACACACACATACACACACATATACACACATAGACACATACACACACATAGACACATACACACACATAGACTCACATACATACACATATACAGATTTACACACACACATACACATGCATACATGCACATATATACACACATAGACACACACATACACACATAGACACACACATACACACATAGACACACACACATACATACATAGACACATACACACTTACACACACACACACACACAAACACACATCCATACATCCACACACATTTCCACACACACATACACATGCATACACACATATATATACACATACACACGTATATGCACACATAGATACACACATACACAAATAGATACACACATACACAAATAGATACACACACATACACACATAGACACATACACACACATACACATATACACACACATACACACAAATTTACACACACACATATACACACATAGACATGCATACACACACATATATACACACATAGACACATGCATACACACATAGACACACATAGACACACACACATACACACATAGACACACACACACATACACACACATATATACACACACATAGACACATACACACTTACACACTCACACACACATCTAGACACTAATACACACACACATACACATGCATACAATCACATATATATAGATACACACATATACACACATAGACAGACACATTAACACATTGACATACACACACACATACACACATAGACACACACACACATACACACACATAGACACATACACACACACATATATGCATACACACACACATATATGCATACACACACACATGTAGAGAGACATACACACACAGATACATGCATACATATGCATACATAATGCATATGCATATGCATATGCATACATAATGCATATGCATATGCATATGCATACATACATACTTACATGCATACACACACATGCATACATATGCATACATAATTCACATGCATATGCATACATACATGCTTACATGCATACACACACATACACACACATGCACACACATGCACACACATACACATGTGAAGAGAGATGGTGGATGCAATCCAAAGATGAGTAGGTGCTGCTACAACTAGCTTCACACCAGCCAAACTGAGACTTCAGAGTTGATTAGTAGACCCTTTGAGCTTCCTAAATCCACCAAAATATCAGCCAAGTACTTTGGAACATGTATCCCAAAAGTTTAAGTCAAGACAGACTAGTTGCAAAATGACTAGCTCCCAAAACTTGCTATTTTTGGACATACACCTACTAAAAAAACTGAACAGTGCTCTTAACCTGTTAGGAATTAGATAAATTCCTTTTGGACATAGCAAATAGACTTAGCAAGCTTCCCAATCCAAGTTAAAACACTTCAAATGATGGACTGAGCACTGAGAACAAGATTCATCAATTTCTGGAACATGCCCACCATTCGCAGGGCTCTGTAGAGATAGACCAGTGACCAGTAAAATGCAGATATCTCCCAAATTATAAACAAAATGCCCATGAAAATTTGTAGCAGAAACTAGACAGTAAGATCTATCCAAAGCACTTTAAAACACTGAAAAATGTTGCGTAAAACTCGAGATATGACCTTTTGCATGTACTGCTCTGAGTGGGTATAGCAGAGAACAAAACAGAGAAGTAGATGATGATAAATGTATAGATTCACATATGATTACAACCACATTGGCAATGAATATTTGCACAATGGGAGTAGAATGATAGAGCTATGGAGTAAGCTCTTCAATCTCTACAAAAGGACTTGAAGTGGTCACGTACAAGGCTTGCTAATCGCCTCTTCCTTCTTGCTCTTTTTATAGCTATTCTTGGAGGGAGTTTTGAATTCGGATTCGAATGGCTCCACCTAAAAGTGATCCCCAAAGTTAGGAGATATTCCCTCAGCTCAAAAATTTGTGGTTTTAGGTAGTTAGCGCCACGACTTTGCTTTTACATCATGGATGAGGTAAGCCATCCTTTTCCTTTTTTCTTTTTTTCAATTACAAGAGATAAAATGTACTCTTTTACAAGAGGTGTTCACATGACTACACATGTGACTTACAAATGATCATAATATCAAGCATATCAAGCATGTAGGCTTGGGTAAAATGCACCAATACCTCCCCCTCAAGCCTAATATGCTTGGCCTCCAAATAAGTCTTCAATTGTCCTTGATTTCTTGCAAGCCAATCATCAACTTGAATATACTTAACTTTGTACCATCAAGAGCTTTAGTCAACATGTCTGCACATTGCATATCTATAGAGACATAGGATAGTTGAATATCCTTGCTCATTAGCTTCTCCCTTACATAATGGTAGTGGACTTCAATATGCTTGGTTCTAGCATGGTATACCGGATTAGCTGCTAGATGTAGTGAGCTTGTGTTGTCATAAAAAATGTGAGGTGTTGAAGAATGAAGTCCAATATCTATATATAAAGACTTTAACCACATGATTTCTTGAGTTGCATTAGCCAAACCTCTATATTCAGCTTCAGTAGAAGATAATGCCACGATTGGTTGCTTCTTCGATGACCAAGAAATGGTTTTTGAACCTGCAAATGATATGTACCCGGGTGTGCTTCTTCTATCATCTCTAGATCCGGCCCAATCTTCATCTGAGTAGACCTTTAGGTCAATATATGAAGTATATGAATAAAACAAACCTTCATTCATGGTCCCCTTTAGGTACTTGAGGACTCTCTTGGCCGCTTCCATATGTGGTCTTCTCGGCTTATCCATAAACTGACTCAATATGCTAACACTATAGCATATATCCACCCTTGTGAGTGTTGCGTAGTTCAAACTTCCAACCAAGCTTTGATAGCTTGTGATGTCTTCAATTGGCTCTCCTTCATAAGCACTAAGCTTATGATTTTGCTCCATAGGTGTACTTGCACACTTGGTATTTTCCATCTTGAACTTGACGAGCATGTCATGCACATACTTCCTTTGTGTGATGTATATACCTGAAACTGTGTAGATTAACTCCAATCCAAGGAAATAAGTGAGTGGTCCGAGGTCACTTATTTTGAACTCCTCCTTCATTTGAGTCTTTACCTTTTTGATTCCTTCAAGATCATTGCCTGTGATAATGTTATCATCAACATACACACATAAATATATCACTTCAGATCCATTCCTCTTTATGAACAAAGAGGTATCCGCCTTGCTAGCTTTGAATCCTTGGTCCTGCAAATAAGTCACCAATATGAAATTCCAAGCTCTTGGAGCTTGCTTCAATCCATACAAAGCTTTCTTTAGTTTGCATACATAGTTAGTATGATGTGCATCCTCATATCCAGGAGGTTGTGCCATATACACTTCCTCAGAAATCCATCCATTCAAGAAAGTATTCTTTACATCAAGTTGATAGAGCTTCCAATTTCTAGATGCAGCAAGACTAATGAGAACCCTAATTGTATGCATTTTTGCAACAGGAGAGAAAGTCTCCTCATAATCAATACCATGGGTTTGAGCAAACCCTTTAGCAACTAACCTTGCTTTGTGTCTATTTATACTTCCATGTGGATTCCTCTTGATTTTGTATATCCATCGAGATCCAATTACCTTCATAGATGGCTTGTTAGGTACAAGCTCCCAAGTGTCATTCTCCTTCAAGGCTTCCATTTCTTCATCCTTTTCTCTCCAAGCTTTCTTGCTTTGTGCTTCTTCGAATGTGGTAGGCTCTTCATTGGTTGAATCTTTTGCAATGTAGATTGAGTGCGTGGTGACCAAAGAAGTATCAAACCAAACCTCTCAGGTTTCTTCTTCTCCCTTGAAGACCTTCTAAGTGGTTGATGTGAGCTCTCGGGTCCATATGTAGCATCTTGCATCTTTGCTTTACCTTTGTTCTTCCATAGCTTTAGTCTTTCCAAGTCTTCTAGGTCAATCTCCGAATCACTTTCTTCAATCTGCTTTGGCTCCTTTGGTTGAAGTGATGGAAAATCTTCATCCAATTCATAAGGCAGCTTCACTTTCCTATCATCATCAAGCCATGATTTGTTTTCATCAAAAATTACATCTCTACTCATAGAAAATCCTTTATTGGTTGGATTGTACAATCTATATCCTTTTTGGTTTTGGTCATAACCAATGAATATACACTTCTCTGCTTGGGGATCCAATTTCCCTCTTACTTGAGAAGGGATGTGAGCATAGGCTAAGCATCCAAAGATTTTACAATGCTCTAGACTAGGTCTTCTTCCATTCCACACTTCATATGGAGTTGTTCCATCTAGTGACCTAGATGAAGTCTATTTATGAGATATGTGGCTGTCGACACAACCTTTGCCCATAGGTAGTTTGGCAATCCCTTTTTGTTGAGCATGGACCTTGCAGCTTGGACAATAACTCTGTTTCTCCTCTCTGCTACACCATTGAGTTCGGGTGTATACCTTATAGTGACTTCCATTTTAATGCCTCTTTCATGCAAGAAGGCATCAAATTCAGAAGAGAAGTATTCTCCTCCACCATCTGATATGAGTCTTTTCAAAGTCCTACCTGTTTGGTTTTCAACAAGAGCAATATACTTCTTAAAGCAATTAAACACTTCATCCTTGTGCTTCATGAAAAACAGAATGGTCCACCTGCTACAATCATCTATGAAAGACACATAATATCTTGAGCCTGATATAGATGGCTCCTTACTTGGATCCCACACATCTGTGTGCACTAGCTCCAAAGGATTTTGATACATATATCTTTTCTTATTGAAAGGTTGTCTATGAGCCTTGCCGAGTTGACAAGCTTCACACTTATAAATCATGTGTTGCCTTGTGATATTAGGCAAACCAAGTGTTGGCAGCAGCCAAGGCACCCCAGGACTCACAAGGCATGGTAGTCAAAGAAGAGAGTCAGAGCGGAGAGAAGGCACAAGCAAGCAAAGTAGTCAACGCAGATCAGGCAAGTAGGCCATTATTTTTTCATGAAGATAAAGCATACCAAAGAGGCGGACACACAACAAGAAGGAGCAAGTAGGGAGCTCAAGGAAATGTATGTAAAAGTGTTAGAAGAAATCCCTACAGAAATAGTGATTTTCATCACTAAAAACCATTGTAAATTCCATTTCATATTTTTGTAGCTCCATTTTGTGCAAGCCAAGGAGTCCTTGAGCTTGAGGAGCATCAGAAGTAGTTACCTACCAGTTTCCATATTTTTTAGACTCTGTTTGAGCTTTCAAATAGGCCCTAGAACCTAATTTTTAACTAGGCCGGACACTAGGTCTGGACAGGGCCAAAACCTAGTCAAAAACTATAAATAGAGCTAGAGAGCTCATTTTTGAGGTTAGCTTGTAATTGATTTGAACTTGTATGAGCATTTTGGAAGTAATCTAAAGAACTCCATTGCTTCTCACTCTTTGTCTTGCCTTGTGTGCGCGTGTGTGTGTATGTGTATGCATGTTGGTGTGCTCTCACTCACACACTTGTGCCTTCACTTGCTCGAGGTCTTCATACTATCCTCACGTCTTCCCGGATTGACATTAAAGGAGGTGCTACTCATCACTGAGCTACACCAAATTTTGGCACCGTTGCCGGGGATCGAGCTTTGAGGACGAGCGTGTGATGGTAAGACGTAGAGTTGAGGCGTTGGAGTTGTAGGTATTTTCTTCACTTTCATCTATTTTCTTGTGTTGTCTTCACCATCTTCGTCACCATCATCATCATCACCATCTCCCACCTCCTTCTCCATCATCACGAAAAATTTCAGTTTTTGGTCATATCCCCATAGCCATACCATTCCCCTCATTTCACTTGAGAGAGAGAGCGAGAGAGCGTTTGTGTGCGTGTGATTTTCTATGTTTTTTGAGATTTTCTGCAGGAATCAGCTTCCCCAGCAGCTGCACCAGCTCCAGCAGGTAAAAATTTTGACTGTGCAGGTCCCGAGGCGTTGACCTCTATCAATCGCGGCCGATAGAAAAGTTGGTCCATTTGATAAACAAAGTGCATAAATGTGATGTATAGGCCTAGGGCTTCTCAAATCTGTGTTTAAAATTTCAAAAATCCTCAGTTTTCTGTCAATCGTGACCGCTTTGTCAATCGCGACCGCCAAACCACGATGGACAGTTGTCGACGGCTCTGTCAATCGCGACCGACACCTCGATCGTGACCGACTGAGTCAACGATCAACAGACCATTCGCGTGACATGTGTCAATCGCGATCGAGCCATCAATCGCGATCGACCAGTGAATCGCGATTGACAGCGCCGATGAACCCGTCAATCGCCACCGACCCAGTCAACGACTGCTTGACCACGACCGACTGACCACTCGCGAGGGACCTGTCAATCGCGATCGACTCGTCAATCGTGACCGACAGAGTCAACGAACCTTTGACCACGATCGACTGAACTTCCGGGCCATGTGTCAATCGCGACCGACAGCCATGACGGACCTGTCAATCGCGACCGACACATCGATCGCGATTGACCTATCAATCGCGATTGACAGAGCTTGCGAACGCGATAGACGGACAAATTGGGCCAATTTTTTAGGGCAAAAAATGGTGGCCTAATTTTGACAAGTTGTGGGACAACTACTAGGGTTTGTCAATACATTGTGAGGCCACGATACCAGTAATTCGAGAATTCCTGTTTGCCTGTTAGCCTGTTTTAAATCCTGTTTTAACCCCAAAAACCTTAATTGATGTAACTTCCGCATACGAAATCCGTTTGTTGTGAGTCTTGTTTTGTTGGAAAGCTCGTGGGGAGTACAACCAAAACTTCCAATGGTTACGGTAAAATTAATATCAGGATTATTAGCCAAGGTAATTTGAAGTTGACCATATCCCGGGGTAGGAAAACTAAGGGTCCCTTGGGATTGTTTTCCATAAAGGCAAAAGGCAATTTGATCTATGAATTACATGCATGAAAGTAATCTGTCTGTCATTTTAAGTTGAGTCTTGAGCTGATTGTGGGACTCTTACAGGTCCATTGAGAGCATGAAAGGGAGATCGAAGCAAGAGTAAGTGCAAGCTTGGGAACACGCTTCCTGGGCATACCAAGGCAACAACACAAGGAAAGAAACTCAAGGTTGGAAATTCTCAACACCCTCTGTCAATCCCTAGCTTAGGCTAAGTACAGATAGAGGTTGAGATTAATTAGGGTTCCGATAAGCACGACTAAGTCCAAGAGCTCTAATTACTCAAGTGCAAGCACAAAGAAATTATAACTACGAAACACATAAGGCAAAAGAATTCAATTTACGTGACCAAACTCAAGTATGAGAAAACCCAAGTGTTCCTTGTGACGACGAGTAACTGGACAAGAAGTGACATCCTAAGAAAAACCTAAAAAAGAACAAGTGCTTATTACAAAAGAATTCAACAACGAGGTTGTACTTGGGAAAAATTGGGCTAATCAATTAGGCATATGAACCTGAGGTCAAGATGACACCTAGGGAGAGATAGACAAAGTCTGAGATCTTCAGAGGCTAGTGTCAATCACACTGCTAGGTCTTGGACCCAGCTGTTGAGCCATCACTCCTATTACCCTAGCTCTGAAACTAGTGAGTCTGAGATGTCTCAAGGTATGGAGAGACCTACAGGGAGTTCAGGAGTGCCATACTTGTACAGGGTGGAAGGCCCTTACAAGACACAGCTGGAATACCTGAGGACCAACCGATTAGGTGATAGCATCTATGAGGACGGCTTAGGGAGATCTGTGGTCCAGATTAAAAACCCTGACCAATCCATTGGACTAGCTGTCAAGTTTGAATATGGAGCATACCTGGACAAAGAGGGAACCATATATGTAGTCACCAGTCACCCAGATAGGACAGATGAATTCGGAAATGTGATGTCAGAAACAGACTTAGGTGACCTTGAGCAAGGAAACATGGGTACCGAACCTAGAACCCCTCGAGGCAAATCGGTTCTCACTAGGATTATCACACCTGAGTGGATTCCCCAGGACAATAGGAGTATAGACCTGCTCTTGAACCGAGAGACTGATGAAGCCTTTTGGAGGTATAAATCTGATCAGCCAAGTGAGATAGGATCAATCATGATCTATGAATTCAAAGATCCGGATAGCCCAGGCAGAGTGACCTACTTAGATCAAGCCTCAGAAAGGATCTTCATGGTTACAGAACATGACAGGCATGCTTACACTTGGAAGGGTGAATTTATTTTCCCCCAACCAAGGTCTAACGCGTCCTTTGTTCAACCAAGAGCTGGAACATCCCAAGCTCATGGTGTGCAAAGAGACAGACATAGAGGTAGACCTGACGTAAGCTTTGCTAATCCTAGAGGAAGAGAAAGAACGGGAACGGAAAGGAATAGAGTGGAACATGAGGGATTTAGAGACCCAGGAAACCGAAGAAATGCCGATGATTTTCCTTTGCCAAGACCGAGAGAGCACACGAGGACCTTAAGGCCAACCCAGCTAGTTAAGTCCATGAAAAACTACTTCGATGGCACTGGAGACCCCTACGATCATGTAGCGGAGTTTAGGCAAGTCTTGAGAGCTGAACAAGTTGAAGACATGTTCACGCAATATAATGCCTTTGGACTAACCCTTAGGAATACTGCCCTGACATGGTTTCAGCCACTAAATGAGAGGCAGTTTATGGGCATAGACCAGCTTTTAGAAGCATTCATCACTGAATTATCTAAGAGTGGGATAAGGCATAATACTTCCTCTCTGATACATAGCTTCAAGCAGACCCCTCAAGAGACCGTGAGACTTGCCGGAAGAAGATTTAGGCAATACCTAGAGAGATGCCCTGTTCCTGAGTTACCCACACCAGCTAAGCAAGTGGCTTTATTCTTGGATGGATTGCTAAGCACCAAATTGAGGTCATATGTGTACTTGAAGGATCCCCGGACTATAGAAGAGTGTGTAAGCATGTGCATTGACATCGAGGATAACCTAGGGGAAGAGTTAGAGCTTTCGAAAATCTACAAAGATTCAGATAGTGCCTTTAGCCTCTCTTCCTCACAATCCACCTCAATTGAGGAACTCGCTGAGAAAGTAGCTCAAAAACTAGGTGTCTCTAGCAAACAAATCCCGAGATTTGCCCCAGTAAAGAGGTGCTATACTTGCGGTGGCGACCATATGGCGAACGTATGTCCCATTATGGCTCAACCCCAGGTGAATCCCAGTAGTCAATACTGCACCATAGAATGGAGATATACTAATCACACAGCACAAGACTGCCCATACAACAAGCAGGCGGTTAGGCAACCCTACCCTCAACCATACCCGCAGCAGGGAAGATACCAGAATCAATACCCACCACAACAGTATGCTAGGCCTCAAAAAACCTACCAACCACAATACCAAAACCAACAAAGGCCTCAACCTGTGTTAGCACAACAACCCCCTGCCCCAGCCAATGTGATCCTAGTTAAGTATGCCGCTGCAGAAGAGAACCTGAATAGAGCCATAGTGCCAGATTGGAGTGAACCGTTAGTAGCCTTTCTAAGGACAAAAACATTTCCTCCAGATATGAATTTGGCTAGGAAAAGAAGTTTAGAACAAGAAGCTCTAGAGTATTCGCTCATTGGCTATAATTTATACAAACGTGGTAAAGATGGTTACCTGAGACTATGTGTCCATGAGAGCGAATATCTCAAGATATTGGAAACTGCTCACCAAGGCGTAGCAGGAGGACATTTTGGACCAGATCGGGTGATCAAGGCAATACTATTTGCAGGCTTCTGGTGGCCGACCCTTCACATGGATGCACATACCTATGTGAAACGGTGTGATGTATGTCAGAGAACTTAGTACCCTATACGCAAGGATGAGATGCCACTGAAACCTATGATGGGTGCACACACATTCTCTAAGTGGGGAATAGACTTTGTAGGTCCTATTAATCCCCCAGCTAAGGGTTCCCATGCTGAGTATATTATTGTTGCCACTGACTATCTAACGAAGTGGGTAGAGGTAAAAGCCACAACGAAGAATGATGCTCAAACAATAGCTATGTTCTTATTTGAGAATGTGTTCACCAGATACGGGCTACCTATAGAGCTAGTCAGTGATAGAGGCACTCACTTCTTGAATGAAGTTATTGAAAATCTGCTCCAAGAATTCTTGGTAGTACATAAGAAGTCTGCCCCTTATCACCCACAGGCTAATGGCCAAGCTGAGAGTACAAATAAGATTTTGTGCAATGTGTTGACCAAATTAGTGAATAATAAACGCTCTGATTGGGACAAACAGCTACACCATGCTGTTTGGGCATACCGAGTTGCCTACAAAACGGTACTCCAAGCCACCCCTTTTCAGATGGTGTTTGGCCAAAATGCAGTGCTACCGTTGGACTTCTTAATACCTACATTAAAAGTAGCACAAGAGCATGAATGGACGGGTCATGAACTCTCCTCTAGACTCTTTGACCTAGAACGATTAGGAGAAACAAGACTGAGGGCTGCCGCAGGAATATATGCAGCTAAGAAGAGACAGAAGGCATACTTTGATGCCCATGTGAAGGATAAGGGCTTGAAAGCAGGAGATCTAGTTTTAGTCCACACATTGAAACAACACGCACGGAAGATAGAAAAGAGAGGCTACGGACCTATGATCATAAATAGGATCTCCACAAGTGGAGCAGTACAACTAGCCACTTTAGAGGGTAATGCTCTCCCGAACTACATTAGCGGATGCAGAGTCAAGTTGTATCAAGAACCTCTCACAGAGGAAATGCTAACTCGACTCAATACTGCTAAGAAACGCAAAGAAGAAGAAAAACGTATTCGAGAAGAAGCTCAAGCAGAAGCTTTATAACGCATCAGGAGGATGAAGTTGAGAAGACAGGGTAGAGATCAGCACAGGACAGGTGACTATGCAAACCCAGGATATCATATGGCTATGTGCGAAGTCTCAGGAGTAAGTTCCCATAGAATAATTGATAGACGTCCTTTTGTAACCTTAGAGATACGACAAGGGAAGAGTGCCAAGACTGTAAAGGCCTTAATTGACTCAGGTGCAGCTACTAGTGCTGTCAAACTTTCTTACTGTCAAGAATTGAACTTAAGTGTCAATCCTATAGAAGCTTATCTCATAGGATTGGGAGGTGTGGAAACCCCTTGCATGGGCGAGGTGGAACTTCCCCTCTACATTCAAGACGCTTTACTGACAGTTAAAGTACTAGTGTGTCAAGATGAGGCCCTCACTGAGCCTCTTGTCTTGGGTCAAGACTGGATCTATGACCATGCAATCAACTTAAACCTAAGAAGTGGACTTCTTCAGGTTTGGGTCAATAAGGAACACATTACAATTGAGCTAGAAAATAGAGCACTCAAGGAACTAGGAAAGGCACACACTCTTGGTCCTTCCAGGAGTGCACATGAAGATGACCATGCTATTCTTGTCCAAAACTATGTATTGCAGAGGAAGGAATGTCTCAAGAAAGCAGTCGAGGAAACACCGGAACTCCCTTCTTTTCCAAAGGCCATGGGGGTGCAGCAACCAAAAGCGAATCAAATGTAGAAGAAGCAGACGACTTATGTTCAAAACCAAAAGAACATACGAAACAAGATGTCTCAGCCAGTGAAACAGGTGTGGAGGCGGAAAGGCGAGCATCCGGTTGAGAGCAAGCCAACGACACGAGCTAAACTTCTTATTAGTAATCAACAACACGACACTAATAAGAAGTCTTTCGAGAATTCTCCTGCAAAGGTGAAGTCTATTTGGGTACCCAAGAAGTCGATGAAGGCGGGCCCACAATCAAGACAAATTTGGGTGCCTAAGGCTTGCTTGCAGGCTCAAATGGCCACACAGAGCTCACATCTTGTAAAACACAGTTCACTCACACGAACCGTAGATACCCACTCTTATTTAATACGCATGAACACATATTCACCCATGAACACGAACGGACTCACTTGTAAATGGGTCCCTAAAAAGCCTCATTTCCAAGCAGACATACTCATAAAGCCCTCCCGATTCTCCACAAAACCAAAACCAAAGGCCATCCACCGTGTGTGGCAGCCTAAAATGTGTAATAAACCCCGTCCCTTTTTTGTAAATTCATATCCACCTACTAACTACATCACTCATACACCGCATCTTTCCATTTAGCTCTTAGGCATATCCATTCACTAACTACACACACAATCATCGAGCACTCACTGACCCACTAACTCATCATTCACCTCATGTTAATGTTGTAACGGGGACAACAATTGTTCTATTTTGTCCATTACAATGTTAACGCATGATTCTATATTCTCACAGAACCAGCAAGCAGGCAGTAACATGGCAGAAGCAGGAGGCACCAGTTCTCAGGCAGGGTCTAGTGCACAGATAGTGGATATCGAAACACTACTCCTCGAACCACAACTCACCGAGAGACCTCAAGAACTTCAAGCTATGCATGTGCTCCCTATTCAGGACCCTCCTCAAGGACACACTTCTCAAGTGGGAAAGCATGCTCATTGGTTTAGTGATGTCGCAGGGCCATTGGGTGATGGAACCTACTTTTGGGAAGCCGAACTTGAGTTTAATGGCAAATGGGGACGCTACCATTTCTTCACGCGCGAATTTGAGAACTACCAGAATGCCGAAGTAATGCGTTTGGTATGGACCAAAGCAGGCTTGGATAGATATTTCAATGCCCATTTACCAAAGCCAGATTTCCTACGCTGCTCCTATCTTATCAGTACCATTACTCCTAGCAGGGCCAAGGGAGGCGATAGTACTTTCGTGCTACCCTCACTACTGCCAGGCCACGAGCTCAAGAGGTTCAAATTAACCCTAAATCTGGTACGGGAAGCATTGAACATGCACGGTATGCATCTCCCCACTGAGAAGGAAACAATGGTTCCAGGCAGGATGAAGCATAAAGACCTCAATAAATTGAAGGACATGGTAGCAATGACACCTACTATTGCTCTCCACCTACGAACCCTCATGCAGCATTTTGCGTTCCCCGCCCAAGAACGATTCACCATGCCCCCGAAAAAGATATGGTTCAGCTTATACTTGACAGAGACAGAGAATCTCACCATCAACATACCACATTGGATCATAGATCAGATCCACCTGGCTCATCAACGATGGAATAAGAAACAGAAGAATGTTCTCCATGGGTGCTGTGCCCTGACCAGAATAATCTATAGATATTTAGCCTATGATGTGCCTATTCAAAGAGCACTCGTATGGTCCCGGGCCCAATAATTCCAGAGACGGCTATCAGCAGCAGGTCCTCCATCGAAGAAGATGAGAGGAACAGTTCAATTACCATGTGCTCAACCACGGGGAGCCACTACCACTCCAGAAGTCACCCCTCCACAAACGCGACGAGTTCGACCATTCACCATTCGACTACCTAGGCCAAGTACAGAAGGACCCAACTTGGTGTTCCCCCCAATTCCATCAGATTTGGAATTTCCCTAGGGCTTTACTCTGAATGATCTCACAGATGAAGAAGTTGCTAGACTGATCTACGAATCTAATCTCGAAACGGAAGCAGATCGGACCCAGGAATCACAACTTACCACAACAACTTCTGCCCCGACCCAACCGACAGTAGTGCAAGTCGAAGGAGATGAACAAGAGACAGAAGAAGAAGAAGAAGAAGAAGAATACGATGAACTCTCAGAGCTAGCAATTGCCCCAGCATACTCGGCACAGATCAAAAGATTGTACCAAACCATGAAGCTAGTTCAGGAACAACACAAATTGTCACTCGAATCATGCAAGGTGCTCATGAGCCAACTGCTGGCAGAAGAAGGTGTAGATGATATGTTCATTGAGTCTATGAACTTGCATGCGGATGCGGTGGGGCTAGACGAAGCCATTCATGCAGCTATGGCTTATATTAATCGATTTGAGAAACGAGTTCCCACCCGTCCTATGCGCTCCGGCAAGCAGCTTCACATGAATGTATCGGTAGCGGAGGACACTACACAAACCGAAGAACATCAGGCGGCACCACTCTCACCGCCCTTCACACCTCTCACTACACAAATCACTTCACCACCTGACACTACTAACACCACTTCCACCTTCACCACAATTGCCTTGGGAATTCCTCTCTCTCCCGGCATCCAAATAGGAGGAGTTACCAGATCCACTTTCACAACACTATTCACGAACATCACTTCCACCCCACCCACTGTCCCCATCTACACAGTTACACGCACATTCGACACCATGGAAACATCACCGGCCACAACACCACCCCCTCCCCCCACACAGCCTGAATCTCCCATACCCCCTCCACCCACATCTCCACTTGACTCCACATCATTCACGACTCCCTTCCCCATCCCCATTCCCCCTGCATCTTCATCTTTTCCTGCATCATTCAATGTAAATAGTATATTCCTAGCGTTAAACCAATGTGTGTATCAACTTCAGAATGAGTACCGAGCTCTCGAAGACCATTATCATCAACTGACTACGAACCATTAGCAACTTCATAGGCGACTCACGGCGATAGAGGAAGAAAATTCAGACCTCAACCAATGTTACACCACACTTGAGCAAGCTCATCAAACACTCCTGGCGACACCCCAACCATCACAACAGCCTGGTGTCAAACAACTAGAGGCCTTGCTTGAAGTCTACCAAACCGATAATCTCCGAGTCCGGCGTAATTTAGCACTACTCAGAAAACATATGGCTACCGCCCTTGAAGAAAACAAGCGACTACAGAAACAAAACGAAGAAAACCTGGAAGCAGCATGGAAGGCTCTCCCCATGAAATCGACCCAGAGCAGTTTAAAGCAGTCCCCTCAGAGACAATGAAGACAATCTTGGAAAGCTATGCGGATCTGCTAGAGGCCCATAATGATTTAGAAAGGGAACGAGATACACTGCGCAACCTAGTTAGGGAACATGAAGAACAACCAAAGAGCATACCGTCAACCTCTACTTCAGACGAGGTAAAGGCATTAACAGAGCAGGTGGCAGAATTACAAAAGAAGTTACTGGAATACGAACGACAACCTTCTCCAGTCATAGAGCCAGAGCTGGAAGAATTGGTTCCCATTGAGGTAGATGATTCGTATGAGGAACCATATGTTCCTATGCCGATGCCAGGAGGGCAACAAACCTCAGAAGGAATGGATACCTTGGAAGTGGAAGCACCTGAATGGCTTCAGACTCTAGAAAAGACAGCGAACACCCATGAAGAACGAGTGGCAATACAAATCCAATCATTGGCCAAATTGGAAGACACGGTCATAAAATCAGAATATTTTCTAAGTATGTCCCATCATAGATGGATAGGGACCAATGATGATCAGTATGTACCATATTGCATACTATTGGCAGATTACAACGCAGAGATCCAACGACAATGTGGGAAGGCCCCCACCTTTGCCACACAGTTTGGCCCCGATGATATTCCTGAGAAGGCGAAAAAAGGATCCATTCATCAACCTACGTGGAGGATCCGTCTTCTTGAGACCTATCCCGAAATGGTTCGTACCTGGAACAACATGCCGCTCTTTATTAAATACAATCCCTGTTACATTCCAGTCCTTCAAAGACGTACATGGCCCAAATTTACCATTGCTGTCAGGGACATCAAAGGCTGTGCAAAGTGGTTGAATTATGTGTATTTAGCACCTCCACGAGGACCTCCCACTGTGAATTATATGATTTCTACAATCCGTCACTGGAGCATTCGACTTCGGAACACCCCAGATGTGATGGCCCAAATGTGCATGAAAATCTTTAAGTTAATGCTGATCACATTCAGGACATTCAAGAACATTAAAGAACCTCACTTCTAAGGAGTAGGTTTCCTTACAGGCAACCAAGATCTGGTATACGACATGAGCACCACCCCATCAATAGAGGTAATATACGCTTGGCACGCCAGAATCAAGTACCTCCCAGCTTGCTTTAAACAGACATTCGAGGAGATGTTCGTAATAGGATTCTGGGAATACCACTCAGAAATATTTGTACCCAGGCCCTCACATCTCCTCCACTTATTTGCTGTGGAGAGAACCATCCATTCAGAGCAATTGCGGGTGCCACATCCAGATGTCCCAGGACCAGTGAATTGGGATGCGCTGCTAACAAACCTCGCACGGGGGTTGCGACTAGAAGAACACCACCTTGCTTCAGACGTCGTCCAATATTACGTTCAACGATCATCTAGACAAGGGTTTGTCAGGGGCAACAGACGCGAGAGTGGGGGGGGTGTTGGCAACAGTCAAGGCACCCCAGGACTCACAAGGCATGGTAGTCAAAGAAGAGAGTCAGAGCGGAGAGAAGGCACAAGCAAGCAAAGTAGTCAACGCAGATCTGGCAAGTAGGCCATTATTTTTTCATGAAGATAAAGCATACCAAAGAGGCGGACACACAACGAGAAGGAGCAAGTAGGGAGCTCAAGGAAATGTATGTAAAAGTGTTAGAAGAAATCCTTACAAAAATAGTGATTTTCATCACTAAAAACCATTGTAAATTCCATTTCATATTTTTGTAGCTCCATTTTGTGCAAGCCAAGGAGTCCTTGAGCTTGAGGAGCATCAGAAGTAGTTACCTACCAGTTTCCATATTTTTTAGACTCCGTTTGAGCTTTCAAATAGGCCCTAGAACCTAATTTTTAACTAGGCCGGACACTAGGTTTGGACAGGGCCAAAACCTAGTCAAAAACTATAAATAGAGCTAGAGAGCTCATTTTTGAGGTTAGCTTGTAATTGATTTGAACTTGTATGAGCATTTTGGAAGTAATCTAAAGAACTCCATTGCTTCTCACTCTTTGTCTTGCCTTGTGTGCGCGTGTGTGTGTATGTGTGTGCATGTTGGTGTGCTTCTCACTCACACACTTGTGCCTTCACTTGCTCGAGGTCTTCATACCATCCTCACGTCTTCTCGGATTGACATTAAAGGAGGTGCTACTCATCACTGAGCTACACCAAAACCAAGTACACTTTGGTCCCTGCAAATCTGTTTGAGTGTCCTCTCACCAATGTGAGCAAGCCTTTTGTGTCATATCTCCAACGCTGTTAGAGTTTGAGATCCATAGCTAAACAAAGCTACGTTCTTTGTATCTTCCACTTCAAAAGTGAAAAGCCTTCCTGTCTTTTCTCCTTTGGCAATCCTTCTAAAGCCTTGCCTTGGGTCTTCAACATATGCTCCAAATCGGTTAAATCTATCCTGCAATCCGTTTTCAACAATCTGTCCAACACTTATTAAATTTTTGGTAACTGTAGGGACATACAAGACTTTGCTTAAGAGGTTCATATTCCCATCTGATGTCTTCACATTACCTATCTTCTCCACTGAGTGCTTTATGTCATCTCCTGTCTGCACTTCATGCTTGTTATGAGGATCTTCCAAATCAGAAAGTAAAGCCACATTTCCTGCTACATGGTTTGAGCATCCCGAATCAATGTAAAATATGTGATCATCATCCTTACCCTTCTTCACTGATAAATTCATAATCAATAATGAATCTTCTTGACTTTGGTCCTCTGCATAGTTATTGTAGTCTCTCCTTCCTCTATGGCCACTTTGATAGTTGTTGTTGTTGTAGCCTCCATTGTATCTGCCTCTATTTGATCCATGCCACCTCTATTGAATCCTCTTCCTCTTGAGTTCCTCGGGTTCCTGAAACATTCTTTCGTAGGATGATTAGATAAGCCACATATATTGCAAGGTTGAGATGATTGGAATCTCCCCCTGCCTTGCTTTCCTCCTCTGCCTCTTCCTCTAGCTCTTCCTCTACCCTCAAAGTTTGCTTGGAAAGAGCTACCTTCATCTTCATTCTTCCTATTCTTTGCCTTTTCCTTGACCTTAGCTTTACCAGAATATAAGGCAGAAGTTTGATTACCTCTTGAGGACTCACCACCTTTGCTAACCTTTGCTTCATGAGTGAAGAGTTGGCCCATGAGTGTGTTGAGGTCGGGTACATGCATATCCATGTATAAATCCATGGCTGTTGTGAATGACTCTCACTTGTCGTCTGCTTTGATTCCATTTATGATTTGTCTAATGATTTGCTCCTCTTCAATTACCTCTCCAATGCTTCCAAGTTGGTCGGAAATCTCCTTCATCTTTGTGACATAATCAACAAGTTGCTTCGGGCTTTTCTTCATTGTTGTGAACTCCATCCACAATTCGTTCTTCCTTGCTCGAGTGTTGGAAGAGAAGAAAGAAGCAAGTGCATTCCAGGTCTCTCTTGATTTCTTGCATCCCTTGACATGAGGTAAAAGAAAATCAGAGATTAAGTTTAGAATATAGGACCTTGCAAGTGCATCCTTCGAACACCAATTTGAAAGTCCTTCCACTTCTTCATGTCATGGTTGCCCTTTGTTCCTCATGGTTGGCATTGCTTCATCTCCTGATATGAATCCATATAGATTCCTCCCTTGAAGGTAAGCCTCCTTCAAAAGGACACTTGAGCAGCAACCAAGTCCACCAGAAATAGGAGAAAACAAGCCCATAGATTTGCATGTAAAATCAAAGGAAAGCAATGGGAGGGTAAAAAGGAGGGGGAGGTGAGGGCTGACGGGGCTAAGATGGATAAGGCAGGGAGGGGTAAGGATGTGGCTGGGCAGAAGGTTAAGGTGAGGGTGAGGGAGTAGGATTTTGGGGTCTAGAGAGGGTCAAAATGATCAAACAGTAGAGCTACAGAGGGTGCATAAGAGAAAATGTTTAACATATGGTGAGATGAGGTTAGAATAGACAATGTGGACCATGTGTTGAAAATAAAACATGTGATAAATGTGCTCAAAACATGTGGGTTTTGACCAAAAGTCAAAGAAAATGTGGGATTTTTGAAAAATTAATACAAAAAATGAATCCAGAGGTGCCAAAATACATGAAAATGACCCCAGGTTTGAAAAAAATGGCCATCCGAGGCACGATCTAAAGCCAAAAGTTTTGAGCCATGAAAATTAAAAAAATAATATATTTTTAATAAAATTAAATGCTCCCTTTTTTTTTTGAGCCAGGGGGGGGAAGGGGAGAGAGAGAGAGAGAGAGAGAGAGAGAGAGAGAGAGAGAGAGAGAGAGAGAGAGAGAGAGAGAGAGAGAGAGAGAGAGAGAGAGAGGTTTTTTCTTTTTTTTTTTAAAGAAAATTCCGAGTTTTTTTCGAAAAAATTCCCTAGGGGGGAGTTTTTTTCTCCATGGAAAATGTCCAAAATTTAAGAAAAATAGAGAAAAATTCCAAAAAATTACCAAAAAATTACCAAAAAATCCAAAAACATTATGAAAAAATTCTCTACAGGGTCTAGGGCAATTCCCTCAATCAAAACCACAGAGAGCTTCCTTTATTCCTCTATTTTGGCAAGAAAATGACTATTGAAAGGATGAGAAATGCTAGAAAAAATTCTAAAAATGGTTGAAAAATTCCCAAAAAAATTCCCAAAAATTTTACTTTTGCAGAGGTTATGAAATGCCTTCTAAATTTGCTAAAACTCAAGGAAAAAGCATGAAATGGATAAAGAAAACTACTAAAACTTAAGCAAAATGAAAGAGAAGGCTATGTACAACCTAGACAAATATTGCAGGTTCTAGGTGATCCATAACTCGTCAAGTGTGCTGATGATAGGCCTTGAGCCTTGATATGTTGACCAATGGCAAGGCCTCTCCTTTTAGGGTCTCTAACTCCACAGCACCCCAATTCAGCATTGTTTTAACTCGATAAGGTCCTTCCTAGTGTGGAAGCCATTTTCCTCTCACTTGTGTTTGAAGATGAGGTCTATGGAGAAGAACTAACATGCCTGGCTCTATGTTGTGGTTCCACAGATTTTGATCATGTGCCTCCTTCCTCTTCATCTGATTCTCAATCAATTGTTTTGTTGCTAGTAGACGTATCTCCTCCACTTTATGCAATGCTCCAAGCCTCTGAGAGACACCAAAATCTTTCTTTCCCTGCATGAATGCTACTTTAGGTGATCCATATAAAAATTCAAAGAGCTCAATTGGCAATATGCCACAAACCAGTTGGAATGGAGAATATCCAGTGGCCTCTTTGTAAGCTAACCTGTATGCCCATAGGATACCTTGATAAGCAATGCCCCAGGAAGTGGGCTGTAACATACATTCCTTCCTTAACATGGAAATTAATACCTTATTAGTTGATTCAGCCTGCCCATTAGCTCTTGGATAGTATGCACAAGAGGTCCTATGTAGAATTCTATACCTGTTGAAAATTTACTGTAGGACCTTATTCACAAAATGCGTACCCTAGTCTATACAAACTTCAAGTGGACATCCAAACCTGCAAATGATGCTACTGTAAATGAAGTCAGCCATAGTTTGGGCGGTGCAATCAGAAGATGCAATAGCTTCAACCCACTTTGTCGCATAATCTGTGGTTATCAATAGATACTTCTCTCTTTTTGGAATCGATGCAGGGTAGATAGGCCCTACAAAATCTAACCCCAACTTCTCAAATGGTTGCCAAGAAGTGGAAATAATCAAGGGGTTATGCCCTGCTTGGTGGGCTTAGGTCCACACCTCTGGCAAACATCACATGCTTTTCCCTAGTCATCAACATCTTTGAATAATGTAGGCCACCATAAACCAGCATCAAGGATCCGTTGACTCATAATATGCCCTGGAAGGTGCCCACCACCTGTTCCTTCATGTGCAGATTGAAGGACTTCCCTCACTTTTTCTTCTTCTAAGCACTTCCTAAACCTTTCATCCTTTCCCTGTCTATATAATTTATCTTCAATGAAGGTATAAGGTCTTCTCTTGATTAGCAGTCTCTTTCTTTGCACAACACTAGCCTTCTCTGGATACACTCCAGTTTTAATGAAATTCTTGATATCATAATACCAACCTTGAGCTTGTACAGCGAACAGATTAGCATCTCAAAATCGTCATTGACTCCACTAGCTTGATCCATCAAATTGATCCTAGATAGGTGATCCGCCATAACATTTTCTTTACCTGGTCTATGGACTACAAAAAAATCAAACTCTTGGAACAAAAGTAGCCACCTCCATATCCTCCCAGTTGCTTGTGGCTTGTTCAATAAATACCTGAGTGGTTGATGATCAGTGATGATGACAAACTTCACACCTAACAAATAATGATGAAATTTTTGTCCTGCAAAAGCCATTGCTAGAGCTTCCCTTTCTGTTGTACTATAATTCTTTTCAGCTTTAGTCAAAATTCTACTAGCATACTGAATAGGCCCGTCAAGTTTGAATTCTTCACTACGTTGAGCCAATACTGCACCCACTGCATATGCACTAGCATCTACATGCACATGAAAAATTTTTGACCAATCTGGGGTGATAAGAATTGGTGCAGCCACCAATTTGGACATTAATGTCTGATAGGCCTTCTCTTCTTCCTCTTCCCATTTAAAGGGCACTTCTTTACCTGTAAGTCTAGCCAGTGGCCTGACTATCTCTGCATACATTTTTATAAACCTTCTGTGGTATTTAGTATGCCCCAAGAAACTCTGAACCTCTTTAGGAGATTTAGGTTTTGACAACTTTAATATAGAAATAATTTTATCAGGATCTAGGGCCATACCTTTAACCGACACCACATGTCCCAAGAGAGTTCCTTTTGTCACAAGGAAATGATATTTGTTTGGGTTGAGCTTTAGCTTAGTCTCCCTGCATCTCTTAAAACATTTTGCAGCTATCTTAAATGATGGTCCAAGCAATCTAAAGGGGTCTCATTGTGAGAACTTGAAAATGAAGAGAAGTCATCCATGAAAATTCTAAGTGTTTCCAGCAATAAGGGACCAAAAATGAGGTTGACAGTTCTGTTAAAGGTGGTTGGAGCATTTCTGAGTCCAAATGGCATTTTTACATACACATATGTTCCCCAAGGTGTGATAAAAGCAGTCTTTTCACGATCCTCTGGGTGTATTGATATTTGATTATAGCCACTAAAGCCATCCATAAAGCTATATAATGCATGTCTAACCACTTCTTCAATGACTTGCTCTGCAAATGGCATTGGGAATCCATCTGGAATGGTCACCTTGTTGAGTGCTCTAAAGTCAACACAAATTCTGATTTTATTGGTATTCTTCTTTGGTGCTATAACCATAGGTGAGAGCCACTGTGAGTGTTCCACAGGAATGATGATTCCTGCATCCTCCATCTTCTGTATTTCCACATAGACAGCTTCAACATATTTTGGGTTAAGTCTATAACTCTTCCCTCATATTGGTTTGACTCCCTCAACCAGAGGGATTTTGTGCTCTCCATAATTGGCAAGCACTCCTTCTAAGTTTTTATAATGCCATGCAAAAACATATGTATAGTGGGTCAAGAAGGATTTTACCTTTTCAAGGAGACCTGGGTGGCTCCACAACCAAGTGGCCACCAAAGTTGGACGAGTATTGTCTTGAGTGCCTAATTGTATTTCTTTGACAGGGTTTCTCTCTATCATATTATCTTCGTGCTCATCTCCATCCTTGTTTTCTTCCACAAGCTTTTCGTGCATTATTTCATAAGCAGAGGTATTTTGGATCTCAATGCATTCCTCCTTATCTTGCATCCATCCTGCAGGGATTTCTTGAATTGGGAAAGAGCCTTCTTCACTAGTATGTTTTACCTTGTCTTTAGCTTTAGAAACTTCCTTCTCTATTGTTGTTACCTCCTCCTCCAAGTTGTATTTGAGGGGTGTCTTCCTGCCACTTTTGATGTCTGTGATGGGCTCTCCTAATCCATCAACTTGAACTTTCTCCTGATTTTCATCATAACCTTCAGTTGTGCAAGAATTATTAAGAAAAATTCCAAAGCAAGAGGAAGAGTTGCCTGCTTGGAGCCAATTTAGAATATTCTCTTCTTCCTAGAAATCTAATTGGGGTTGGTCCTCTGTTTCTGGTTCCGTGCAAATGCCAAATGTTTGCATCATGCTGGTGTTCCCTTGATTATCTGGGCCCTCTTCTAAATGTATCTATGTCAGATCTTGCCCTTTCTTTTGTACCCACATAGTGTCTTTACCCCAATCATGGATGACACTTGCATGCCTCAACCATGGTCTTCCAATTAAGAGGGGAAATCCTCCTTCAACCTGGGGCAGTCTTAAAACCACAAAATCCAGAATGAATAGATAACCTTGTACTTCAAGTGGAACTTTTGGGATCACTCCCAAGGGCCTTACTTTGCTATGATATGCCAAAGTAATAGTGAAATTTGCAAGCCTTGAAGGGTGGAGTCCAATCTTTTCCATTGTATGTTCAGGCATCAAGTTAATGCCAGAACCACCATCCACAATAACTCCTTGAAACTCATGACCTTTGATAGACACTGTCAGCCGAGGACTCTTATAATTTGTAAGGGGTGCTTCCCCTACAATTTTACCTTTATGTATAACAGCAGTCTTGGCCACCAAACTTGTAATGGAAGCCTCATCAATTATCTGCAAGAGTTCTGACCTGAATTTCCCATCCATCTTTATTAAATAAAAAATAGTAACCTCCTTTTTCA
Source organism: Ceratopteris richardii (assembly GCA_020310875.1). Lineage (NCBI taxonomy): Eukaryota > Viridiplantae > Streptophyta > Polypodiopsida > Polypodiales > Pteridaceae > Ceratopteris > Ceratopteris richardii. The sequence continues at coordinate 82,497,702 of CM035412.1, read as the reverse complement.
TGGACTTGAGTAGTTTTGAAGCCTATGATTCCTTAAGAGCTTGGGTGCCAATTGACTTATCAAACTCCTCATGAGCCCAGTTGAATGCATGCCCAATGGCATCACTGGTACATATGAGATCTCCTTTTTGCCTTGTATCTGCACATGCGGTGGCCTTGTCTTCAGGAGTCCCTTTGTCTTTGTTCAATCCATCAATTCTTGATTCTTGAACTATATCTACTTGAGCCTTTCCCTTGTTTCTTGTCTGCATTGTAAAAGATTCTATTTCTTCTAATTGCACCACCCTGGTAGATGGTGATGGCTCATTGACTCGATCTAAAATTTCTTCTTTGTGCACAAAAATCATTTGAATATGGGACCCGGATGAAGAGGCTTGATTCTTAGGACAACAATTTGTATAGTGGTCTTTGGCCTCTGGGCAGTTTCTGCAAGGAGGGGCATTTTCTGGTAGAGTGCACCTACTTTGATAGTGCCCACATTCTCGACATCTGAAACTTGGCCTTCTAGGCCCATTTCCAAAGTTATTCCTCTTTCTAGGGTTGTAATTGTTACCTTGATTGGGTGTAGCTGCCATTACATTTGCTGGTGGTAGGGGTCCTCCTTGTGTCCAATATGTTGTTGCAGGTATTCCCCTTGATTGGCATTCCTGGGCCTCATGAATAGCTTTCCTGCATAATTGGCAAGTCACACTTAACAGAGGACATTCACTTACTATATGACCTTGCTTGCTGCACATGGTACACCAAAGTCCACTCTTGATGCCACCTCCTTTGAGTTCCTGCAACTCCTATCGCAGTTGAGCCAATTCCTCTGCTTGGGCCTCCTCCTCCTTTTGGAGCTACTCAATCTCCCTCCTCAACTGCGTAACATCATTCTCCTCCTCTTTGTGGGGCTTATTCCTTTTTAACCCCTACAGCTCCTTCCTTAGCTGGATTACTGGATCCTCCATTTCTGTAGAATATGGTAGTTGAGGAGAAATTGCTCCATACTGTTGCCTTATATGCTCCAGTCGTGTAGCTGTGTTGATGAATTCCTCTATGGAGGCTGTAGGCAACACTAATTCCTTGATTTTACATTGGGTGGCCATTGGAAGTGGCTTAGCTAACCATTTCTTAACAAAAAAATCATGTGGTGGATCTGGCAATTTAGCCATTAGTGCCTTGGCCCTAGTCACAAACTCTGGGAACTTTTCACCTGGACCCAATCTCAAATTTTCTAGTTCCTCTATGATGGTCTCTGTAGTATTTCCATGCTGAAATTGATTTTGAATGCATCTTTCATTAAGTCCCAAGTTGTAAAATGCTTCTCAGCAAACTGGCTGAACCATTTATTTGCTAATCCTTCTAACGTAGTAGGGAAGAGTATAAAAAATGCACCCTCTCTTCCCATTAAGCCTCTAGTTTTGCATAGTGCCAAAAACCTTCTAATATGCTCGTCCGGATCTTCCTGAGCTAGGCCTTTGAAAGAAGGAAATTTTATATTTAATCTTGATAGTAGGGTTTCCAAGTCTACCTGATCAGCCATGCTCTTTACTGATGAAGTTGATGAAAGTGGACTAGATGATCTTCTAATAGCCTTCCTCCTTGTTTGCTTGCAAGCGACCCTCAATGTTTGGGACCGAGTTGCGGTCATGAGCTCCTCATAGCCCTCTTAGTATGAGATAATTGATAAGAATATGTACCTTTTAGCCCAAAGAAGTAGTACTCTCGGCACTTGAATAGTGCTTCTCCACACTGCAAGATGTCTTCTCCTATGCTCAAATCTCCTTGGAGTCCCACTGTGCGTGCCAAATTTTGTTGGGGGATTCTTGGACAAGAAGGGATTTGAGTGTTTGTAGGAGAAAAGGGAAAGACAAGAAGAAAGATACACACTGGAAGCCTCTGTCGATTGATTATAATAAGACACATAGAATGTTGAAGCACAATACAATCCAATGCTTCTGTGCAAAATCCCACAGAGTGCTCAATTACAAAATACCAAATACCCAAGGGACTTGTTGCTGCCATCCTCCTCTGCACCAAACCTCCACCTTCTCCAAGCCTACACTTGTGCACACCTTGCACCAAGCTTCCACTAAGGGGGAGGGATGGGTACCTTCTGTCGGCACATGCACACTTCAATAAGACCTTGGGATCCTTGGGGGACTAGCTTAGCACTTCTCTGCACACTTCCTTGGTCACTCTTCATGCACACCTTGCACTTCACTTCTCCGCGTCGCACACTGTGTGTCTCTTGCACTTCTCTTTCTTGCCTTGCTTAGACTATGCGTACTCTTGCTTAGTCTTAGAATAGTCCAAGAATAGTCCTTGCCTTGATTTGAGTGTCGATCACGTATGCTCCTAACTGCAAGAGTATCTTGGTGCTCACTTTGATGTCCCAAGATTTTCTCCACAAGTGGTTAACCAATGACCCTGTTTTGTCCTGTAGTGACTTTAGGTTAAAACAAAAAATTTAATTGGGGGCCATACTTTCACTTCTGCATATGCTGCCACTTCACATACCTTCACATTTTCCTTTTAAGTCTTCACTTTTGCATATAAGAGAGGGTTCACCTGAACCTTCCAAAACACTTTAAAAACACTTTGAACCTTAGGGAAATTAGAGAAATACCTCTGCAACCTGCAAACCACTTTCTCCAACTTACCCTTTGTGGACAATTAATTGTGCACTACCTATGCACTTTGACACCTTCACTTTAGCACTCTGACTTTGCACCTGTTGACTTTGACCTTGAACTTGTTGACTTTGACCAATTTGACTTTGATATTTTGACTTTGACTATGGTTGACTTTGACTGCGATTGATTTTGACCAATATGAATTTTATGGGCTCAACACATACGTATTTTCATGTACACATTTACACATAGACGAATATACATATATACATGTACACATTAGATATATATGCCTACATGCACACGTGTATACTTATACATGCATACACAATTATAAACACACTTGTGTATATTACACAAATGCATATGTATATTTACATCTGTGCATACTAACACATGTATACATATATCACACACATGCACACACATACATATACATTAAACACATAGATGTGCATACTAACACATGTATACATATAATACACATGAATACATACACATATGCATACATACATGACAAAAAATTGCTCCTTGAAGATAAAGCTATATATAAAATAATTAGGCATACCCCCAAGCTTCATGTTATAACTTAAAAGAACATGATTTCATCCCTCTAGTAGGATTCATCGATATTCTAGTGGAATAAAGAAGAATCTTTTATCTGATATCCATTCAAATGATTCAAGTTATGGATCAATAACTAGAGTAGAATTTACTATATAATCTACTCATATGTTTTCATTATTGCCATCATTTTGGTAAGACATCAATCTAGTCTCATCTTCATTATCCTTATTGATTTCATTTATTTCTTCTATTGTTAAATCTATGTTCTCATGAATGACATCATCTATTGATGGATTAATATCAATTTCTGGTAATTCCTCTTCATCATCAATAGAATCAGCACGTAGAGTATTATCATCTTCATCAAAAAGATTAGTATCATTATCATGTATAATGATTCTAATTTCTCTTTCAGATGTTGATGTATCAGTATCTGATGGTGAATCATCAAGAGGACTTTCTTCGATCTCTCTAACAAATAACTGTTCAAACAATGACCTACCTCTAGGTTGAACATGAATGACTTGCCACCAAGGATGAGCATATGGGTTTTTATAAAAAAATGTTTGTTCAATATCCCTAGGAAAAACATATGGTTCTTTAGTAGATCACATTACCTTGGACCAAAATACAGATAATTCCTTTCTCAATATGCAATTACTACCATTATACTCGATTTGAAACCGGTCAACCTTCAAAATGAACTATCAAAATATATTAAAAAAACCATTATTAGGTGCTTAGAAAATAATAAACTCTATCATAAAAAATATAAACTTTTTTCTACTTGTCTGAATGTACGAAATGATATTTCGTAGATACAACAAGAGTTCCCACCTAACCAAGTTCGCCATCTATAAGGTTCATGTCTTTTGAGCTAGCACGTGATAGTTGCTTGAAAGAAGCAACAATACTAGAATCCTATGTTTTACATAAAGGATCAATGGCTTTGATTCTAATATGTTGTCCAAAAGCCCACATATTAGTGAACATTCGAGCATGCAAAAGAAATTAAATTAGTAAAGAGAAAGTAATATACATATATGAAAAGAACAAAATATTATTAAAATAATATTACCTTTCGGTCACAACCGATCATTAACTCTCTCTGCTCATATGAGATTTCTTTATTGTTTGCATTGGTGCATTGCAAACGACTATATAGCCAATCCATGAAAGAATCTATATCTTTTGTTTCTTTGTCTCTTACTTCGGAGATTTTGAAGTTCCTGTTCATACTCGCTAAGCGATGCTTGCATGCATTCACTATTATATGCTAATGCTACAAAAGTAGAAACATCATTTTTTTCTTGAAATGTAAATAAAACAGAAACTCCCTTACCTAATAATACCTCATCTGTTATTTTTGAAGAAGACTCGTTGGTCTATGCACGTGGAGCTTCTTCATGAACTCTTTCAAGGTAATCACTAATATAGTACATGCACTCTTCAAGCATCCAAACCTTTGGCATGGATCCTTCTGGTTTTGCTCTTTGTCGCACATAACCTTTTAATATTCCCATAAATTGCTCAACCCAAAACATCCATCGAGTGTTGACAACACCTGCAATCTCTCTTTCAACTACAAGATGGACTAATTAATGAGCCTGAATATGAAAAAAACATGAAGTAGGAAGCTCTTTCTCCATCAAACATAGTAGCTCTTTGCATTCACATTTTTTTTGTGGGATCGAGTTTTTGTCAATCTCTTTTGATGTAATCCACCTATGTATATCATTAAAAAAATTATAAAGAAGTTAATTCAAAAATAAAAGATATCAAATGTTCATATATATTAAATATGAAAGTATCATAATTACCTTATAAGCGATCCAAGACGGTATATCACATATGGTACTCCTTTTGTTGTACATCCATCAGTAACCAAGGGTAAAATATGTTTCAAAAACTTATGCCAATCATGGGTCTTTAACCCAGATAAGCTCTTATCATCCATAGTAAACATGTTCTAGAAAGATGCTCCATATCCTATAGGAGTCCGAATCGATTGAATCCTATTGTTGATAGTCTGTATGTCTTTTTTCGTAAGTACCCAAGGAGCAGGTGCATAAGTTGTTTCCTATCGATGTCTATCAAAAACTGGCCATAACTTTGGTTTTGAGTTTTGATCCTTCAAATCATTCCTTGATGCTATGGTATCTTTTAGTCCAAGAAGATGCTACCATAATGAATAACCAATATTCTTGAATATATGCATAGGATCAAGAAGATGACATACTTTTAACTCTTTCCAATACTCCAAAGAATACCATACTGATATATTCTCTACGGGTGCCAATTTCCTTTACCTCTCTTGACATACTCATTATCTTCATCATCACTGAAGATTTCTGATTCTTGATCTATCAGAGATGCGTCTGTCCATTTTTTATACCAATCCATAGACGTCATAGGTTTTGGACATAGACCTGTGTCAAGCTTTTCATTAAAATGTATCGCTTCTCTTTTAGATCTTAACGGATGATCATCAAACAAGAATCACCGATGTCAAAGACAAATATTTTTGTTGAGATTCTTACTATAGATTGATCTCAACCAATCACCACAATATGGACAAGCTTTATAACCCTTAGTAGATATTCTTGCATTGTGAAAATGATACAAATATAATTAGATTAACTCACATTTATTTGTATGCATATTGGATAAAAAAATTACATCAATACCTGAACAAACACCATATCCTAGAAAATCATGAATAGTCCAAGCCACAATACCAAGAACCATAATATATCTTTCATTGATGCTTTTCAATACATCAATGACATTAATACCTCTCCATAACTCTTGGAGATCTTGGGATTAAAAGTGAAAGCATTAAATGTTCCTTTTTAATGCCAAGATATGGCAGAAAATTGTAGGTTATGACTACCACTGGCCATGTTGACCATTTATTGGATTTCATGGAGAATGGACTAACCCCATCTAATGCAACTCCTAACTTTAGATTTTGTGGATTGTGTGCAAAATCAGGCCATGTAGAATCAATATGCTGAAAAGCAACACTATCATAAGGAATTCTGATTATTCCATCAGTACTTTTATAATCATGTCCCCATGTCAAAAGCTTTGATAATTCGTCTAATCCATGGAGCCAATGGAAAATGTCTTAGTACCTTTTTTGGGATTTTACCTTCTTCGTCCTTATATCGAGGAGATCGACATTTTGGACATGTCAAACATTCTGCATATTCACCTCTATATAAAATACAATCATTAGGACATGCATGTATACATTGATAATCTATACCAAGATTGTTGATTATCTTCTTCATTTCATCATGTGAGGTAGTAAGAATATTCTGACTTGGTAAAAACTTTTCAGATAATAACCTGTAAGTTCATGAAAAAAAGACATTAATAATATATATATATATATATATATATATATATATATATATATATATATATATATATATATATATATATATATATATATATATATATATATATATGCATATAATTTTATATATGTGTATTCTTATGTGTATGTGTATGTCGATGTGTATATGCATGTGCATGCATATACGTATGCGTATGTGTATATGTGTTTTATATGTGTACATGTATGTATATATACGTATGCATATGTGTATGCATATATGTATGTGTATGTGTGTATATATGTGTATGTATGTATGTATGTATGTATGTATGTATGTGTATGTATGTATGAATGTGTATGTATGTATGTATGAATGTGTATGTATGTATGTGTATGTATGTATGTATGAATGTGTATGTATGTATGTATGAATGTGTATGTATGTATGTATGTATGCATGTGTAGCTGTGTATATTTGATTTCGTTTTTAATTTTTTTATTGTTTATTGTGGTTTGCAAACTTTCATATCTAGACCACTAAATCGTTTGGTTGTCTCCCATTTTATAGTCAATCTATTACCTGCCTTGCTAACTAAGACTTACATATTTGTTTGTAAGGATTAAGTATCAGTCAACTATGGAGGTATTAGGTCATTTGGAGAATAAGACAAGAAAATTTCTCTCGATGATTTTGGAAGATGGATGAATAGTTTTAAAGTACGGGTAGACATAAAGTGTTCATTCAATGCAAGTTCTTCTTCTTATCGTACCTAGGGTTAAAACAAAAACCTCCACTGAATGGACACTTTGTGTCCGTACATCCTTTAAAATTATTCTTCCATACTTCAAAATCTTCGAGGTAAATTTACTTCTCCTATTTTTCAAACGGCTTCATACCTCCATAGCTAACTCATACTTAATATTTGTATGCAAAGTTCATAAAAGAGTTAGCAGTGTAGGTATTAGGTGACTAGAATAGGAGAAGGAGATGTGTCAGGAAGATATTAAAGGTTGGCCGGACAATTCCAAAGGTTAGATGGACAAAATATCTTCATTTAATACAGGTATGTATAATTTGACTTTACTGTCATAACATGTGTATGTGCATATATGTGTGTGTATGTTTATATGTGTGTATACATTCATGTATATATATGTGTATGTCTATGTATGCATGTATTATTCTGTATATATTTATGCATGCATATATATAAATAGATAGAAAATTAAAAATTATACCTCAATAGTGTCAAAACAGGTACATTACTCCATCTAAAATGATTGTGAAGATTGAGAATAAGTAAGCTTGCACTTAATTGAAGTAATTCGATGGCGTGCACCACACTGGACTCTCCTTCTCGAGAGCTCCACGACGATATGCTCAAACTAGAAAACCGAGCTCTGGTCGCCACACACAGTACTACGCACATATGTTGTAGAATACGCAGAAAACGCAGTACACAGGGAGCACGAAGACAGACTTCTTAGGTTTTACAAATGCGGTCGAACTTACAGTCTGTGACTGACCAGGCCACTATATGTTTTATTAAAGAACATATACAAAGAAGTGTCCGGTGGCCATTTGGCCTTTCATATGGACACTAACGGTAACAATCTCCCACTAAAGGCCAATATGGCCAGAGTAACTATGGGAGAAAAAAGAAAGAATGATAAAGAATACCTGAGTGTAAGTATACAAACTATACCTCCCACCTGATGGGCATGTTACACAGTATACAAGTGACTGTGTAAGATCAAGAATCAAGTAACCCCCATCAAGTGACAACAGTGTCGAAAGCTATCCTGTGGTAGAGCTTTAGTCAAAGCATCTGCAGCATTATCTCGAGTGTGAACCTTCTCAAGAATAATGCTCTCAGTGGCTAAGCAATCTCTAATGAAGTGATACCTCACCTCAATGTGCTTGGTCTTTGCATGATAGACCGGATTCTTAGCCAAAGCAATGGCACTCTGACTATCACTGAGCAAGTGAGGTACATGCTGAGGCAAACCCATATCACAAGCAAGACGAGAAAGCCACAATGCTTCCTTACATGCCTCACTTGCTGCAACATACTCTGCTTCTGTGGTGGAAACAGCTGTACATTCTTGAAGACGAGATCTCCAAGAGATAGCACCTCCAGCAAAATGAAAAATGTACCCTGATGTAGACTTACGATTGTCTACACAACCAGCATAGTCAGAATCTGTGTAACCAATAATGGATGCTTTCCCTCTACCTAAGCATAGACACTTGTCCTTAGTGCCACTCAGATATCTCAAAATCATTTTGACCGCTTCCCAATGTTTCTTGCCAGGATTAGACATATATCTGCTCACAACTCCCACTGCAAATGCAATGTCTGGTCTCGTAGCTACCATAGCATACATGAGACTACCAACAGCAGACTGATAGGGAATTTTGGTCATGAATTCCTTTTCCTCATCTGATTTGGGGCAGTCATCCTTGCTCAATTTCACATATGTGGGTAAAGGTGTACTCAATGCCTTTCCACCCTGCATATTGAATCGATGAAGTACTTTGGATATGTACTCACTTTGAGACAAGTATATGCATCTTTTACTCCTATCACGAGTAATGCGCATGCCAAGAATATGTTTGGCATCCCCCAAATCCTTCATATCAAATGTCTGACTCAACTTCTTTTTGAGAATTGACAAATCATAAGAGGACTTCCCAGCAATCAACATATCATCGACGTAAAGTATCAAGCATATCAAGCTGCCATCAGAACATCTCTTTGTGTAGAGACAATGATCCTCATTGCTCCGAGAATAGCCTTGGGACTTCATAAAAGCATCAAACTTTTGGTACCATTGTCTAGGAGACTGTTTAAGTCCATACAAGCTCTTCTTGAGCTTACAAACTAGACTTTCCTTGCCAGGAACTACATAACCCTCTGGTTGTTCCATATAGATCTCATCTGTAAGATCTCCATGCAAGAAAGCTATTTTCACATCCATTTGGACTAGCTCTAAGTCCTCCATTGCAACGAATCCAAGCAACATGCGCAAAGTAGTCATCCTGACCATTGGGGAGAAGATTTCCTCAAAATCAACACCATGTTGTTGCTTAAAACACTTTGCAACAAGTCGTGCTTTATATTTTGGAGAAGCACTATCTGATGTGAATTTCAGCTTATATACCCATTTACATGGTAAAGCTTTCCTTCCCTTTGGCAAAGGTACTAAGTCCCAAGTACCATTCTTGTGAATAGAATCCAACTCACTCTTCATGGCACGCTCCCACTTGACATGATCCTCTCTCTGCATAGCCTCTTTGTAGCAAGGGGGCTCACCGGCATCTGTTAGCATAACAAAATCTAAACCTGGAACATATCTATCAGGTGGATATGAGACACGTGCAGAACGTCTCAATGGTTGCTGAACAGGAACATGTGCAGACTGATCTGAATGGACATTCTCTTGAACATCCCTATGTGCAGCATTTTTATGCATGCTAACCGGAGGACTAGTATCCTCAAACACCACTCTTCTCACTTCAACCTCCTTAATCGACTGTTTATGCATCTTAGACTCATTAAAAATGACATCACTACTTCTGATCACTGACCGTGTTTCAGGATCCCATAAGCGATATCCAAATTGTCCTTCTCGACCATATCCAAGAAAAATGCATTTCTTTGACTTATGGTCCAACTTCTGTCTAAGATTCTTGGGTATATGAACATATGCTTCACACCCAAAAACTCGAAGATGATCATAATATGGTGGTTTCCCTGTCCATAACTCTTGTGCCACTTTCAGACCTTTGGCAGTACTAGGTGAAAGGTTAATCACATGAACTGCAGTCAATACTGCTTCTGCCCAAAAACCTTGTGAGAGGTTTGCATGATGCAACATAGAGACTACTCTATCTTGAATAGTTCTATTCATCCTCTCAGCTACACCATTCTGTACTGGGGTATAAGGAGCTGTAAACTCTCTACGAATCCCTCTACACTGACAGAAAAGGCTGAATTCATGTGAGGTATACTCACCCCCATTATCTGAACGTAAAGCCTTAAGCTTAGTTCCTTTTTCAGTCTCAACTGAAGCAAGCCATTTTTTGAAAGTAGGGAATACATCATCCTTCGATTTGATAGGATATACCCAGACTTTTCTAGTAGCATCATCTATGAAAGTAACAAAGTAAAGAGAACCACCTAAGGACCTAGTGGGCATAGGACCACACACATCTGTATGAACAAGATCTAAAGGCTGAATTGAAGAGTCAATGTGCGTTTTATGCACATTTCTGGTTTGCTTTCCATATTGACAATGCTCACAAAATGAAAAATCAGAGAAAGATAACACAGGTAAGTAGCCAGAACGAGAAAGATTTTCCATTCCACTACGAGATATATGGCCCAAACGACCATGCCAAATACAAGCCATAGGCTGTTCAGTAACAGCTAACAAGTGTTCTTTCTGTGATACAAATAAAGGGTAAAGTGAGCCAACTTTCCTTCCTTTTGCAATAACCATATTGCCCTTTGATATACGAAAGGACTGAGCATAGAAGACCACCTTGTAACCAAGGTCATCAAGTTGACCAACTGACATCAAACTGCGTGATAACTGAGGTACATGGCGTACATTATGCATAGTAAATTTTGAACCGTCAATGAACTGCACAACCACATCTCCAATCCCCACAACATCACACTGGTAAGAGTCACCAAGTCTCACGGTACCAAGAGACTTTGCTGCATAATTAGAGAACCATTCTCTATGTGGTGTCACATGGAAAGAAGCACCAGAATCTAGCAGCCAGGTGTGGGAAAGAGAATCAGCCATAAGTGCCTCAGATGGCACAGTACTATCAAGTGTCAACACATCAGCATCATCAGAAATAGCATTAATTTCTTCAATCTTCACAGTCGAAGTAGATGGTGCAGGTAACTGTTTAACATGCCCATCAACATTCTGTCCTTTACCTTTAGCATTCTTTAATGCATAACAGTCTTTCTTCATGTGTCCTTTCTTATGACAATAATGGCATTCAATATCCCTCTTCCTTGATTTACTTCTGCTCTTATTCCGTTGACCATTCTTTTCCTTGTTCTTGCTCCTGCCACGTTGTTGATTCTTTCCTTGGTAAGAATCACGAACATTATATGCATCTCCACTCTGAGTGCCAACCATAGATTTTCTACGAATCTCCTCACTCAAGAGTGCTCCACATATGTCATCATAGACGAGTTTACCACCTGGTGCACTATTGCTAATAGCTGTGCAAAATGTATCCCATGATGATGGCAAGGTGCATAACAACAATACTGCTTTCATTTCATTGTCCATATCCATTTTCTGAGCCTGTAACTGGGAGAATATGGCATCAAACTCATTTAGATGAGCAGCAACACTATCTGTGTCCTTCATACGAAGGTCGTATAATTTTCTCATCAGATATACTTTATTTGATGCCGTCTCTTTTTCATATGTATTGCATAACTTCTTCCAAAGCTCCTCTGCACTTTCACAGTCTAATACTGTAAAGTAAACATTATCTGCTAGGTGCAAGCGAATGGTAGACCTGGCCATTTCATCTAACTCATCCCAATCATCTTCATCCATGTCAGCAGGCTTCTTTGAAATCCCATTTACTGGCTTCCATTGCCTTCTTTGAATCAGCACATCTTTAATCTGATTCTTCCATAGAGCAAAGTTTGTGCCATCAAATTTTCGGATCTCAAAATGGTCTTTGCCCTGCAAGTTATAGCTCCTCCTCGGAACGCTAGCACTAGACCCTGATCCACCGGATGTGCCTGAGACCTCTGATGCCATGATTGTAGAGAACTGAATAGAATGATAATGGAGCTAGAAGAGTCCAAACACCAACAAATAAGTGTATCAAGGAGTAAATCGACCACTATATAGTTGACTAAACCAGAAATCTGGAAAAATTTTGCCAGAGTATCCTCTGCAAAATTAGCATATGACCAGTGTCAAAGTATCATAAAACTGCAAGTACTAACATGTCTACCTGCATAGTGAATCACTGACTCCACTGCATATAATCAGTTACCCAATAGAAGCCAACTAGGCTTATCGAGCACCTATGAACAACTATCATACATCTCCTATGGCGAGGCTGGGTAAGTCTTCCACCTGCATCACCGAAGAGACCCCGACATCTGGGTGTCTCCCAGTTAAGAAAACCTCACCACGACCCTCTTTATCAAACGTAAAAGGCTTTATGCAAAGAACGTAACCGCTATATCAATGCCCACATGGACGTACATAAGCGGTATCCACAGAAGCGTACATGGTGTGTATGTGCTCAATATATGCAGTAAAATGACACTGAAAGGCTGAATACACAGCCCAAAAAACTAGCCAATAACACCTGCAAGTGTCTGTCAACTCTGATGTTTTAGGCTTTAAAAACCTGCATAAATTTGCAGCGACTGCTCCCACCAAAACTAAAAGCCCCTCAAGAAACCTGTAGTTTTACGAGTGTGGCTGAAAATACAGCCCCAAAGGTTGATATTTATTGTCTGAGAAGTACAAGGAACACTCTTCTTGATGTTCTTGGACCTGTGTGAAGAGAACTACGTGCGAAAGTACTCCAAAATGGGTCCAAAAACACCCCAAAATTGCTTCAGAAATAGGCTTTAAAAGCAAAAATGAAGCTTTGAGGGACCAAAACTTGTTCAAGGTAATGCCAACCTTAGTCTTTCCCCTTCTTCAAACACCACAAGAGTGTAGCTTAGTGGCAAGAGATTGCCGCGGTTAAGCGAGCTCTGGGGGGAACAGTACTGGGATGGGTGACCTCCCGGGAAGTACCGGGAACCTCTATATTCCTTGATCGTTGAGGTCCTCCCTCGCGCGCAGCCAACGGTGACTTCGGTGACTCGGATGACAAGGTATGCCAAGGTCTATGCCTTGGTCGCCGCCTTAGTCGAAAGCCTTGGAGAAAACACATACATTTAATTTATTTGTTGCTTTACTTATTTATTACATATAGACGGATTCATATCTTGTTATTTGTCTACATGGTTTTATTATATACATACATATATATATATATATGTTTTTATATATATATATACATCATCTTACGATATAATTTATTTTAATCATTTTCCTTATTGATATCCTCATCTTTATCATTTTCACTTCCTTCCTCTTCACTTTCCTCTTCTTCGTCTTCATTTATTACCGTCTCATAATTCTCATTCTCTCTTCTTTTAAAGAGCTTAACTCTTTTTCCAGCAATTAAATCCTTTAACTTGGTCCCATCTAATTCTCTAAGTGAGTATGTTCCATTATCAAAAACTTTACATACCACATAGGGACCAAACCATCTCTTAACCAGTTTTCTTCGAGCCTCATATTGAGTATTCAATGAGCTATCATAAACAAGTACCCAGTCTCCTTCCTTCAACCTTTTTGGCCTTAACCTGTGGGTCTTGTCAAATGCAATTTTATTTTTCTCTCTAGAAGCTCTAAGCTTAAATGCAGCTTCTTCTACCAGATTTTTTCCTCTTTCTAGTTGAAGAATCCGCACTGCTAGAAGATCTTCTCTTGACACCTCATCTTCCCAAGGCAAGGAAGTCCACACTAAAGCATGTGACTCCGTCGACAAAATAGGTTTTTGACAATACATCAATTCTGCAGGCATATATCCAGTAGTTCTAGTGTATGTCATCCTATCTGCCCAAAGGGCAAATGGAAGGTAAATTGGCCAATTCTTTATTTTCCCCTCACAAGCCTTAGCCAAAGCTTTAATAATTGGTGGATGACCACGCTCAATTTTTCCATTAGCTTCAGGATTGTAAGCAGTGGTGAGAGATAATCAAATTCCATATTTTTTAAAGAAGTCTTTAGCTTCCTGAGCATCAAGCTCTCCTTTATCGGCAACTATTTTCTCCACATAACCAAATCTACTAAACACATCTTCTAGTAGAAATTTGCATACATTGCTTGTAGTTTTCGTCCTTAGAGCTCTTCCTTCAACATGATTTGTTAGGTCTTCCCTTGCTAATACAATATACCTCATCTGATGCACCCCTAATGGCATTGTAACTAAATCAACAACCCACTTATAGTGAATATTAAGAGGATATGTTGGATGTAATTCATCTCTGTGTCTAACATTGGAGTACATCTGGCAAGGTTTACAAGTGGCTACGTAATTTTGGGTATCCACATACATCCCAGGCCACCAGTATCTTTCCCTTATCTTTTCATAAGTTCCTTGAAAGCCTTTATGACCGGCCCATAGTGAACTATGCATTTCACGCATAATCCTTCCTCTCGATTCTTCACAACCTACAACTCGCTGGGGCATCTTTCCCATTCCAATCCTTCGCTTCCAGAGTAATCCATCTTTCAGGAAATAATTGCTTGACTTTCTTCGAATGGTACGAAATTTTTCTTTGCTCCAACTAAGATCAAGACACTTCATACTTAAATATCTCCCAATTTCCTTCCACTCATTTTCATATTCATCTTCATTAAATCTTTCTGTTATTCCTATTTGGATCTTGTAAGGTTCTTCTTCTATCCATCTGTTATCTTTCCCTCTTCCTAAGCTATTTTGAACTTCTTTTGAAGACTCAGTACAAATTCCAAGCCTTTCATTTTGATGCTTAGGCTCTTTTCTATTTAGTCCAGTGGATGCTTCATTTAGGCTTAAATTATGTACATGTGAAGCATAAAAGTCCAGACCTATCTCTTCATCATTAGAAATCATCGAATCTTCATTTTCATATATAGCTCGTGATAGCATATCAGCCACCACATTATTCCTTCCAGCTATATGAACAAACTCAGGGTTTAGCGACTTAATATATGCTATCCATCTTAACATGGCAATATCTGCAGTGGAACAATTCACGATCATTCCCAACAATGGTAAACAATCTGTTTCTACTACCACATTTGCCCCAATCAGATATTCTTTATCATTTTTTAGCGCAGTCACTATTCCCCAAAGCTCTCGCTTAATTTGAGGGTAACCTCTCTGGCGAACATTTAGAACTTTAGCTCCGAAACGAATTGCATATCTTTTTCCTTCATCATCCTCTTGGCCAATCGCCCAACCTATACCTGTCGGACTTGTATCTATGGTGATATAAATTTCTTTATTATCAGTATAATCAGCCTTTCTAAGCAATGGAGCTTCTGCAAGTGCTTTTTTTAATTTTCTCACAGCTTGAGTATGGATATCTTTCCATTGAAATCTTTGCCCTTTCCTAAGCAATTGATAAAGTGGGTCAGCAATATGGGCAAAATGGGGAATCCATACAACATAGAAAACACATGCCCCAAGAAATCTCCTCACTTCAGTGATCGAGGAGCAGACCTCTTTCATGTGTTGGATGGCATCTACTTTCTTTGGACATGGCTTCCTTCCTTTAGGTCCACATAAACTTCCTACAATTAAAACCTCTTGCACTCCAAACACTGATTTTTCAGCAGACAATGTCAAATGAACCTCTTCCAGCCGACTAAGAATGGATTCACAATCAGTTATGTGCTTTTTAACAAAATTCCTACATCCATCCTCATCAAGAGTCTTGTCTCTATCTCTTTCTTCACAGCCTTTAATAGGAACATCATCAATGAATGGCATAGTCAGATGTGGAATAAAATCCCTAAGAACCTTATGCATACCATTCATCATATGTGCCACTGAGTTCGTGGCACCTTGCGGAAAAGTGCACATGCGCACAAGCCCAAGTGGCGTCCTCATAGTCGTCAAATCACGGCTTTCGAGAGCTAGCTGGAATTGATCATATCCAGAGTGCAAATCTCCCATTGAATAAATAGATCTTCCTGCAAAAGCTTCTGCATATTCGTCTACAATAGGCCCAGTTCCCATATTTCTAATTGTCACTTTATTCACTGGCTGTAGATCTTGGATAAATCTTAATGACCCATTCTTTTTTGGTACAGTAAACCAACGGTTAGAATAAGGAGCACTTGATGGCTCAAGAATCCCCATTCTAATTTTGTCATTCAACAGATCAATTAGCTTTGAAATATGAGCTTTTGGTACTGGAATCGGTCTGAGATTCCAAGGTACATGTGGAATTGTGAAAATTATCATAGGTGTCACCACAGATGGATCTACACATCCAATTTCTTGGGCATTGAAAGAAAAAGCTTTTCCATGCTTAAATAACATCCGAGAGAATACATCCTTCTCTTTTTCGCTGAGGAAACCATCTTTCCCTAATTGAATTTGCTCGAGTGTTTCTTTAGTGAATTTATGGCCTATTTTTCTCTTATCTCTGAGAGGTGGCTGAGATTTTACATCATCCATAAGTTTATTACTATCTTCAGGAAGTGGAACTGCGACTGGCTTTATCTTTTTATCAATTGTTTTGTATTTTGTTTCAACGAAGACTTCTTTACCTATTTCATCTTGCTCAAACTTTGCTATTTCATTATACATGGAAATAGAGTGCGTTTGAATCACATAATCACTCCTTTTTCCTTGAATTAACTCTTGCAGATCAAACAATGTGTCTGCAAAGGATATCTCATCAAAGACTCCAGAGATTTCCTCGTCGAAGTTAAGCACTCTACATCCATGAAAGTTTCTTTGAAGATCCGCTATGTATTGTTTTTCCCACTTTTTTAACTCAGAAAAAACACAAAACTGAAATGAATTTGTCGAAGAAAGTGCTATAAAACTTGATATAAACATATTTACATTCGGGATCTTTTCACCTTTCAAGCTTTCATAGTCCCGACTTATGAAAGCTTCCTTTAAAAACTTTGATCCTCGTATTCTTCAGGAATAGGTCTTGTCCGAAGAGAAGTTCTATTCCTGATATGATCTACACATACCGTCATGAATTGAACTACCTTTTTCCCATCCTTACTACGGATTCGCGCATAAGCCGATCCATCTTCTAAGACTCTTGTTTCCATTCTTAAGGCAGTAATATATGGCTGCCCTAGAATCAATGAGTAACTAGAATGATCTTGTACGAAAAAATTTTGATAATCACTGACATCTCCAATTGTAACTAGAACCTGCGGGCATGCACCAAACAACTCACCTGGCATCGAGTTCGCAGCCTTAATTCTCCAACCAGGCTGCATGTCTATTGGCCATTTCCCCTTCATATAGAGATCTTTGGACATCAAGTTAACTTCAGATCCATGATCAATAAGAGCGACAACTGGAGTGCTAATTTTCTCTAATCTTACCAACGTCTCAGTTGTGGCTCGGGCCCAATGATCTTTAGTGTAATAACTCGAAGGGGTTATGTCGGAAGGATTCTTCTCCAAGGATATTTCCTCATGCACGCACGGTTGAACATTAGTCTCAATTGGTTCAAGTATATTTTTTAGCTCTTGAACTTGCGCTTGCACAGTATGAACAGGAGTCTCTTCATCCATTCTTTCAATCTCTTGCATGTCAGCTATTGGTTGTCGTTTCCTTCTTAAGAGGTCAATTATTACTTCTAGAAATTCTCTTTTTGCTATTCCCAGTAACTCACCGAGTGTAAATTCGATTACACTATCGAGCACTCTTTTTTCGAGAACTTGTTTAAGATTTGTGGCTTGCTCTATGTGCGATTTTAGCATATATGAGGGATTTCTCACTCTTCCTTGTCCTTTTTTCACAGGTTGCATTTCTTGATCTTGAGGAGGAATATTATCGTGGGTAGAGACTGGCATCTCAGCAGAAGTAGGAATTTGAACTTGAGTCGGAATTTTATTTGGTTGGATTATTGTTGGTTGTGATGGTGGATCTATTTGAGTGGGTTGGTTTGTTTGTGTTGGATGGTTTTGGTTTGGTATTTGAGGTTGTTCATGTGAAGCTTCTACTTGACGCCTAGTTCTTCTTTTCTCCTCTTCACCCTCATTGGTTCTTCTTCGTTTCTCTTCCACTACTGCTTCATGCTCTACCGAAGAGCATAGGTATGTAACAACCGAGAGAGTATCTACAGGATCATCCCATCCACTTACCCCTCGGATTTCATTACTAGCTGTCTTTAAAATTTCATGATGCATCTTCCCGCGGTCTAAGGACTTTATTACTTTAGACCACGGTTCTAAATCATTATTTTTGTCAACTACCTGACATGCATACGTATGCGATGTTGAAGCAACGTTTTCACATGTGCCAGGGAAGAATATTCTCATTCCTCCCCGACCAAAATTAATGTTTACTTTTTCTCCAGTCTTAGAGTCATATATCATCTTTTCCTTAACGAATACCAAGTTCTTTGCTAATGCTTCTTTGAAGCTCTCACATGAGTATCTGTTATGCTCTAAAGAGTCACACCAAATACATCTTTTAATTTATGGAGCTTTTGGATTTTTAGGTGCCGGTGCTTGTAAAGATTGAGATTCAATCATCTGCTTCATACTTTGAATCGTAAGGTCACTAAAATTTTTAAACATATCTTCCATTGTATTAGTGGGCACAACATCCTTTGGTGTTGGTAGGTTTACCTGAGGGTTCTGTACAGGTTGCTGTACAGCCTGAGCTTGTTCTTCTTGCATATCATCATGCCAGCTCTGCATGAACTTAGACAAAGTTCTTTGCTTTTCTACATATCCTCTAACAGCTTCATCTACATTACCCCAGTCTTCGGTAAGACCAGACTCAGTTCCTATCTGTTATAATTGTGGAAAAATTTCTTCTCGGGCTTTCGAATCTATAGCCCGGAGAAACAAGGATACCTTTTCTTGATCTATAGCCCTCCTATCATAATCAGATAAGTCTGCAAATTGCTGATCAAACTCCCTTTTTATATCTAGAATAGATTGATCTTTTGGTTTATGTATCCACTTTAGAAATGTGGATCTAGTCACTTTATCTTCGTCATCCAGTGCAAACATCCTTATGAGTATCATCTTGTATTGTGACCATCTTATTTGCCCTTCTATAACTAGTCGAGGTGCATCCACAACTAGTCGGTCACGCAAATGTAATTCTGAAACGTAAACAAAATTGTCAATTAATTCTTGATCACTTAATGGTGTTAGACCCGTTCCAAGGTATCGTGCCTCCAATTCATATTCCTTGCAAAAACGAGTAACATTTTTACCACTGAAATATCCACTTCTTCTAACTACTCGCTCATGAAATGCCTGAATGGCACTTCGTCTTTTCTCGTCCTGCTGAAAGCGCAGAAGTTGGGTTATAACATCCATCGTTGCGTCGCCCATAAATGGTCAAGCACAATGAGCTCACTCAACTGCACCACTCTTTAAACTAGGATCAGGATCTCTACACTCTCCTCCTTTCACGTCGGGTTCACCAGGTATGTCGTCGGGGTTCATGGAAAGGAGGGAAAGCGACGGTCAGTGAATCAAGGCGACCGCCCAAAATAACGGCACACGCCGGGTGCTTGATGCAAACTCAGGTGAGATCGATGACAAAAAGAGATGGAGACTTGAAGGGAAATCCAAACTCCAAGAGAAAGATGGGATATTTCTGTTTCTAAAGTTCGATGGAAAAGAAATAACTCGATGATGGACAATAAAGTAATCCTCTTTGTACTCTTTAGTTGTCGAATTGGATTCAAAGAAGGTTGCAGATATTCAATGTTCTCAATCAATTCCTCTAACCTAATGATTAGAACATGAAACTAAGAATTACACATGCATTGTACAATATGTCACGTTCACTAAATTCAACATCAATGGGGCTAGTTCAATTTATAACGAAAGTGGTAGAGGATTAAGTTCTTTCATGTTTTAAGCTGAACTGGAGTAGATATTCAGATATATGATTTTTCCTGAAATGTAGTGAAGATAATAGCGGGTTTTTTCACGGAGCAGTGCACAAAGGCACCATGGTTCCGGACACAGAGATAGAGGATAGCTATGAAGATAGAATAAGAAGGCACTCAGTTCCACTGCTGGTTTGCTTTGGATTCAGTTATAAGTATTTCAACCAAAGTTTCTTAACGTCTGCTTCGTTTGAGATTTTCCCTGTGTATGTCGGATGACGGATTTTTAGGCAGGTATTGCAACAAACAAGCCGAAAAGACCTGCCCGCACGGTGACACACACGAAGAAATTTGACGATGGTGGAGAAGATCCAGCAAAACCCTTTTGTCTCCTTGTCATCTCAACCATCAGCAGAGTGTTCAGAAAAGGGACCTATATCAGGAGTTGCACTTCCAGGCTGGAAAACATACTAGATTCCTCAGAGTGCAAGATTGATAGAGTTCTCAGCATGCATTAGAACTTCATAACTCAAATCTTAACACTGAGGATCATAACTGTTTATAGTGCAACGTTTCAGACATCATGGTTTATTATTCAGTAAAGGTTAAGGTATGTACAAAGAACACGCTTAAACTAAAGCATTTACACAAGAATCTATTGAACTGCGGTATCCGCGACAATGCTCATCAAAGCTTTATTTTAGTAATGCAAATGAAAGCAACTATAAAACTGCAATTTCTCATTATTTTCAGAACATAACATCCAGATGTGCTAATGATAAGCTTAATCATTGTGCATCAAAACAGATATCCCTTACGTTTTCCATATCTTCCTCGAATATTTGCCAGGTTTTATTCAACAGATGGTCTAATCAAGGTTCTAAGTTGCGCAACAGATTAATGAAAACATAGCATTCACTTTCGAATGCAAAACCAGTCGTTCAACATTACTTTAAAGTCCTGCCCGAAGGTATGTATGTATATTTTAGCACTGAAGAGTTTTGTCAAAACCTATGCAGCATAAATACATCTACTGTATTTATTTATAACTTATAAATTCATCTTCTGTCTTAAGTCGAACGAAGGAAAAACCAGAACTATTTTTCATTGCAATGAAAGCAACAACAAAATGTGCAGTCAAGCTTACAGAAAAATCTCCTTCATCGATTCATTAATTGCTTTTTCTTCCAATCGGCAGACATAGCATGCAATGAACTTTCATTGTTTGTAGACAGAAGGCCAGGGACTTCTCACGTTAGATGTCTCCATGTTGAACTCTACTCATAGCGTCAGAGTGGCCACCTTCCGGAACTCTTCCCTGCTGCTGCTGGTTCGCCATTGCTTTGTCTGTGTCTCGTTCTCCTTACAGCGGGAGATCTTTGAAAAAGCCAAAATGCTTCTCCCCAGACATGGTGCTCACCAGGACCACTTTATGGGCTCGTAGAGAGAGACAATCATCAGTAACCAGCTCAATATCTGCATAAAGTTCTTTTAGAAAACACCTCCAATAATTTTTTTTAAATGGGTTGAGCGTTTAGCCAGGTCTTCAATCCATCGTGCTTTTGACGCTAGCGCTGTCAGACTCCGCATCCAAACAGCAGTTCATACACGTAATGACGCATCTCAATAACCATCCAGTTAAACACCGAAACACGTAAACATCCAAAGGTAAGCCTGCTCAAACACATTGGCATGCAGCTTCCAGTCACGGATAAGGAGAAAAGACGTACTGGTTCTTCCATTCCGGTTCATCGAGACTTTCCCCTCTTCATCTGCCAGCCTCTCCGTGTGTCTGACTAATTATTCATGCAGAGAGACCATAGGAGAAAACGTAATCCAACAAAAGAAAAGAATTATGCAAGCCATGAATCTCGTTCGTGCTACAGTCTACGATATCCAGACAAGCCAAGAGTTTTCTTTACTATTACCTCGAAATTGCAACTGGATAATCACAGATCTTAATTTTTCTTCTTTGGCAGGAGCGTAGAAATTGTACCTGTCTATGTCCCGACGTTTTCGTGTTTACATCGAGATTGCCTTCTTCCTGTGCATCCAGCTATTCTAAACGCTTCATGATGTCTGTTGCTTCTCCACGGCAGGTTTTGCAAAAATAGAAAGCTCTTCCCCCTATGCGATCACGTTCCCTCGTGTTCCTTCTCCTTCCTCGATTCCCCCCTTCTAGCAGATACCTCCCCTTCGTGTTCCAATTCCGCCTATGGCATAAGCGAGCCACATGTGCCCCCTTCTTTCCTTTTCTATTTTCTGAAATAGGCACTGCCGTGTTGGCTGGCCAAGACTGAAACTTGAGTTTGAATTCCCGAGGCTCAAAACCTTCAATTGCACAAGTAAGACGGATTCCCACATAATTATCATGCAACGCAATCAGTCCCTCCAAGATTGTTATCATAGTACGTCTTTCCTCGAGAGAAGAATCACGGCCCACCCATGCAAAAATATTCCGTGCCACAGTCCAGAATGTAACATTTATTTGAACTCAGTAAGTCCCTGGTCCCGATTAAGGATTTCCTGCTCCTCATCCGGTTCCCTTCCAATTTCTAGAACGCATGCACGTGAATTTTGACCATATAATTTTCCTTTCTTTATAGGATCATCCTGACCTGTATGCTCCACTTAAAGCACATTTATGCATATATAAATCTTTACATATACAAGTTCATCTATGCGCACATAAGTCACACTTAAATTACATGCACTCATATTTCATTACTTTTATTATATTGATACTCTCTATTTCAAAGCATTCAAACAACCGGAGTCATACTGTTCAATAACAATAAATAGAAAGAAAACATATCGAGCTCTTATGTGCAATCAGATCCACATAAAGGGATAGATTTCACTGGTATTAGATGTGTTGATAATGTCCATATCGAACATCACGCTCATAAAATCATTTTTATTAGGGCTTTGTTTGGTCTCTGTAATTTGATGTTCAAGGCTTGAATCCTAATCACGACGACAGCGTGGGAAATTTTATCTAAGGCATCCATTACTCTCCCTCTTGGACAATTACTTGCACTAGTACCGGGAGTTCGGCAGCAATTCCAGCAACAGTTCAGTCCTACGTCTTCCTGCATTCCAACAACAGCGACAGTACAACCGGAAACTGACTCTACGGTTGATCATTCGATCCCCTTAATTACGGTATGGTACAAAAATCATAAGATTACACAAGTACTAATTGATGGGGGTTCCGGTAAACCTATCCAGTTTTTTGTTAGAATGGCCGACCAATCCAGAGTCCATCCAGTAGGACTCGTACGGAATGTCCCAATCACTTTGCAGGGAACAACGTTTAAGATGACTTTTGTCGTCCTAGAATTACCGAAATCTAGTCTTGATTATAATCTTCTTTTCGACCATCCTTGGTTGAAACAAGCTAAAGTTATACAGGATTGGTCAGCACAGGAACTCACTTTCAAAGACAACAACCGTAAATATGTTGTCAGATTGGATGCTATTCAGTCTTGTGAGCTACATGCTAGACCTTATGTCGCAGAACCGGTCTACATGTTAGATGGTTTATCCGATGATGAAGAAGAAGAATTTTTGAAGAATAACATAGATTTGATCTCCCTAGGGACTGTTGATCTACAGTCTGTTGTAGATAACTAGAATCCGGCAGTTTGTATGGTGGTGCCTATGACCAAAGAAGTAGAGATAGAAGATACTGTTGCTAAGGATGAAGGTGCTATACAACAACTTTTACAGTCAGTTGATGATTCAGGAAAACCTCATCAATTCTATGTTCCTGGAGATCAGTTGATCACCTATAATTTAGGAGATGAATTAAACCCACGACCTGTCAAGATAAAGGAAGGATTGTCTGAATGTTTCAAGCAGATTTGATCCAGCTTCTTCGTGAGTTCTCTGATGTTTTTGCATGGGATTACCGTGACATGAAGGGTCTGGACCCTCGCATCTATCAACATCGGGTTGTACTTAAACCAGAAGCAAAACCAATTAAACAACCCAGCTACCGGATGAATCCTAACTATGCAGCGTAGGTCAAGGCAGAGTTTGATAGTTTATTAAAATTCGGATTCATCGTACCAGTAGAACATGCTGAGTGGATATCTTCAATTGTTACTGTTCCTAAGAAAAATAAGCAGCTCCGAATATGTGTCGATTACCAAAAACTGAATGCTGCTATGGTGCTTGATCCGTTTCCTCTTCCATTTCTTGACACAATGCTAGACAGAGTAGCAGGACATGAAATGTACTTCTTTTTGGACGGTTACAGTGGGTATAATCAAGTCAGAATGGTTGAACAAGACATACCGAAAACTGCTTTCATTACCAATTGGGGTGTTTTTGCTTGTACAGTTATGTGGTTTGGATTAAGAAATGCTCCTAGCACTTTTGAACGCTGTATGCAGGAAATCTTCTCACCCTATCTTACTTCTTTTATGCAAGTATATCTAGATGATTTCTCTTTATTCGGTAAGATGGTAGCACACCTGTATCATTTACGGTGTTGTTTTGAGAAATGTCGTGAATACAGACTTTGCCTGAACACAAACAAATCTGTGTTTGCAGTTTCATGTGGTAAGCTGCTTGGCCATATTGTATCTGCACAAGGCATACAAGTCGATCCATATAAAATTGCAGCTGTGTTAGAAGCACCTGTGCCTACTACGCCGAAAGAAGTAATGTGATTCATGGGTCAAGTCAGATGGCATGGTCGACATTTACGGCAGCTTTCTCATTTGGCAATAGCCCTAAACCGGTTGATAACCAGTACTCCTCGACAGTTTGATTGGACTCAGGAATGTCAAACTGCATTTGATCGTCTAAAAGGCTTATTAACGCAGGTTCCAATTCTACAACCTCCTGATTGGGAACGCCCATTTCATGTTTTTGTAGACGCATCCGATATAGTCATTGGAAGTGTCTTAATGCAACAAACTGATAAGTGGTTTCGACCTGTTTATTATGCAAGTAGAAGGTTTGCTCCTGCTGAAAAGAATTATTCAGTAACTGAAAGAGAATGTCTTGGTTTGGTATATTCTGTAAAGAAATTCTGGCATTATTTACTAGGCCGAAAATTCATCTTTCATGTAGATCATGTTGCACTAGTGTATCTGGTTAGACAGCAGCATTTAGGTGGTGTCATATTACCAATGTACACCCTTTTGGGTGAGGTGGCATTGATTGCCACATGGCATTAAATGATGCATCTTTCATATATAAGGGTAGAAGAGATTATGTATGAGATAGACTCATTATGAGCAGCTCGGGCTATGGCGGGGAGGAACGAACAAACTAAGAAGCCTCTGTGTGTGTTCGCGTATGCGGATCGAAGCAAGGCGAAGCAAAAAGAACTTTCCTTACACTGGTATCAGAGCGGTTACAATCCTTCATTGGGAAATTCACGCAGGTGCAGAGCAATCGATCGTGGGAATCGAACTCGCGCCATGGCGTCCATAAGTGACTGCGCTATCCAGCCCACCATTTCTCATATGTTAGACGTCTGTTCTTAGAACCTGGGTCTGTTTTCGCGCTACAGACATGACTTGTACCTTGTCGAAGGGCTTCTTGGAAGTTTGCTCTTGGCCACAAGCAACAATGGAATACTTGCGCATGCTGTTGTTCTTGAGTTGACACAGTTGAACATTTGTTGTGTGTGAGGTTGTCACCATGTCGACGTGCGCAAGCTTGAGGCAAGGGCGCAGATGGGCTTATCTATTCTAGTGGTCTCAAGCTTGAGACGTTGCAAATAAATAAGCCCAAGTAGAGAACAAGTCGACGAGTGTGCAGCAATGGCGGTGTTCAATAAGAAGGTCTCTCTCACTCCCATAGTTGAAAGAGTATTTCGCGCACGGGATATCAGAAAAGCGATGATGCTACTTCAGTTGAATGAAGATTCCACTTCTTAGGATTGTGGAGAAGTTCAGAGCACGCATCTGCTTTACTATCCGGTAGCGAGCCTCAGCCCCGCACACAAAGGACTGCATACACATGTATTCTACATGTGTATGATTCAGAGCTCAGAGCGGAGCTTCTCTTGCCGTTTTGCTTCATCGGATGCTCGCACATGGATGTGAGAAGGATGAGAAGATCATCAAAGCAACAAGGAGCAATCAAAAGTGATACCTCCCTCTACGTGAATTAGCAAGGAGTTATAAGCTCACTCTCCAGGTTTGAATGCTTTGAAATTTCTGTAAGAATTTCTATTTTTGAGAATGATAACGAAGCATTAGGGGGCCAAGATTTTGGAGGGAAATCATATGTACGGAGAGTATGAGACATGTACTCTCACCTATAGTTAAGGATTCCCTCAAAGTACACCAAAGATTAAGTTTTTGGCATCTCCAAAGTAGCCTAGTTCTATGATTTTTTATACAAGTTTCAAGAGCTATTTTGGATAAATAGCCATTTCGGGAAGGGGAAAAGAGAAGGTATTTTTCATAGATTTATGGAAAAAACCATGTACACTTATAGTCTAGTCTTTTGACTTCCATATACAATCAAGAAATCCATAAGATACCTCAGTTTGATGGGAGTTTGAAGCTCCACAAAACCCCCTTCCATCACAGTTTGACAAAAATTTCAGCACCTAAACCTGAAAAATGCCCATTTTGGAAGAGGGAAAAAGAGGTGCGATAGTTATGGATGGATGGGAAAAAGTATATTTACGGAGAGTATGGTGTATGGACTTCTTAGGCGAATCATTAGATTCATCAAAATGATAAGTTAAGGAGGAATTTTAGTTCCTCAAAGACCCCCTTCCCGCACTTTTTGGAAAATTTCAGAAATTAATCTTTTACCAAACTCCACTTCTCGGAGTAAGAAAAAAGATCATTTAGAGGCTTCCCATGGATTATTGTATATAATCCAAGAGAAATCCACATTTAGAGTGGATTAGAAGCTTGCTAAGAGCTCCCAATTAAGTTTTTGCATAAAAGCAAAATCTTGATTTAGGCCTCTTTTGGGGAGTGAATTAGCATGCACCAAGGGAGGATTTGGAAGAGTGAAAATAGGCCTAAGCATCTTCATATACCACTCTCTGAGATTATGGAGAGAATTTTAGCATTTGCTTAATGGAAGAATGCTTTTAGGCACCCCAAAAATCACATTTTTACACTTTTTCCAGCCCCTCCAACAGTCCACTAGTTTGTCATGTCCCATTTGGAATGGCCATATCTTGAGCTAGGAAACTCCAAATTGGACGTGCTACGGCTCGTTTCGAAGAGCACAAGGTCTATTTTCAGTTTATGAGAAAAAAATTTGGAAAGTAAAAATTTTTGCAGGTCTGAACAGGTCTGCAAAATCTGAACAGTTTTGGGCGACTACCTTCCGGGAGCCATATCTTTCAAACCGGGAAGGCAATTTGAGTAATTTCACTTCGACCTATTTGCACATGGTTTATATTTCAGTTTATGAAAATTTGCAGGTCCTAAAGTGGTTTTTGCAGGTCAAAAGAAGGATTACTAATGCATTTTTGAGCTAAATTTGCATTATTTTTTGTAATCACCTGACCATGTTTTATCTTTTGAGGAGTGCTCCGATATTTTCGGACACTTCAAAGTGTATGTTAGGACCTGAGGAGAAAGGTGCAGAGATCTCGAAGCTTGTCGAGAGCGATTGGATGCATGCAATTCCAAAATTAGACTACTCAGGGATGTATATTTTATGCTTTCTGACATTTTATTTATGTTATGGCATGTTCTGTATCTACATGCATGAATGGGATTGCATACATCAAGTGTTGATCATTGTTTAAGCTCTTAAAAGTATGGATCAACATGCAGGAAGTATACTTTTTGATTGTTTGCAGGAAAGAAGATTACAAAAACCATATGGCTATGCAACACCGGGAATGGTTGCTAGCAAATACTTTTGTGTTTTTGCAGGTCATGGAATCCATATATAAGTTTATGGCGTGCATGCCATGGGCCTGTCAAGCCCTATGTTTTTGGGTGGCCTGAGTGCCACTGAGCTATGGTTTAAATTTTTTTTTTTTTGGAATTCCATTTCCTGGGGAAATGCTGTCGAAATTTTTCCTACCGCATGGCGTTATATACGCACTTGCCTTTAGGTAGGAATGTTATGGCATCGTAGCATGCCCTTTCTGCAAACATCAATAAGTTTTAGGCATGCTTATAAGCATGTATTTGATGGACTTAGGACCATCAGAGTATTTTATATAAGCCAACTTCGGTAGTAGCAGGATCCCTACACATAATCCTTATGGATTTAGACCATAGGATTGCTAACGGAAGGAGCTACACCTTCACCATTAGTAATGTGCACAAGCAATCCTATAGGTTCAGGAAGTTGCATTCAGGCACGGGAGATGCATTTTTTTTTATAATCTCCAAGTTAGTGAAGATTTATTTATCTTCACAAGAGTCTCACATGATGTATAGGAGACTTTGGGGTATCATGATGAATACCCAAAGAGTGACTAGTTTCACTCATGCACATCACTTGACCAAGCAGTGAAGCATTTTTGCTACACTACTAAGGAAACTAAATGGATGGGATCATAAAGATGGGTTTCATGAGATAGCATCGACGGATGCTTATGTGATTCGAGTGATGGTTAGGAAGGCCATAGGTATGGCACTAGCTCTATGGTATAGAGCATAGATCCCTTACTCAGGAACAGTTGGGGTACCCAATACATATATATGTATATCGGGATCTATAAAGAGGTACCTAGACTTAGTCTTTGTACCTAGGAACAAGTTGGTTTGGAACAAAAGAGGATATCCATTGTCACATTGTTGATTAGAACCAAACTAACTAGTTCAAGGACATGGGACTCATTTCAGTCCACTGATATGATTTTAGTATATGGGATTCATTGGAGTCCACCTACATATTCCATTATGGAATAGATATTCGGTTTAGTGTAGGTATGACACCGTGAATTGGAAGAAGTTTTCACTGGTATGGGACGGTGGAAACGACTTCCCTTTGAGCACTCTTCTTCTATGGCCAGGAAGAAAAGGACTCATCATTCATGGCATCATGTCTCACTAGATCAGAGGAGAGCTCTTAGTAGACATCTCCTACTAGGATTGGGAGTTATCCTTCATAGTATGGGAAGACTTATTCTTCCAGTAGAGAATGTGGTAGGTGATTTTATCACCATGGATATCACATACTCATGTTGTGCTTTCAGGAAGGATAATTCCATTAGGTTATTGGATCCTATAGATCCATGCACAGAGTATGGTTAGCAGAGATAGTTCTTCACTATGGATACACATATGTTTACGGTATCATGTTACATCATTGCTAACCATTTTACTAGAGGGCTTTCACCCTTATTAGGAATTTATTTTCTCCACTCTTCACTACATATACCTTCATCAGTTACGGGAGATCTGTTCTCCATCTGTGTAATGAGGGAGTATGCACCAGATATGGAAGAGAGGACTAAATAAATTCATGAGTTTCTCTTTTAAGGAAAGGAGAGAGTGGGAATCAGTTCAGAGATTCATGAGAGGTCTCACTTTAGCTCCTATTCTTTGAAAGAGAAAGAAGGAAAGGAAAACATAATTTCTTCATAGCAGAAGAATACAGTAGGTTTTCCTTTATAGAGAAGAGGTGTTTGAAAAACATCTCTTAGTCTTTATTTCAGAAGGAATTCAATTACTCTACTTTCCAGTATAATTTTCCTTCACATGGGAATTTCTTTCTCCACTATTTTAGAAGGAAAAAACATGGAGAACTTATGTGCATGTTCTCACTTATGGATGAGTATAGTAATTGGATTCAAAAGAACCTCTTCCAAAGGGAAAGGGAAAGTGGAATAGATTCCACTACCAGACCTCTTTTCCTTAGAAGAGATTACAGAGAGAGACATGGAGAGAGTTTCACTTTCTCATTTAGATTGTCTAGATAGGAGTGGCACTCTTCTATTAAAGACAAGAGGGAGATCAGTTAATCATGATGGTTAGATTGAGTCTCATTTGTAAACTCTAGAGACAAACAGTTATGCTATTTTTCAGTGATGGTCTTTGACTAGATGAGATAATCTAGTTATTGACATTAATTAGACTGAGAGTAGATTGAGGATACTTCTCTTTTGAGTTTCCAGGAGATAGGGATACATCTAACCTATTAGGGTACCAAACTCTTAGTTGATGTTACATCATGAGTATGATGAGTAAACATCAGTTAGGAGGACGGGTACTTAGGGATTATCTGAATCTCAAAGGGAATGCTTTCGCATTCATATGGCAAACTACAGGGAAGAGAAATATTAAAGTTTGCACTAGTGCCAATAGATGCTCTTCCAATAGAACCTAGTCCAATGGTAAAGGATGACAAACCACAGATTTCTCGGTTGGAGAAATGTAGAGATTGCATTTTACTACCAAGAAATTCTTATGTATGAGCTAGATGATGGATTTGCATAGTTCACAAGGTAGTTTAGACAAAACTACTACTTGTGATTACACTCAAGGATAGGAAGACCTAGAGTGGTATGAGGGCAATCTATCATTTAGTCTTAGATGGGTTTGGAGTCACTTGTTATGGGACTTTGTTCTATACTTCAGAGGATTTTTTGGTTTATTATCTCCATTATGGTATGGTCAAGCTTATGAGCTTGGCACTTTGCACTTGCTTTTCATATTATTACTCCATAGAGGATACATCATATGGACTGAGGTCATTCTTATGATATTATATGTTATGGGAGTAATAGTTGGAAAGTGAAGTCTATATGGGAGATAGTACACACCACTCAGACGGTTTCCCACCTTTGAGATGATCTCATATGAGGCTTCTTAAGGGGAAGGATATGGGGAAACAACACACAGAGATGACCATGTACATAGAGTACATGGGGTTCAGGGGAGTCCGAGCACTTTCTTCTACCATTCCGGACATTTCATTTATATTTTCGAGGACGAAAATGTTTTCAAGGGGAAGGAAATGTCATATTACCAATGTACACCCTTTTGGGTGAGGTGGCATTGATTGCCACATGGCATTAAATGATGCATCTTTCATATATAAGGGTAGAAGAGATTATGTATGAGATAGACTCATTATGAGCAGCTCGGGCTATGGCGGGGAGGAACGAACAAACTAAGAAGCCTCTGTGTGTGTTCGCGTATGCGGATCGAAGCAAGGCGAAGCAAAAAGAACTTTCCTTACAGGTGGTCAACTAGCGTGTTGGGTTCTACTGTTACAAGAGTTTGATTACGAAGTGATTCATCGACCCGGCACTGCACATGCATTAGCAAATTTCCTATCTCGGTTGGATTCCGGTGAAGCTCCGATCGGTGTTGATGACACCACACCTGCAATTTATGTTACTGAATCAACTAATGATGAAGTTGCAGAACCTACTGTGCAACCTACTTACTATGATCAGTTATTAACCTTTCTTACTGATGGATGTCTTCCTGCTCAGACTTCTCCTGCAATACGTAGGAAAATTGCAGTTTACAGTCGTAGATTCCGGTTGCTTGCTGGAGAGTTGTATTATATGGATCACACTGGGGTTTTACTTCGTTGTATTCCTCCACATGAAGTAAACTCAGTTATCGCTCTGGCACATTCAATACCTTCCGGTGGACATTTTGCAGCAGATTTAACGCACCGGAAAATTATGCAAAGTGGGCTTTGGTGGCCTACTATGTATAGAGATGTATCTCAGTTTGTCAAACAGTGTGACAATTGTCAACGGTCTGGACAACCCTTTACAATGCCATTTTTTCCCTCTCCAACCTGTATTACCTTTGGAGCCTTTTCAGAAATGGGGTCTTGATTTTATTGGACCAATCACACCTCCAGCAATCCTCAGCAGCAATGGTTACATTCTGACATGTACACATTATGCTACCAGATGGGCAGAAGCTTGGGCTTTACGGTCTGCTACAACTATTTCGGTAGCCAAATGTCTGATGAAAGACGTATTCCCACGATTTGGATTACCTTTGGAACTTGTGACAGATCAAGGCACGCATTTTGTTAACAATTTAATGAAAGTACTCACACACTCTTTTCAGATTCTGCATAAATTTAGTTCTCCTTATTATCCTCGTGCTAATGGCTTGGCTGAAAGTACAAACAAGACCTTGTTGAATATGCTTCATAAATTGATTATGGAATCACCAGAAAGATGGGATCAGTTACTACCTGCAGTATTATGGGCATACCGGACTACCTACAAAGTTTCCACTGGACTGACTCCTTTCAAGCTTACTTATGGATTAGAAGCAATTGCTCCAATGGAAGTCGTAGTGCCTAGTTTACCTGTGGCCATTACTCAGAAGTTGATACCCGAAGAGTCTTTGCCATTTCGGTTGGAGACACTCAGAGAACTAGATGAGCATCACTGGGAAAGCTTTCTGACTCTTCAAGAAATACAGTTGCGGCAAGCTCGTACACATGATCGATATCTTAAAACTCCAGTTTTTACGGTAGGACAACTTGTGCTGTTTTATAATGCAAAATCAAATTGTTCTGCTGGAAAATTCAAACTACGATGGTTTGGTCCTTACCGGATTACTGAACAAGTGGGCCCAGCTACTTTTCGGTTGACTACTTTGATCGGAGTTCCTCTTCCTAAGGTGATAAATGGTTCAAAGTTACGGCCGTATCATCAAGCACCTGATTCGCCTTGAAGTGTTCTGCGGTTGCCCGCATATTTTTATTTTTCTCTTTTCTTTTATTTTCCTTTTAGTTTTGTGTGTTGGTAGAATAAAATCCTTAAAATCCTCATTTTGCTACATAATCATAAACTCCTCGTTTGGATACATAACCATGAATAATCGCTGCCTTTTCTTATCGATTCTGCTCATGCATGCACATCGTAATTATGAGGTTATCATCTCAACATCGTGCGATGATTAACAATTTCAATTGCTTCCTGCTGCCAAGTATCTACTTAACCTTTTTCATTCCGTTGTTAATCGCTATTGTGTTTGCGTGTCTTGTGTACTTTGTGTTTCCTGTAATCCCTGTGTCTGCTTGCTAATCATGTGCGCATCATGGAAGCTCTGGCAATCTTTGCTACCTTCCGTAACGGACTCCCTGCAGATGTGGGAGAGTTCTTGCGTGTCCGTGGGTTGGCCAATTTCACTGAATTTCCCTGGCATTTAGTGGAATGTCACCCATTTTACGCCCAAATCATTGCCGCCATTGCTGCCACACCTGCTACGGAGCAGAGTTGGCCAATCACCTCTTTACCATCTCGTACTGTAATCACCCTACAGTCCTTTGCTAATGCTTTCCGACTCTCTTCGGAAGGTCGAGAGAATGGCCCTAAGTTGCCGATAGCTACAATGATCCAATTGTTCCCTATATATTCTTCAAATGAATATGCCATCCTTTGTCGTCTTGAGCCTGAAAGAACAACCCTGCAATTTTTAGTAGCAATACTAAATTTGCAGAAACGTACATATGGCATATCTCACCCATTCTACTCAGTGATAGATATGGCTGCTAGAGAGCCTGTTAATTTTGCCTCTTACTATTTCTGTCGCATTCGCCGTGAATGCGTTTCAATCATTAAACAGGTTAACAAAGGAGATATGCCACAATCACGATTACCACACATAATTTCCTTTTTGTTTCCGGTCCTCCAAGCAGCGCAACCACCACCCAGAGGACCAGTTCTATATCATGAAGAATCAACACAAATCTTGGAAGATGATGAAGAAGATGACGAAGAAATCTTCCAGCTACTCCGCCAAAAATGCATTAGAATAAGTTCATCTGACAGTCAAGTACAGGGTTTGGCCGCCGAAAATGAAGCCGACAACAATGAAGAAGAAACTTTCTGTCAGGGGAGCACTAGATTGTGCTCTCTGACTACAGTAGACAAGATTTCCAAAATACACTTATGATTACAAGAACACCCACGTAGGGAAAATGATACAAGAATATATGACTGATACAAGATGTCCCACAACCCGGGACCAATAGGTATGGAAAACTGGACTAGAGATGATACAGGAGATCCCACAACCCGGGATCGTAAGTATGAGACAAGATATCTGGATTACAAGAACTCCCTTCTGGGAGGTGAACTGGATACATGGAAGAACTTGACAGGATCTCGTACTACGAGATTACAAGGGGACAAGATAGTATGTCCAAGAGCTAGACTAGAACAAGGAACAAGACAAGACTAGAACTGGAACTTGAAGAGTACTTACTTGGCGATCACGACTCCTTGAGCTCCCAAGACTGGTATTGGCAAGACTGATTATAAATGTGGCCAACCCCTCCTTATATAGGTTTTCCAAGGGCGGTTCTAGGGCGGTTACGAGTTGATGATATCATCGATGATGTCATCAATTCGTAGCATGGTCTCTGGATGTCAGAATCAGGCAAGAAGACAGTCGATCTTAGGGTTTTGGCACGTTCCGGACGCAATGGAAGCATTGGTTTCCCCAAATTCTGAACCAATCATGAGATACAGGATTCACATGGAGTCTGAGAGTTTCCTTTGTCCATGACATTACCTCCCCCTCAAGCAACGAGTTCCACGAGGAGCGGTCACGTTCTCTGGTCTCGGCTTCATTGGATTTTTCTTATGGAATTCTCGAACCTTGATTGGTGCTCTTTGAAGGTTTTCTACAGGTTCCCAAGTACGATCACTGATGTCATACCCTCTCCAATGAATAAGGTACTCTAATCTTCCTCGGGATATTCTCGAATCTAGAACATGCTCGACTTCAAATTCTTCATGATCATCAATCTCGATAGGTGGTGAAGGACTAGGTCTCTCCCCCCTCAATGGTGAAAACTCATATGGTTCCAACATGGATACATGGAAAACTGGATGTATTCTCATGGTACTTGGTAGCTGAAGCTTGAAGGTGACTGGATTAATCTTGGCCAAGATGGTAAATGGACCAAATCTTTGATGATCTAACTTTGCACAAGGCCTTGAAGTTTGCAAATTGTTTCTGAGTAACCATACTTTATCCCCAATTTGATATAATGGATTCTAGACACGATGTTGATCTGCATAGTACTTATATTGTTGTTGAGCTTTATGGATCTCTTCCTTAAGTTCTTTGTGAATGTCCATCAAGTACTGGGCCTTGTCTCTGGCAGCTGGGTTCTTGACATGATTCGAGAGTTGTATATCCATCCTTGGATGTTGTCCATAGTTTGCAAAGAAGGGAGTTTGCTTAGTAGATGCATGAACACTATTGTTATAGGCAAACTCTGCAAAGGGTAACAACTCAAACCAATCATTTTGGTGATAGTTGCTAGTGCAACGGAGATATTGCTCCAGGACTTGATTCACTCGTTCTGTTTGTCCATCAGTCTGTGGATGATTTGCTGTAGATAGTTTAACTTGAACACCAAGGAGCTTGCAAAGACTTTTCCAAAAGCTGGATATGAACTGTGGACCTCGATCACTGACAATGTCATTAGGCAATCCATGAAGCCTAAGTCTGGAAGTGGCTGCACCTGTGATTGCCTTGGTAGTTGGAATGAAGTATGCCATCTTTGTAAATCTATCCACAATAACAAGAATGGCATCATACTTATCTGACTTTGGTAGATCTGTTATGAAATCCATCGACAATGAAGCCCATGGCCTTTCTGGAATAGGTAGAGGTTGCAAGAGGCCATGAGGTTTATGTCGGGGTACCTTAGATCTATTGCAAGTATCACAGGTTCGAATGTATTCTTTGACTTCCTTCCACATCTGAGGCCACCAAAAGTCCCTTGATATGAGTTCTATTGTTTTATTTACTCCAAAATGTCCTGCTGCAAGGTTGTCATGGCGTTGTTGAAGTACTTGGATCCTGGGCTTTCCTGGAGGGACATACAATAGGTTCTTATAGAGTAGTAAACCATCCTTTTCCTGAAATTCGTTTACTTCTTGGAATTTTCCTTCTTGAGCTTTCTGCTTAACGTTACAAAATAATTCATCCTGTGGTAGATTCTCACGGATCAACTGATTCAAGGCTGAATCTTCATGATGGCTTGAAGAGATAGCTGCTAACTGGAGATGCTCGGGCTTGAGTAATACACTCTCTTGTTGATCAAAGGCCTCTTCACCCTTCTTTGGTGCAAGGTAAGATCTTCTGGACAGGGCATCTGACTGACATTGATGACGTCCTGGACAGTATGTGATGACAAAGTCGAATCTGGATAAAAAGTTACTCCATCGAGATTGCCTTCTATTGAGAATCCGGGTGGTCATAAAATACTCTAGGTTCTTGTGATCTGAATACACAATGACTTTATGAGTTGCTCCTTCTAGATGGTGACGCCAGGTATCAAACGCGTCTACTATGGCAAGAAGTTCTTTATCATGAATTTCATAATTAATTTCTGGAGGGGAAAACTTCCTTGAATGATATGCAACTGGATGTAGGTGTCCATTATCTCCATATTGGGAAAGAATGGCCCCTAGAGCAAAGTCTGATGCATATGTCTCAAGGAAGAAGGGCTTACTGAAATCAGGATGAACTAGAATTGGAGCGGTAGTAAATGCTGATTTCAAGGTCTGAAAGGCCTTCTGTGCTTCTTCGGTCCATGAGAATTCGGAGTTCCCTGTAAGTTTGGTAAGAGGTGTCACTATCTTGGAGTAATCTCTGATCAATATCCTGTAGAAATTGGCAAACCCCAAAAAACATTGTACATCTTGAATGCATGAAGGTGGTTGCCAATCAAGGATTGTCTCAATCTTCTTAGGGTCCATAAAAATTCCTTTATCTGATACTATGTACCCTAAAAATTCCACCTCTGTCTTATGGAAAGAGCACTTCTCCAATTTCGCATATAATCCTTTTTCTCTTAGTTTCTCTAGGACTATCTTTACATGATCTTCATGATCCTTTAGATTTTTGGAGAATATCAAGATATCATCAAGGTATATTACAATAAAATCATCTAAATATTCTCGAAAGATGTCATTCATCATATGTTGGAAGACAGCTGGAGCATTTGTAAGACCGAATGGCATAACTACATATTCAAAATGCCCATACCTTGTTCGAAATGCTGTCTTCCATTCATCTCCTTCTCTGATCCTGACAAGGTTGTAAGCTCCTCGAAGATCAATTTTCGTGAAGAATTTTGCTTTTCCAAGGCGTTCCAAGAGCTCTGATATGAGTGGTAGAGGGTATCTGTTTTTTATAGTGACTTTGTTCAATCCACGATAGTTTACACACATCCGGAGAGTCCCATCCTTCTTCTTTACAAATAGAATAGGGGCTCCTGCCGGAGACTTCGAGTGTTTGATAAACCCCTTTGCTAGATTCTCATCAGTGTTCTTGCGTAGTTTTGTACGTTCTTCTGGGGATAGTCTGTAGATTGGTCCAAAGGGTGGTTGTGCTCCTTCTTGAAGATCTATGGGGCAATCGTAAGCTCTATGCTCTGGGAGGATATCTGCATTCTTCTTTTCAAAAACATCTTCAAAGCCTTTGTACTGATTGGGTAGCTGTATTGGATCATCTTTCTTGGATTCTTGAGCTGGTATGGCATAGATCATATATGTAGGTTCCTTCCTTACTGCATGTATGAAGGCTTTGGCTCTGACATATGTTGGGTTCTTCTGGATATCTCGATGGGTGATTTTATTCTTTTCCCAATTAATGTCTGGATTATGCTTCTTTAACCAGGGCATTCCAATGATAACTAGATGTACTGGGCTTGATATTACATTGAAACATATATTGGATTCAAGGTCACCGAGGTGTACTCTTAATGGTGTGGTTTCCATGGTTATATTCCCAGATGCTAGAGGTCGCCCATCTACTACTTCAGCCACTACTGGTTTCTGAAGTACAGGAATTCCATGTTTCTTAACCAATCCTTCATCGATGAAACATGAGGAGGCTCCTGAATCTACTAGGGCTGTAAGGGAAAGGGTCTTCTTGGGCATGAGTAACTTGACAGGTGCAAGACATGTTTCTATGGGTGTAGCTGGAATTATGAGACCCTTTCTTATATCATGGTCCGGCTGTCGGGTCTCTTTTACAACTGGACTTCCTTGTTTCCCTGCTCTACAAGGGTGGCTGCGACTCTAGAGTTTGTTCTCTTGTTTGGACAATTAATTGCAATATGTCCAGGGTTTCCACAGTAGAGACATAACCTATTAACTCTCCTTCTCTGTTTCTCTTCTAGTGTTAAAGGCTGAAACCTAGTTACATCTATTTGCATAGGTTCAGACATGGACTCATCTTTAGTAGTCGGTTGGAAAGGTTTCCACTGGCGAGGTCTTCCTTCTACTTGTTTCTCTTGTTTCCTTTCAAAAAGTCGGTTATCACATTGAATAGCTTGCATGATATATTCATTCAATGTTTTAACCTCTGGCATCGTGAGCAACAAGTCCTTCACATCATCTCTTAAACCCCATCTGAATTGGCTTATGAAATAATCTTCATGCCAAGTGAGATCATATATCAACTGCCTAAATTCAGATGCATATGTAGAGGCAGGGCGGTTACCTTGACGTAGCTTCCGAAGTTTTGTTTCTGCTACTCGACTGGTATCTGCATCTCCAAATGTGGCGGAGAGTTCTTGAAGAAATCCCTCATAGTCCTGAAGTACTGCCATGTTCTTCTCCAAGATTGGCGCAAACCATGATAATGCTTGGCCACAGAGCAAGGTTCCAATAAACCCCACCTTGGATGCCTCGTCAGGGTATCTATCAGGTTGCATACAGATGTACAATTTAACTTGCTGGAGAAATCCACGAAACTTTGTGCGGTCCCCATCAAACTTTTCTGGCATGCAAATCTTGGTTTCCTTCATAAACGATGTGCTAGGTCATTGATTCACTTGAATACTTCCTTGATTTGCTTGAAGACTCCCGATTCGTTCTTGTAATTCTTGGAGGAGTGCACCTACATGCACTGGATGTCCCATCTCGACTTGTGTCTGTCGATGACTTAGGTCTTCGACTTGTTGTTGGAGACTTTGAAGTGATGCTACGATCTGTTCATAAGCGTTCTCCATGATGTCTGGTCTTGGATAGAAGATAGTCTTGCCAAAATGTCAGGGGAGCACTAGATTGTGCTCTCTGACTACAGTAGACAAGATTTCCGAAATACACTTATGATTACAAGAACACCCACGTAGGGAAAATGATACAAGAATATATGACTGATACAAGATGTCCCACAACCCGGGACCAATAGGTATGGAAAACTGGACTTGAGATGATACAAGAGATCCCACAACCCGGGATCGTAAGTATGAGACAAGATATTTGGATTACAAGAACTCCCTTCTGGGAGGTGAACTGGATACACGGAAGAACTTGATAGGATCTCGTACTACGAGATTACAAGGGGACAAGATAGTATGTCCAAGAGCTAGACTAGAACAAGGAACAAGACAAGAGTAGAACTGGAACTTGAAGAGTACTTACTTGGCGATCACGACTCCTTGAGCTCCCAAGACTGGTATTGGCAAGACTGATTATGAATGTGGCCAACCCCTCCTTATATAGGTTTTCCAAGGGCGGTTCTAGGGCGGTTACGAGTTGATGATATCATCGATGATGTCATCAATTCGTAGCATGGTCTCTGGATGTCAGAATCAGGCAAGAAGACAGTCGATCTTAGGGTCTTGGCACGTTCCGGACGCATTGGAAGCATTGGTTTCCCCAAATTCTGAACCAATCATGAGATACAAGATTCACATGGAGTCTGAGAGTTTCCTTTGTCCATGACACTTTCCACGACACAGCTACATCAATGAATCATGATTCATCAGTGCAGTCATCTCCAAACCAGCAACAAGACCATGATGATACCGCTGATTCTGGATCCAGTTCTTCTAAGAAGAATCTCAGCAACAATCCAAACAGGAAAAGCAAGAAGAGGTACAACATATTATTATTGAAATTTTTGAAGAATTGATTACAACAGTGGAATGTGCAGTTGCCCATCCTGATAACACTACGCAACAATCCACCGAAAAGGTATTAGAAACTAACACTGTTCTTCTCACTCCTCCACCCGAAGCTCCACTCAAACCTCCACTCAAACCTATTGTTCCCATTCCACCAATTGTACCTGACGCACCCGACTCATCATCCTCTTCACCAAACTATTCTCCACCCAATTCCCATCAACTCCTCACCACTTCTTCATCTCAACCACATCCTTCTCTTCTGTTTCCTTCGCTCCCTGTATTTAATGAACTCGCATCCATGGGTCAAATGTTGATCCAATTATCACGGCAACTACCAGCACAGATGAAAGAAGTAACTGACAATATCAGAGACGAATTCCAGCATAAAGTCGACATTTTGGAGGCAGCTATTAGTCCACTCCAGGAAGAAATAGATGTAGTAAAAGGAGAAAATCAAGCTTTACACGAATAGATTAAAAATCTACAGGCCAGACTTGCCGAACAGGAAACATTAACCAATCAACGAGATGTGGCAATGGCTGAAGTCAAAGAAAAAGCTGATTTGTTATGTGCTGTTGATGCAGAAATCATCCAAATGAAACAGTTAATCCAGGATAAGGAAGATGCACGCATAGCTCTCGACAATCTATTAGAAGAGACACGAATTCAGTTGGATGAAGTGGTACAACGCGGACAAGAGATGGCCGATTTGGCTAAGAAGACTAAAGAAGAACTACAAAGATCAAAATCCCATTTATTCGAATCCAATTCTCTTCTTAAAACGCAACATTTAGTTGCTCAACTACAGAAGGAGATACCCGGGATAAGAAGAGAGCGCGATGCGTATTACAGAACCATACAGTTTCAGAATCAAGAGTTGGAAAGAAGGGAGTATCAACTGGATGCTCAAAAAGAAAGACTATCCAGAGTTGATAAGCAGATTGTAGACATGAAGGTGAACCGGGATGCGGCTCTGTCAAACGACTTTTATCTGCAGGAAGCTTTTCTGCAGACACAAGCAGAAAGTTTGATGAGCCAAGTTATTTCTTTAAGCTCTATCTGAACTGATCCTCAACTTGTAGAACCCGAAGTCCTAAAACAGATGTTGGATTCATTAAAAAAGAAAATTGCCAGGACTTTTAAATTATCTAGAACTATGTATTTAGAGGGTATACTCGATGAGCCATAGAGTTTTGTATACCTGCGGGTTCAAGCCCACCATGCGTGCCAGTGTAAGCCATCGGATTGGCAATTGTAAAGCCTGTCTCTTTTTCATATTCTGCACGAACCGAAAGGTCGTTGCATAGATGTTGTATTCATTTATGAATCAATGAAAAAGACGCTACGGTGACGACCAGAGGAGTCGCCAGACTGTCTGTCTGGTTGATGATGTCTGTGTAGTTTTCGTGGTGTGTTTGAGAACTCTGAGTTATTATGTGTCTTTCTGTTTTGTTTGATTATCTGCACCTGTACGGTAAAGATTGAGTTACTGTTCTTATCTCTGTTGTTTACAGTAGTTTGTGTTTGGATCAGCTCTTTAAGTTAGACAAAGTAATTCTGTATTACGGTAATGAATAGTTTCTGCACTGTATGTTGAGAATGCATCAACTGGAGTGTAATCAGTAAATTGTGGAAGAGTCTGATTACAGACAGTAAGACTGTGAGAGCGTAACCAGAGTCTTGATAAGTAATTTGTATTGATAGAGATTTTTAATGTTAAAGTACGGTCATGTGAGTGAGTTGATTTGGGAAAATCAAGTATAGGGCCTCTGTTTAACAGACCCCTTCCATTCCCAAGAACCCGAATAGAGATTAAATGCGCTTCTGATGGAAAAAGCATGTTTAACAAGTATATTTTTAAGTAGTAGCTAAGTTCCACAATCAATACTTTTGAATCCATTATTAAATGTTCACTATTTATAATTTGATATTTAATATTATAGTTTTCACAATAGTGAATACATTAAACATTAACTACATAACAGAAATCAAGATCATTGATCAACAATAAAGCACTATATGAGTACAACATGAGACATACACCATATTAGAGAGAAGGTAGAACCAGTTACCACCCGATATATTATATACAAAATAAATGATGAAAAATAAAACCACTGTGACTTGTCTAATATTGATCGGTTTATGAAGCAAAAAGCATGAGGCTAATACAATACAAACAAGGATACAATGTCTAGACTCAGATTTCTTCAAAATACATTGTCACTATAGTGAATACATAGATGAATCATGATAGCAATAAACAATAATAAATAATCAATCCTCTAACTTAGTACTATCATCAAAATTGAATGACTCCTCGAATGAAGATGCGTGTGATGAAAGAGTATCCCCCATGATGAGGACATTTCCTTCTTCATCAAAATTTGGTCCTAGCATTATAGATGGATCAACGACCACTTTTACACTTGGCTCATCTGTGTCCTGTATATCATCCTTTGGTGGAACTTGATCTCCTCTCCGTCGAGGATGGATTTTGCATCTCCTTCCTCTCGATGTGGATGGAATATGATCTACTACCTTTATATCTGTTCCTCATGCTAGAGAATGTGAACATTTTCTCATAACATGGTGATTAAACGTCTTCAACTCTTAGTGCATCATCTTATAGATTTCATCTTATTCATCACAAACAAATGAATCTATATCCCCACTCCATCGATAAAGATAGTCTCGAACAACACTAAATATAATCTCAAATGGAACTAATAAGACCTAAAATGCCATACAAG
Source organism: Ceratopteris richardii (assembly GCA_020310875.1). Classification (NCBI taxonomy): domain Eukaryota; kingdom Viridiplantae; phylum Streptophyta; class Polypodiopsida; order Polypodiales; family Pteridaceae; genus Ceratopteris; species Ceratopteris richardii. The sequence continues at coordinate 82,454,916 of CM035412.1, read as the reverse complement.
TAACAATATTTATTATCATTGATCCAACTTATTGCTTCAAGAATTAAAATTCACATTGAAATCTTTATTTATTACTAATCACCAGTTAGTAATTAGCAGTTAGTATGTGAAGTGACGAATGACATACCTGAGACTCACCTCCAAGCTTATTTATAACCCTCACCTCATCATCATCTAGACTTCTCTCTAAGATTCCTCTACTCATCTAACCATCATGAGTAGGTACCTCATCTTGACCCTCTGACTTTTTGCCTTGAAATATGAGAAGTGGAGAATGACATCTTGGAACTCACCTCCCAGCCTATTTATAGTCCTCATCTAGTTCTCTCTAAGGTTCCTCTATTCATCTAGCCATCACAAGTAGGTACCTAATAGGAGGCTTTTGGCCTTGACTATCCCTCAAGCAAGGAACTTCTCATTCCTCCAGGCATATATCTCTTTGGAATATAACACTCCCTCTTACAACGATCATTGTCCTCAATGATATAGGAGCTATAAACTTGAGAATCAAAACCTATGAAATACTAGATGCTCAAAAAGTAGACAACTAGTCTCGATGTTTCCTATCCAACATTTCCACCAAGAGATAGCATTGCTTGCCTTGGGCATCCTCTAGGAATTCCTATGAGGCCCAATAAGTCCATATGTGCATAGCATAAGTACTTGGAATATCCTCGGAGTCTATATGCCTAGCCTTGACCACTAACTTGTGACAACTTGTCACCTCTAGAGACCTTGGCACCTTGCCCTTGCCTCCCTGGAATGTTCATTGACAACTTGTTGAATGTATAATTCTGTAATGAACACATTCACTTACTCCACTTGAGTAACGAAAAATACTATGCTCGTCTAGAACTATGAGTCATTTGGGGAGCTTCCACAAACTGGTTCAATAACTAGGATAGTGTACTATACACTACGTGAAATTCTGACTATGCCCCAAATCTTTGTGGGCAAACACTAATAATAATTTATAACCATAAATGTCTCATAACTAATAAAAATCTATTCCAAATAGTGCTTAACCTCTATGCTCAAGTAAATCTTCTTCATTTACTCACTGTGATGAAATGAACCTTAAGAAAGTCTTATTTTGATCCAAATTGTGAATGTAGATGTCCATCTGTCATACCAAAGATAATACGATGATCCAAGCTATGGACAAAATTCTCATATAAAAAGTTAATCCCAATCCACTTTATGGAACTAAGTCTTTCATACAAAGTCAAAACAAGTTGAGAAAATACAACTAGTGGAAGTATAAACACCTTCTCAATATCTTTAAAACTTAAAAATGGTGAGAAATGTTGATCCTTATAATTAGACATGCTCATTCATTCTTTTGAATGGAATATGACATGGAAGGATACCGATGCACATGCCAATCATCTAACATCAGTCAAATCAAAATAGTAATCCAAATCGCCTCGTGGAAATGGATTTTTTACGTAGTATGCACTTTTCAGTGAAAGTGTCCATCAATGGATGTTATTCTAATTGTTGTGCTTTTTGCACATTCATTAAATCTTATCAGAAACAACCAGATGCAAGCATGTAATAATTGTATGGATGTTCATAACCATAGCACTTACGTGTGCCGACTAGGAATAGAATTGTACATCAAATCTACATCCATATTCTTCCATGAAAAGGTATTCATGCACTCATGAACTACCGATTACTTTGATGCATATAAAAGCATTGTATGTATGTGCATGTGTATGTGTAAGTGTATGCACGTATGTGTGTGTTGTGCATGTGTATGTGTAAGTGTATGCATGTATGTGTGTGTTGTGCATGTGTATGTGTAGGTGTGTGTATATGTATGTATGTGCAAGTGTATGTGGAAGTGTATGAGTATGTGTATATGTGTGTGTATGTGCATGTGCATGTGTATATGTGTGTATTTGTATGTATGTGCATATGTATATGTAAGTGTATGTGTGTGTACATATGTGCATGTGTATGTGTATGTGTGTGTATGTGTGTGTATATGTATGTACATGCATATGTATGTGTATGTGTATAAGTATGTTGTGTTGATCTCCTAATCACCCTAAGTATGCTCACCAAATTTCATGCGATTCTGAGACTGTGATCGAAGGTGTGTCGATGCCTTAAATGAAGCGGTGACCTACTCTAATACCAATTGTTGGAGTTTGAGATATGTGGAAGCATGCGAACAACAGAAGGAAGAAGAAGAAGCTTGGAGCACAACACACAATGCTGATTGTATTACCACTAGAATGTACAAATATAAGTGACCTGTTAGGGTTATAGGCCTATATACAAGCCGGGGGAAAAAACTCCTAAAGAGGGAAAAAAGTGTTCGACAATCCTAATGTGTTCACACACCACTACCTAAATATATCAACAGAAGACCATTAAGAATGGTCTACACAAGTGAACTATCGGGCAAGACTTCATCTATAGAAATCAAATGCTCCTTCAAATCTTTGATGTTTGTCAAAAAACTGTCCATAGAAGCTCCTTCATTCATATGCTCACTCTTCAACTATTTTTGGAGGTAAGCAACATGAGCCTCATTTCTTGCCTGGTACAAAGTGGTAAGTGTATCCCAAACATACTTCATTGTTTTACAAGAGTAAATATGAGGGATAATGGCATATTTGATAGACAAATCTATCAATGCATGTCCCTAGGCATCTTTTCGATCCCAATAGAGTTTCTCTGCAGTAGGTGCACTAGGAATTGCAATATGAATAGGAATTTGAAGATCATCATCTTAAATGCCATTCACACCACCTTCAATAACTATATTTGTAGGTGTAGTAGGTCGTCTTTCAACATCCTTCACAATATTCCATATTCCTTTTTCAACTAATACATGAGGCATCATCTATGCCCAGAACAAGTAATTAGTTCCATCCAACTTTTAGTCAATAGCCAACATAGGGAATACATCATTGCTTTTAGCCATGGCCACTAAATAAAATACCCGGATGCAAGAAAATGATTGTGTCTCAAAAATTTGAATAGAACTACCATATCAAACTCTACTATATCTCTAGCAGACTTCAAGGCACTTGTACTCACAAATTGAAACCTGTATATATGTTTTGCACAAGAGGATGAAATTTCCTACACAAGCATTGCAATAGTGCGTTCAAAGGCTGAAATGAGCTAAGATTGAAATTTTGACACCATGGAGTGAAGCAGTTTTGAACTGATATTCGCCCTGAGTATGCTCATGAATTTTTGTGCGATTTTGAGACTATGGCCGAAAGGGTGTCGACAATGCCCTAGGTGGAGCAGCAACCTACTTTGATACCAATTGTTGGAGTTTGAGGTCTACGGAAGCACACAAACAACACAAAGAAGAAGAAGAAGCTTGGAGCACAACACACAATACTGAATGTATTATCAAGTGAATATACAAGAATAAGTAACGTGTTAGGGTTATAGGTGTATATACAAGCTACGAGAAGAAAACTCCTAACAAGGGAAAAAGGTGCCCCGACGGTCCTAAGTGTGTTCACACACATCAATATCGAAATATATCAACAAAATCAAGGAGCTAGAATCATCTCATTTTTTGTTGCCAATGTTGTCAAAAGAAAAATCTCCTATGTTTTGTATGTGTCTGCATTAAAAAAAAAAATTTATGTGTTTTTACCATAATAGATCATGGTATTGAGATATTTTTCAAAAATGATGGTGCAAAAATTTTGGATGGAACAAGATATATTATGGGCAAGGCAATGTGAAAAGATAGCTCATATGAATTACGCATCCTCTTTTTTTAAAAATGTTGTCAAAGGAAAATCTCAAATGTTTTATATGTACATACATTAAAAATAAATTTTTTATTACTTTCTACCATAATAGATCATGGTCTTCAAGTATGTTTCAAAACGGATAGTGCAAAAGACTTTGGACAAAACAACACATATTGTAGGAAATAGAGTGCAAAAAGATAACTTTTACAAGTTAATCACCCTCACTGCTACATAAAAAAAATACCAATAGACTTTGGCAACAACGTTTTGGAGATTTCAATTTTTTATTCTCAAAGAGATGCAAACAAAAAATTATGATAACATATTTTCCTACATTTCTAGAGTTGTAGGAACCATGTGATGCTTCCATGATGGGCAAGAAAAAAACAAAGAAATTTTCCATGAGAGAGTATCAATCAAGCTCAAGCTCCTCTACAGTTGGTACATTTTGATCTTCTTTGGTAAAATGTCTACTCATACTTTGGAAGGATCTCTCCTCTATTTGCTATTAGTTGAAAATTATACTAGAAAGATGTGGTTGTATTTTGTTTGTGAGAAGGCAAAGAAATTTAACATGTGACATACGTTTGTCGAGAATCAAATAGGCTTAAAAGTGAAGAAACGTTATACAAAACATTGCATCCATACTCTACGTATGGATGCAATGTTTTGTATCGCTATGTGGTGTCGAAATCTCGATTTCAAAACTTTTTTTCCCTCTTTAGGAGTTTTTAACCCTAATGGATTATTTACCTTTGTACACTCACTTGGTAATACATTCAGTATTGTGTGTTGTGCTCCAAGCTTCTTCTTCTTCCTTGTGATGTGTGTGTGTGCTTCCGCAGACCTCAAACTCCAACAATCAATATCGGAGCATGTTGTTGCATCATCTAGGGCATTTTTGACACCCCTCAATTCACAGTCTTAGAATCACTTGGTGAACATACTTGGGGTGATTATGAGTTCAAAATAGCTTTGCTAAGAGATCCCTTATGTCTAAGAGTAGTTTGGAGGATGGATTCCTCAAAAACAACCAAAATTTTCTTCAAATGACGTGTAAAGAGTCACATAGATGAAGTGACTATTTGAAATCATCGGGATTCATGTCAACAATGCTTTTATATGCATCAAAGTAACTGTTAGTTCATGAGTGCATGAAAACCTTTTCATGGAAGAATATGGATGTAGAGTTGATGTACAATTCTATTCCTATCCGGCACAAGTCAGTTCTATGGTTATGAACATCCATACAAGTATTACATGCTTGCATGGGATTGTTTATGATAAGATTTAATGAATGTGCAAAAAGCACAACAATTAGAAAAACATCCATCGATGGACACTTTCATGGGAAAGTGCATTCTATGTAAAGAATACATTTCCATGAGGTGATTTGGATTATTAATTTGATTTGATCAATGTTAGATGATTGGCGTATGCATGGATATGCTTCCATGTCATATTCCATTCAAAAGAATGAATGAGCATATCTAATTATAAGGATCAACATGTCGTACTATTTTTAAGTTTCAAAGATAATTATGGAAATAGTTAAAAAGGTCATAGCCTTAGAAAGATTTGGATCTTTCTCTTTGAAAGATTATCTATATTAATTGAAATTTGGAGATTAAGTAGCTCAAAGACTTTTTTTGTTGTTGTCAAATTTCCAAGTCTTTTTTTCATGTTATTACAGAGATCAAATGACCTCTACCCTAGAGGTGTCACTAATAGTGGTAGAGGCTTGAAAGAAGTGACAATGGCCTATTAGCAAGGGCATTTCTCTTAATTGGTATATCCAAATTGAATGTTTTTTGTTGCATATGCAAGTTTCATAGATGCACTTTTGCCACATTTATATCTATTAATTCAGAAGATCATTTGGTAGGTCATATGATCTCTCCACATAGAAGTGAAGCCTCTGGAATTTGTTCAATGACCAGAGACCATGTCACCTAGTGGTGATTGGTTCTCTTTGATTATTTAGCCAATTTGAATGATTTTTCTTTTTAAACTTAGATAGATATTGCTTAGAAAGTCTCAAGATTAGATATGTCTCGATCTAGGAGATATGGTTAAAAGAGAAAAAATGAGCTGCAGGAAATTTTTCAAATATTGCAAGTATAGAGGCTCGTATTTTGGTCGTTGTGAAAGATTCAAATGTCTAAATGGTTTGAAATTTATATCATTGAAATTGTGCTTAGTGATCTATGCATTGTCCAGTTTTGGAGGAAAATAGAGATCATTTGATAGGTCAACATACCTCTTTTTCTCATAACAATCTTTGGTGAGGATTAACCAAAGCTCCCTACATGTGTTTGGAAATCATAGGGTTATTTCATATTTGAAGTTATCTAGGAGAAATCATAGGGTTATTTCATATTCACAGGGTTATTCAATAACTTATCTTGGAGAAGATAATCAAGCATATATCCTATGTCATATCTAAATTTCAAATAATTTGGAATTTGTCTTCATAGTTACATCACAGTGAGTAAATCAAAAAGATTTACTTGAGCTTAGAGATTAAGTTATGTTTGGAAAAGTTTTTTATTAGTTATGAGCAATGTATGGTTAGAAAATAAAACTCTTTCATGAGTTTTGATTATCATTAGTATTTGCCCATAAAGTTTTGGGGCATTTTCAGATTTTTCATGTAGTGTATAGTACACTATCCCAATTATTGAACAGTATGTGGAAGCTCCATAGATGACTCATAGTTCTAGATGAGCATAGTATTTTTCATTACTCTAGTAGAGTAAGTGAATGTGTTCATTACATATTTATATTTGACATGTTATCAATGAACATTTAAGGGAGATAAGGGCAAGCCATCAAGGTCTCTACGGGTGAAAAATGTCATAAGTTAGTGGTCAAGGTCTAGGCATAGGAACTCCGAGGATATTCAGAGTACTTATGCTACACACATATGGATTTATTGTGCCTCATAGGGATTCCTAGAGTATGCCCAAGGCAAGGACTATTATCTCTTGGTGGAAATTTTGGATAGGAAACATAGAGATTAGTTGTCTAGTTTTTGAGCATCTAGTATCTCATAGGTTTTGATTCTTAGGTTTATAGCTCCTATATCATTGAGGAGAATCATCTTTATAAGAGGGAGCATGTTATATGAGAGACTTGTTTTTCTCTTTGCAACACTATTCTATAGTGGTGTATATGGAATTGTACACTCATGTTTTATTTCACTCTTAGCTAGAAATGCATTGAATTTAAAACACATATACTTCCCCTCGATCATTGCAACTTTTGTTCAAATCTTACTATACCATCTTTGGGAAACAAAGAACTATACATGTTACCCAAAATGCATACCTCACATGCACGTTTGGATGGAGTCTCAAGTTTAGGCAAAGAGGACATCGTATTAGACTTTTGAAGGCATAACATACTAGAAAAAATTTTGATGCCCAAAATATACATGCCAAATTTTTGCATTTGAAATTGCTTACAAATCGTGTATTGTACATGAATTGTATACCTATTGTCAACAAACTATACTGCCAAGGAAATCTTCGCTAATGACAACACAAATACCATATTCTTCATGATCCTTGGTACATGCAAAGTCTCTCAAAATGAAAATGCCCTACCCACCTCCCATGACATGATATGAGGATTTTTTTGCATGTGACATCAATATTCCCATTGAGGGTCAGATCAAGTAAGGTGAACAAACTATTGTGTGGTCATATTAGTGTCAAAGTACCAAACATTCGAGTCTATAGCTGACATACAATGATCATGCATTGATGGTTCAGAACTGTATTTTGTAGTAAATGCCCATTGTTCATTTTTCACTAAGTTTGTAGACTCAATCTTAGAGCCAAAGTTATCTACAATTTCCATTCTCACCTCTTTCCTCTTTGCCTTTTTGTCATCATAGGGAGGTCATGAACTATACACTTTTTGCCAACAAACTTTATTATCAGGGCAACCTTGGCTAGTATTAACACTAATAAAAGTTTTTTCTTGATCTCTCACACAGATAAGGCATTTGAAAATGTGAGTGTACTTCCATTGGCAGTAGTAAGGAGAGTTCTTTTGATTCCCATGATAGAATAAACAAACTTAGCTCTGCATGTGCATAATATTCCCATTGGGGACATGCTCAAGTAAGGTGAAGAACTACGTTGAGAGGTAGTGTGTTCGGCCACACCATGATCAAATTCCAAACATAATTCCACAACAAACAAACAATGATCATGAGTGGATGGGTTCATAGCTACATTATGTAGTAAATGCCCGTTCTTCATTTTATATTAAGTTGGAAGACTCAGTCTTAGAAGTAGAAGTGTCTTCAATAAATTTTATTGCCTCCTTTTGTTTGTCTCTTTAGTAGCAAGTTTAGTATAGTTCTTGAAGACATGATCATTTTCCTTACAATATTTGCAAAGTTACTTCTGCTTATATGCTTTCTTCAGATATCTTTATTTCTTCTTTGATCATGCAACACTTACATATTTGTGCCTACTAGAGGAAGAGTTTCCTTTATCCTTGCCCTTTTGATTAGCAACAAAAGCTTGATCTAAAACACACAAAACATGGATCTATTTTGACCGGATAGGTCTTCCTGCAACAAAACAAAAATTAAAACTTCAAATGTTAAGGCATTTGAGTTGAGTTCATCATCAATCAAAGAGTAGAAGCAAAACTTTGATAAAAATCAAGCAATCCATTGAGAACAATAAGCATAATCAAACTATTTGTCAAAATTTCACTCACAAAGATAAATTGTTCTTCAGATATTTAATCTTCATAGGAACACTATCCATATAATCACCTTCATTCATATTGTCACTCTCCAATTGTTTTGGGAGGTAAGCAATATGAACCTCATTTCGTGCATGATATAATGTGGCAAGAGTATCCCAAACATTCTTTATTTTATAAGAGCAAGTATGAGGGATAATGGCATTCTTGATAGATAAATCAATCAAAGCATGTGATTTGTATCTCTTCCATCCCACTGAAGTTTCTTTATAGTGGTTGGGGGTGTTGATGGTGTTCTTGATACAATCAAAATCAGAGTCGCAAGAGGGCTCAAAATAGGAACTACAATAGAATTAAAATCTAAAACATCCTCAACACCTTTTATATTAGCCACATTTTGAGCATTTATAATGGTGATAGGATGTATTTCAACACCCCACATGAAATTCCACACTCCCTTTGCAAACAATACATGGTGCATCATGTATGCCCATAATGGGTATTTGGAACCATCCAATTTATTCTCAACAACCAACATGAAAATTACATCAACATGAAAATTACATCAACATGAAAATTACATCAATATTTTATCCTTTATCCATGGATGATGAATATACCTAATGTGCAAAAAATGATTATCTCGCAAAAAAGTTGAACAAAATTGCCTAATGAAAATCCTCTTGACTAACAAACTTTGGGAGGGTTGAGCAGTGAACAAAAATTCGAACAAAATTTGAGACAAAAGGACAAAATCACTCCCATAATCATTGCGATAATGCATCGAGAGGCTGAAATGATCTCAAATCAATTTTTGAGTTGCCTAAAACTCTTATAGTAGTTTTGAAGTATATATTGCCTTGAATATGCTCCCCAAATTCGATAGTAATTTGAAAAAGCGAGTGAGGTTGTGTCAATGATGCACCTCAAGCAACAATGAGCTAGTTTGGTACTAACTGTTGGAGTTTGGAGGATTGACAATGCACACAAAAAGTAGGAGAAAGAAGAAGAAAATTAGGAGCATAACACAAAGTATGCTACTAAGTGTAAAGTGTACAAATATAAATAGCCCTTTAGGGTTCTGGGTGTATATATAAGCTTGGTGGTGTGGGGGGGGGGGGGAATCCTTTACAAATCACCCTAAACAATATTAATTTCTCATCGTGTATTGAACTCAAACCATCTACTTCGACTATGAAGATTGAAGAAATTAATGCTATTTTTTATGATGTTGATGTGTTGGCACTTGACAGTACTATGCAAAATAAGGCTCTTATGGATGATTCTCTTTCCTACACCTGGCTGCTAGATTCTGGTGCTACTTTCCATGTGACACCACATAGAGAATGGTTCTCTAATTATGCAGCAAAGTCTCTTGGTACCATGAGACTTGGTGACTCTTAATAGTGTGATGTTGTGGGGATTGGAGATGTGGCAGTTCATTTATGGTTCAAAATTTACTATGCATAATGTATGCCATGTACCTCAGTGATCACATAGTTTGATGTGTTAGGTCGCCAGAATGGATTGTATTTTTATTTGTCATTGATGGAGTGTGTTAAAATCCAAAAGAACAACCTACTCTTCAATTTAGAACACCTCTATATCAAGAGTAAGTCAAAACCTTCACCAATTTATAAGATCAATGATCAATTATAAAGATTCTGAAAAATCTGTGAAGAGGATGATACTTTAGAAAGTCTGCTGCACATATCTTTTCTCATTGACTAAGAAAATGTGTAAAGTTTTTTATGAAACTTTGCACAAGGTGTTGCATATAGTTTGCGCACCTCCTCCAAGTTGAATTACTCCAAAAGATTCAGTATAACTTGATAAATGAACTCAACAAATTACCTATGTCTAAAACTGTCTCTCTGGAGAGTCGACTTTGACACCTGCAACTTCTAAGACATGGTTCTCCAAGACTAGAACCTGTTTAAGCAAATGCTTGTAGCCACAAGTAGCTTACCTTCCAACTTAAAGATTAAGTGTTTGCTTGCTCAAAACTTTAAACTGTAGAGGGAGAACTGATCAAAACATTGACTTCAAATTTTGCGCCTGTTTCAGGAACCAGTGAACACTTCTTCACATATGAATGTTCCTACATATAATTCTCACAGCCTGTTTACAATTAGGCTCTCAAACTTTAGTCATAGACTCATTAACTATGGACTTAGACATCTACAAAAGGATTCTTGAAATGATCAAGCACAGAAGGAGCATGCACAAAAACATCGGGTGCAATTTTCTTCTATTTCTGAAGGAGTTTACAACTGAGTGATGAGAGAGACTTCTACTCACTCCTAAGATGTCTAATGAAATATACAACTTCTCATTTCTCTATTCTCATGCTCTCTCACATTTGCCCCGACACTTTCATAGTATATATATACAAAAATTTACAACCTTATGACTTCTCAAAGACATAAGTGAACTATCTGTACATATGTGTACATGTCTTCCTCTTCTGAATGTATACTTCTTCCTTGCTTCACAACTTGAATCTTTCCTTCAAATCTTGACTTCATTTACATGTAAAAACATCAATTGGTGATTGTCCTGCACCAACAACTCCCCCTCAATCATCAATTGAGGTTTTCTCTATCTTCTTTATACCTGCCATGTCTTTGAATCTCTGTAGCTTTGGTCCATCCAAGCTTTTTGTTAGGATATCAACTATCTGATCTTTTGTTGAAGTATGTATGACTTCAATCTCTTTATCCATCACCTTCTCTCTTAGAAAGTGATACTGAATCTCAATGTGTTTGGTCCTGGCATGAAACACAGGATTAGTAGCTAGATACAATGAACTCATGTTATCTCCATGAATAGTAGGAGTATGATGAATGATGTCAAAACTCTTCATAAGAGTCTTAAGCCATATCACTTCCTTTGCAGCTTCAACCATGCCTTTGTACTCAGCTTCTGTAGATGACAAAGCAACTGTGTGTTGCTTCTTTGAACACCAAGAGATTAACTTATCTCCCACATAACACATGTATCCATAAGTTGACCTTCTATCATCTAGATTACCTGCCCAATCTGCATCACTATATATCTTGATGTTTGTATCTCATGTAAAACCATAATACAAACCTTCTTTGAGTGTACCCTTAATGTACCTCAATACTCTTTGTCCTGCAATCCAATGTTCTTTCCTAGGGCAATGCATGAATTGAGATAATACGCCAACTGCATATGACAAGTCAGGTCTAGTTAAAGTAGCATAGATAAGACTACCAACCAAACTCTGATATAACTTCATATCCTTGAATTCTTCTCCTCCATATCTACTTAACTTGTGATTCACCTCCATTGGAGTAGGAGCTACCCTGCAATCATTCATTTTAAAGTTGATTAACAAGTTTCTCAAATACCTTTGTTGAGTCACATACACTCCATGTTGAGTGTATGAGATTTCCATGCCTAAGAAGTATGACAAGTCTCCCAAATCACTGATCTTGAACTCTTTCTCCATTTGCTTCTTTAGGCTTTGAATACCTTTCTCATCTGTACCTGTAAGAATTATATCATCAACATATATGCACATGTAAATGAAGCCATCATCACTTGCTTTGACAAGTAAACTACTATCTGCTTTTGATACTTGAAATCCAAGTTCTTTCAAGAACTTCACAAGTCTATAATTCCATGCCCTTGGGGCCTGCTTCAACCCATACAAAGCTCTCTTGAGCTTGCACACATAATCTGGATACCTTTCATCTCTGAATCCTTGAGGTTGCTCCATGAAAATGTCATCTGAAATGTAACCATTCAAAAAAGCATTCTTCATATCTAATTGACATAATTTCCAACCTTTACATGCAACAATTGCTATGAGTGTCCTGATGGTTGTCATCTTTGCCACAAGACTATAAGTCTCATCATAATCAATACCATATGTTTGAGCAAAACCTTTCACAACAAGTCTAGCTTTATACCTAGACACATTTCCATCTGCAAACCTCTTTGTCTTGTAGACCCATTTGCATCCAATGATCTTCTGGCTATTTGGTTTAGGAACCAATTCCCAAGTCTGATTCTCCATCAATGCATCATATTCTTCCTGCATAGCTTTCTCCCAATTTTCCTTACCTTTTGCCTCTTCATATGTAGAAGGGTCTTCATCTGCCTTTATCATGTATGCATAGTCTTTGGTAGCCAGAAAAGAAGTGTCATAGCTATACCTTGTAGGCTGCCACTTGTGTCTTGATGACCTTCTGAGTTCTCCACTTCTTGAGGTTTCTGGTTCATCACATTCAAGATCAAAACTTGGCATTTCTTCAACTTCAACCTGCACTTCATTATTCTCCTCTCCATCAAATATCTGAACCTTTGATTTACCTTTCTTTTGACTCACAACTTCTTCATCACCTGTATTAATGTTGATTGTACCTGCATACCAAGTACCTTGCTCATCAAATGTAACATCCTTTGATACAAGAAATTGTTTTGTGGATGGACTCCACAACCTATATCCCATTTGCTTATCATCATAACCAATGAATACATATGTTTCAGCTTTAGGCTCCAATTTATGCCTTGATTGTGATGGCACATATGCATATGCCAAACATCCAAATACTTTGCAATGATCTAAGGTAGGTCTCTTACCCCACCAAGCTTCATAAGGTGTCATACCCTGCAAGGAGTTACAAGGTAACCTATTGACCAAATAAGTAGTTGTATTTACAACCTCAGCCCACAAATAGTTAGGACAATTCTTCTCTTTCATCATGGATCTTGCAAACTCAACAAGAGTTCTATTCCTCCTTTCTGCTACAGCATTTTGTTGAGGAGAGTACCTGCAAGTGACTTCCCTTTTTATACCTGCATTCCACAAGTAATCACTGAACTCATTAGAGAAATACTCTCCTCCTCCATCTGACCTTAGTCTCTTCAATTTATGGTCTGTAATTCTTTCTGCATACACATGATAATGTTTGAATGTATTGAACACCTCTGATTTATCTTTGATCACATAGATAGTGATCCATCTGGTAGCATCATCAACATAAATCACATAGTACCTTGAACCATTGATACTGAAATCCTTTGATGGTCCCCACACATCTGTGTGTACCAACTCAAGCTTCTCTGAATACATAAAACCATGCTTGGAATAAGATTTCTTATGAGCCTTACCTAATTGACATGCCTCACATCTGTATGTCATATGTTGACCTACAACATTAGGCAATCCAAGCACTGAACCATTGTTAATCATGTCTTTGATACCTCTTTCATTGAAGTGTCCAAGCCTCTTGTGCTAAAGATCTAACTCAGAGATCTTATGTCCTCCATAAGTAAACAAGGCATGACCAACATTACCTTGAATCTTCAATGTGAACAATCTTCCTTCTTTCTTCCCTGAAACAATTTGTTTATACCCATTGCTAGGGTCTTCCACAAACACTCCTTCATTGGTGAACCTAACTTCATAACCTTTTTCAACAATTTGTCCTACACTTATCAGATTCTTAGGAATTGTAGGAACATACAAGACCTTACTCAATAAGGTGCTACCATCCTTGGCCTTCACTGATCCAATTGACTTCACATTGTGCTTTGTATTGTCACCTATTTGAACAACATGATTAGATACCTTATTCTCCAAATCAGTCATCAATGCTATGTTACCACTTAGGTGATTGCTACACCCTGAGTCAATGTAGAAGACTCTTTGGTCTTCACTCTACCTTTCACAAGTTGCATTCATTATTACCGTTGAATCCTCCTTCTGATCTGAAGCATAATTGTAGTAGGTATTGTTATATTGTTGACTTTGGAATCCTCTACCTGCATTTCTTCCAAAGTAACCCCTACTACCTCTACCTCTGAAATTACCTCTTTGATTTCTGCCACCTCTACCTCTTGAATTAAAGTTCTGATTATATCCACCATTACTCTGAGTATTATGCCAACAATCATTTGCTAAGTGATTTGTCTTACCACAAATCCAGCAAGCTTTGACTCCATCTTTGTTACTCCTGCCTCTTCCTCTACCTTTGCCACCTCCTCTTGCTCTTAGGAAGTTGGCTTGACTAGTTGTACCTTCATCTTCATTTGCTGGTTGCTTCCCTTTGCTATTTTTCTTCTTATCCTTTGAGTACATTGCATGACCTGTACTCTTGTCACCTTCACCTTTGACATCCTGCTCAAAGGTTAACATATGTCCTAGCAACTGATTTAAGTCAGGAGTAAAATGATCAAGTGATAATTCAGTAGACAAAATGAATGGCTTCCATTTGTCATCACCTCTCAAACCTTTGAGAATTTGCCTTACCAATTTATCCTCCTCAATGTCTTCATCCACAACTCCTAATGCATCTGCAATGTCCTTCATCCTTGTTACATAATCTGAGATGGATTGAGAGGCCTTCTTCTTGAAAGTGGTAAATTCTGCCCACAAGGATGCCTTCCTTGACTTTGTGGTGTTTTGGAAATGTTCCTCCAAAGCATTCCATATATCACTTGCACTTTCAAGACCTCTAATATGAGGTAGTAAGTAATCATTGACTGCCATGTAAATAATGCTCCTAGCTTGAGCATCTCTCTTCATCCAATTCTTCAAATCTGATAATTCTTCCCTAGTTGGAACACTAGGATCTCTGAATTTAGGCTTTTCTTCTTCACCTGTAATGTAAGCTATCAAGTCTTTGCTCATTAGATGAGCTTCCATCCTCATTGACCATGCTGGATAGTTCTCTCTATCCAACTTCTCTATTTGAAGAGAATCTCCCATCCTTTCTTCACCTGTGTATTGAATTCTTCAAACTTTATTGAGTAACAGATGTACCTTTACTTTGAATGATACTCCTTTTGTCTTTCTTAATGTCGTATGACCTCCTTGTCAAGCTTTATCCTCAAGCTTTCACCTTTTGAACTTTCAAATGTTGAATTCTTTGCAGCTGCAGCAGTCGGGATCCTCCTTCCTTTAATTCTGATACTTCCTGCTCTGATACCACTGATGGAGTGTGTTAAACTCCAAAAGAACAACCTACTCTTCAATTTAGAACACCTCTATATCAAGAGTAAGTCAAAACCTTCACCAATTTATAAGATCAATGATCAATTATAAAGATTTTGAAAAATCTGTGAAGAGGATGATACTTCAGAAAGTCTGCTGCACATATCTTTCTCATTGACTAAGCAAATGTGTAAAGTTTGTTATGAAACTTTGCACAAGGTGTCGCCTATAGTTTGCGCACCTCCTCCAAGTTGAATTACTCCAAGAGATTCAGTACAACTTGATAAATGAACTCAACAAGTTACCTATGTCTAAAATTATCTCTCTAGAGAGTCGACTTTGACACTTGCAACTTCTAAGACATGGTTCTCCAAGACTAGAACCCGTTTAAGCAAATGATTTTAGCCACAAGTAGCTTACCTTCCAACTTAAAGATTAAGTGTTTGCTTGCTCAAAACTTTAAACTGTAGAGGGAGAACTGATCAAAACATTGACTTCAAATTTTGCACCTCTTTCAGGAACGAGTGAACACTTCTTCACATATGAATGTTCCTACATATAATTCTCACAGCCTGTTTACAATTAGGCTCTCAAACTTTAGTCATAGACTCATTAACTATGGACTTAGACATCTACAAAAGGATTCTTGAAGTGAACAAGCACAGAAGGAGCATGCACAGAAACATCGGGCGCAATTTTCTTCTATTTCTGGAGGAGTTTACAACTGAGTGATGAGAGAAACTTCTACTTACTCCTAAGATGTCTAATGACATATACAACTTCTCATTTCTCTATTCGCATGCTCTCTCACATTTGCCCCGACACTTTCATAGTATATATATACAAAAATTTACAACCTTATGACTTCTCAAAGACATAAGTGTACTATATGTACATATGTGTACATGTCTTCCTCTTCTGAATGTATACTTCTTCCTTGCTTCACAACTTGAATCTTTCCTTCAAATCTTGACTTCATTTGCATGTCAAAACATCAATTGGTGATTGTCCTACACCAACAGTCATATATCGCACGCACTCAAAAGGTGTAGTGAATAGTTGTAACTTTTTATCCATTAATGAAAGCACATTACGGTGTTCTTCGGCGAGAGACGAGATCGCCAGACTGTCTGTCTGGGTGACCGTGCTGAGACGCTGTGTTGCAGATTTGCAGATATCTTGAGTATTGTTATTCTGTTCTTGTCGAATTGCAGTAATTCATTATTAACACAATAACATTGTCTTAACATTAATAAGTTTGTGGGACATTGTGATTGTTAATTCACGCGCTAATGTACTGTGTAGAGATAAGTTGTTTCCTTGAAGGATAGTTACTGCTTAGTGGAATGTTAATTTGGGAAAATTAAATAAAGGGCCTCTACACTGTTAGACCCCTACCCATCCCCAAGAACCCGAAATGAGATAAAAAATGACTTTTTAGAAGTGCTTTTAACACTGGTGCCGTCTGTAGGAAGATGGAAACAGATTGGGAATAATCAGTAAGGGAAGAGCAGTATGCAAGGCAAGCAGTGGAGAATAGTAACCGCTAGTTGAAGAAGTGATATATGACGGTTACTCGTTCCGGCGAGTCCTATCCAAAGTATAGGAGAGATCAACATCCCTGGGCATTTCCAAATTTATAAGGGGCACCCCCAGGTGGTAGAAGTGCAGGCCAATTAAGTCCAGTTTCAGAAGGATCAGAGCCAGTCAGTAGTGATTCCGGTGCTAGTTCGGTGACACATGATCAGATTCCGATGAATTTTGGTGTGAATCCGGTACTTTTTGGAGAAGATATAGTGACTTATGGGTGTAAAAAGACGTAGTGTGGAGTTAGTCCGACATTATCTGGTCAGAATTTGAGCATTTTCGGTGATAAAGTTGTGTTACCGAGTGAGACCATTTCCGGTGAAAGGGTAACCTGGTTCGGTGAAAGTTCGGTACCATTTGGTGGGAATTTGAAGTTTTTCGATGATAGTTTGGTGTTACCTGGTGGACCCCTATGACGTTCACCACTTTTCGGTACGAACCTACCTAATTTCAACACCAAAGCTGAGGAAAGGCTACTAGATTTGGAGTTAAGTAAGAGATTCAACAACATTTTTGAACCGGAAGGTGAGCAAGCTGATCATACAGATTCTGAAGGACAAGAGACACCCGCTCAACATACAGATAACAACAATACTACCCACAATAGCACCATGAGTGGTTCACAGTCATAACAGCAAACACCCCCATAGCCACAATCGCAGTTTCAGCAGCAGCAACAACAGCAGCCACAGCCAATCATTCCACCTTGACCGGTTCCGACCGGGGTGACATATACAAAATTTGGTGGATTTCCAGGGGATGACCCCGATGCACATGTTCGCACATTCGAAATCAGTTATGCAGTGTTGAATCATCCACCCGATCCGGCATACAAGGCCATTGTATTTCAGGCCACATTGGTTAATGAAGCAACAAGGTGGTTGACAGAATATGATATTAATCATTTCGGTAACTATGATGATGTGAGGGACGCGAACCTACAGAGGTTCCATTTGAAGAAGAACCCTGCATAAATTTTTTACTATTTGCAGAACAATCGGCAGACTCCACAACAGAGTGTCCATGAATATGCAACATTGTTCAGAACTCACTTGCGACAGCTGCCTCCGCCACATGCCAAGTGTTGCAGAGCAAAGAGAGCACAAGGCAGAGATTAAGAAGGGCCCCAAAATTTTTCCAATTTGGACATCATATTTTTGTATTATAACCATTCTTGTAATATATTTTCCGATGTAAATGCACTAGAGGAGTCCTCTAGATGCATCCCCACAGAAGATTAGAAACTTACCCATGTAAATTAGTAGGAAATTAGTCCTTTAGTGAATAAAGTGCCGGTCTCTTGTGTGAAAGGATCATTTTTAGGGCACTAGTATATAAGTCAATTGGTGACTCTTTGTAAGAACTTTTTGCCATTGTGAGAATCAAGAGCACAGAAATTCGAATTTGTGTCTTCTCCTCTCTGTATCTTTTTCTTTGTGAGCTTGTATGCATGTGTGTTGCTTGGAAAGAGTGTTAGGAAGTGTTGTCTATCCATGAAAGTGTTTGTTTGCTGTTGTTAAGGTGTGTATGAAGTGTAGGAAGTGCTGAAGTGTAGGAAGGTCATTCCCGTGACTCAGTATTTTGCTCATAACTTGAAGCAGAAGCGTCAGAATCGAGTGAAAATACCACCATTGGATGCGTCTTCTTGAGAGCTTCCAAATCATATGCTATTCGCTATATTTGGAGTTTGGAGGTGAGAGAAAAGCTCGATTTGCTGTTGGCTGCTGCACCAAGTATCGTGACACCATGACTGTCAGTTGGAGCTTGTTTGGATAAGTCTTTGCCTTGTTTTCACTCTTTGAGTAACTCATTTGCATTGATCATCATTTGAATGCATGTCCTCATACACTCGGCTAGGTTTTGATACTCATCGATTGATAATTAAAGCGTGAATCCCCACTATATGCACTTGAGGGGGATTGAGGTATAGTCTCTTTCTCCACAAGTCCCTAAGTTGGTTCTTAGGTCAACACGTTTTTTGGCGCCATTGCCGGGGAGTGTCGAATCAAACCGAGGCATTCGTGTGATGGTAAGTAGCTTTTTGCATTGAAGCGAGAGGTGGAGCATTGATTTCCTCTTCTTTGGTAAGTCACTTTCAGCCGCACTTACTACTTCTCATTCTTGGAGTGTGTGTAGTGAGTTATTAACCTAGGGAAGTGAGTGGAATGAGTAGAATAGGAAGAGTAAGGGAGTAGGGTAGGTAGTTAGAGTAGCTTTCACTCCTTGTCTTGTTGTTTAATTTTCAGTAAATAGGAAAAGCCAAGTATAAAAGCCAAAGAAACTACCATTTGAAAATCACTTGTCTTGTGAGCAAGTATCGTGAGAGGAACTGTCGAGTATCGTGAGCTGTAGTCCGAGTCGTGGGAGCTGCGCAGAGCGATTGTGGTGTGATTAAAGTGTTGAGAGAGAGAGCTTGAGGTAAGCACATTTATATATACTCATGTTTACCATTTGAATTCAGTATTCTAGAGCCAAATGAACTGCGTTAGGTATCGTGGAGGATTATCAGGGGTAAGAAGAGTGTTTTGGGTAATGCAGAGAGTGAGGAAGGGGTAGTAGAGCAGATAAAACAACTATCTTAAATCAGAACCAAAAAAATCTAACCAAAATTTTGGAAAAGGGTCAAGTATCGTTTCTCCCGCGGTCGAGTATCACGATACCTGACAAGTATCGTGATCTCCTGTGATTGAGTATCGCGATATTTCCCTCCGATCGTATATCGTGGTCTATCGGTCACGATACTTCTCAAGTATCGTGTATCATCTTTATCCAAGTATTGTGTATTGGTTTTCATAGATCGTGATACTTGCCAAAGATCGCATATCGTTTGTGCCCAGGTATCGAGTATCATTTCAGGAATCGTGTCTCGCGTATCGTGGTCTACCGATCGCGATACTTTACAGAGATTGTGTATCATTGTCTACGGAGATCGTGTATCATTTGGGGACAAATATCGAGTATCATTATAGGGAAGTATCGTGTATCACGGATTCAAGTATCGTGTATCGTATTGCTCAGGTATCGAGTATCGTAAGAATCCAGATATCGTGTATCGTGGTCTCTGATCAAGTGTCGTGTATCGTTTCTTCTGAGGTTTCAAGTATCCTTTTCTTGAAGTATCGTGTACCGTCTTGGCCAGAGATCGTGTATCATTTTGTTCAAGTATCGAGTATCGTAAGAATTGAGATCATGTATCGTTTTGTTCAAGTATCGAGTATCGTAAGAATTCAGATCTTGTATCATTTTGTCCAAGTATCGTGTATCGTCCTTTCGGAGTATCGTGTATCGGTTTGGCTAAAGGTCGTGTATCGTGAGCTCTTTGGTCAAGTATCGTAATCTAAAAAATTTTCTTTTTCAGTCATCTTTCCAGCCAAATTCCTCTAGAATTCTGATCCATAGTAAAGAAATCTAGGAGACAGAGGTGGCAAGAGTTGATCAGAGTTGTTAAGTGGATGAACCTGAGATCTGGAAGAACCCTAGGAAGCCGAAGAAGTGTAATCTCTTCTGTAGGTAGTGTAGTCGAGCCAAGTAGCCGTTCACATTACTCGGAAACCTCTAGTGAGTCAGAGGAAGAAATTCCTATGGCTTCAGAGGATATGCAGAACACAATACCAATGCTTAGCACAATGTCAATCATTGAGGGAGAGTATAGGACCTCTTTGGAATATGTGAACACCAACCTGAATGAGATCCCTATTTATTTAGATGGTCTCAACAGATCAGTAGCCAGACTGAAGAAAGCTTCAGAGGCTTACATAGTGCCTAGGCCAGCAGTCAAGTATGCAGGAGGATTCTACATGGACAAAAGAGATATCCAATACATTGTTACAGAACACCCTGAAAACATTAATAAACTTGGGGAAGAAAATAATGCTCATAACCCTAATGAAGAAGGAAATGAAGAGCAAGTAACCACACCTAGAGGGAGATCTACTGTTATTAGGGTTTGGAGAGGAGACCTGATTCCCCAAGATGACTCCATAATGGATGTATACTTGATCAATGGAATGGAGCATCTCCTTAGAGCCCACTCAGCCATATGGGAAGCAGCCCCCAATCCAGTTACCATATATGAGTTACAAGATCCTGACTTCCCCACCATCATCACATATTTGGATAAGAATCAGAGAAGGTATTGGCCCCTAACAGAGTCAGAAAGAGCTGAGTTGACATATCAGCATATTCATGTGTTTCCCCCTAGGGACCAAGCCACTACTTCACGAAACCCACTTGGAACATCTCAGAATGGCTCATATCAGCAGTTAGGACAAACGCAACAAACCCAACAAACACAAATCCCGGTCAGACCACATGTACAGTTTGCAATGCCAGCAAATAACCCTAATTACCGACCTCAACCACCTGTTGACCCAAGGCATGGAATTCCTACCCCAGTCAGACCACCTGTAGCAAGAGGACCAGGCATACCCATAGGAAGACCAATTTTCCCAGTGATGCCTAGACCACCTGAACCAGGAAGAAGATTAAGGCCAATTCAAGTTGCCAAATGCATGAGAAATCACTATGATGGCTCCAGTGAACCTTATAATCATATAGCCGAATTCAAGCAAGTAATCAGAGCCGAACAAGTGGAAGATTTCTTGATCCAATATGAATCTTTTGGTCTCACGTTGACAGACACTGTGCTAGCATGGTTCCAGCCATTAGACCCCAATCATTTTCAAAACATGGAACAAGTCTATCAAGAAATGATTGAGGAATTCACTAAGTCTGGAATTAAAAACAACTCATCCTCATTGATCCATAGCTTTAAGCAAGCTCCTACAGAATCAGTAAGATTGGCTGCAAGAAGATTCAAACAGTATGTGGACCGATGCCCAGTAGAAGAGAGACCCACCCAGAACAAAATGGTATCATTATTTCTGGAAGGATTATTGAATGGATCATTAAGATCTTTGGTATACGTGAAAAGAGTTCAAACCTTGCAAGAGTGTATGAAGGAATGTATAGACCTAGAAGACAACCTAGCAGAAGACCTGAAAATACCTCAAGGTAGCTTGAAGAGCGAAGATTCAGCCAGTAGCACATCGAGTCCTAAGAACAATGTTGAGGAAATAGCTGACCTAGTAGCAAAGAAATTGAATGCCCAAGGACATAGAAACTACCCCAACAATCCAATGAGAGTACCCATGCTTAGAAGGTGTATGCATTGTGGAGGAGATCACCCCTCTCACCTGTGTACTAGGGGAGCAGTCCCACCACCTGCTTATGCTTATAATAGACCACCTATTCCAGGACCGCTACAATATTGTGGCATAGAACAAAAATACACAAATCACAGCTCAGAAAATTGTCCTTACAATAGGCAATCAAGACCCATGCAACCTGTCAAGAGACCTTACGGATACCCTCAGAGAGATCAAGGAGGTGAAGCATTGAGGTACCCCACTTATCAGCAGCAGGCACCAGTGCCACGACCATATGCTTATCAAGGATACTCCCAACCACAACCAATGTTAGGGCAACAACCGCCCCATCCTCAGAATGTGGTCCCTGTAAAAATGGCTCGTCCTGAAGAAAACCTAGAGAGAGCAATAGTACCAGCCACACCTTTGGTTAGTAATGAATCATATGACTCATCTTATGACTCTAATCAAGGAAGCTATCCCTCTTATGAGAGCTCAATGATAGAATATGGACAAACTTATGATCCATATGCTTATGAAGTGGAACCACAAGATAACTCTTATGGATATGAGCAAGATTATGTGCCAATGATGTACACTGCTCCGAGAGCAACCATACCACCCCGACCCTTGAATAGACCACCTGTACCTAGAGGGCCATGTTACAGATGCGGAGGTGATCACTATATCAGAGAATGTACTTTGCCAAACCCACCACCACCACAACGAGTTTGGGAAGGCTACTGTAGTGATTGTGGCAAGGAACACCTTTTCAGAGATTGCCCAAAGAACCCTAACAAGGTTACATCCAATGTGCAAATCAATGTAATAGAAGTAATCGAATCATCAGGAAGTGATAAAGAATACACCGTACCATTGAAAGCAATAACAAGAGCAAAAGCTAGAGAGACCCCAGAAAAACTTGAAGAATGTAATCAAAGCAATAGAATGGTGAACATGCCTGCACCACAAATAGTGGAAGATTCGGAAGAGCCTGAGAAAAGTGTAGTAAGCAAACGAACACAAAGATGGAAGAACCGTAGAGATAGAATAAAGGAAAAGAAACTACAACAAAAGCAGGAGAATGAAAGGAATGAACAAGTTCAGAAGGAAAAAACAAAAATGGAAGAAGAAAATGACAAAGAAGGGCATAAAAAGGATGAGAGAGGATGAGTTTTAGCAGATCCCATGCCAAAAGAGTTGGCCATGTGGATTCAGGCTTACAAGGCACGAATAAGAGCAGGACCCCCCATCGAGCAGCATGAAAGAGAATACCCTAGAGGTGACCTGGAGAAAGAAAGGTTAGAGATATGCAAGAAACTAATTGAAGTAGCTCAACAAACTTTAGAAAAACCTGTTCTTCCTTTGCCTAGTTCACGAATCCCTGAAAAAGAATTCCAAGAGTGTGCCATGGCAATTGATCCCGAGAAACCCAAAAAAGGTGAAACACATAATGGGAATTACGGCGAGAATAAAAGGGAAGGGTCCATTGTTCCTGAAGTAGAAGGGGAATGGCCTAAAGATTTGTGGGCAAGAGTTCAAGAAGACAGATGGAAGAAAGTGGAAGGAATTGAACCACCCTTTGAGGAGATAGAAGCTGAAGATGGAATAGAGGATTCAATACCTGAATTGAATTCAGAAGAAGTCCTACCAATGGATCAAAGTGACAAACGAGATGATGAAGTAAAGACCTTGCCAAATTACACGGGAGAGTACGGGCATAATTCAGAGTTATATTGCATTCCCTCAATAAGGAAAAAAGAACCGAACCCATCAATCCAAACATCAGAGATTATACAACATATTAAAAACATGAAAATCCCTTGTACCCTGACATTGGAGGAACTACTGAAGATCAAATCACATTTAAAGGAAAAACTGACCAGTCAATTGGACATTAAGGTGGAAGAAAAGGAAACGGCTGATGAAGTAAGCACAGTAAAAATCCCAGTTGATAAGGTTGGAGATTTCAGTGAGGGAGATGAAGGAAACACTTCCCTTCCAATTACCTATATGGGTTACACCACCAAATCCATCTTAGATTCCGGGGCTGGTGTAGGAATTGCTACTAGAGAAATCTGGGAGAAATGGGGAAAACCAACCTTAAGACCCACCCGCGTGAAAATCCAAATGGCAGATGGACACACTGAACGACCCTTGGGATTACTCGAACGAGTAGTTTTTACCACATGTGGAGTTGAATTTGAGCATACCTTAGCAATATGTCAATTTGAAAGGGCAAGCAATTATGAAATGATACTTGGGAGACCTTTCATGAGACAGCTAAAGGTTGTGCAAGATTGGGGAAAAGACGATGTATATCTACAGCATGAAGGAACCACTACGAGAATAAATCTCCACACATATACATATCAAGATGTACCCCCTTTACAGTGGAATCAAATTCATAAGGAGGAAGATGAGCAGTCAATTCACAGTATAGGTTCAAGTGACCAATCTTGGATGAATGAGGACACTCATCTATGGATATGTCAAACTGCAAAAAAGGAAGAGGATAGGAGAAAGGGATGGCAGCAAAGGCAAGGAGTAGCTAGGTCTGTACAAGATCCAGCTTACATGCCTCAAGTCTTTTTGGATGAAGAGTTTGAACCTCACGGTTGGATGGAAATTTTAGCGACCCTTGATGTGTGTGTAAACGAAGAAGTAATAACTATGAATGAATGTATTGATGAGGAAGGATATGACGTTAGTTTATATGTGGTAGTCCTTCAGGAGGCTGAAGAAGGAGAAGTCATAGAAAAGGAATGGAAGGAAGACTACGAGAGTATTGAAATGGAGCAAGAACCAATGGAACCAAAAGATGAAAATCAACAAATAGGTGTCATAGATAATGAAAGCTATCAGGAAATGACAGAGGAGGGAGAGCCAGAGTTAGATAAAGAACCAGAAGGTGAAGAAAACAAACCACAAGATCAGTTTGAAGTGCTAGCTCACTTCAAAAAATATGAAGTAGAAGAGAGAAGAATTACTATTGAAATGCCTAACCGAGAAGCACAGTCAGGAATAGCATATGACAACAAGGAACAAACCAAGAAAATAGTAGTAACCTTAGAGGAAGGAGAAGAACGATGTACTTTTATAGGCCAAGATGTCTCAATGGAGGAAGAACAAGAGTTAATACGACTCATAAGAGAATACAGGGATGTCTTTGCGTGGACATATAAGGATTTGAAAGGAGTAGATCCGTCTATATGTGCTCATAGAATCCCGATGACATCCAAAGCCAAGCCTTCTAAACAAAGACCTTACACATACAATGATGTATACTCAGCAAAGATAAAGGAAGAGATAGACAAGTTGTTAGATGCTGGATTCATCTACGAGATCGAACACACGGAATGAGTGTCACCATTAGTGGTCGTGCCGAAAAAGAATGGAAAGTTAAGAGTGTGCATCAATCTGAAGAAAGTAAATGCCGCAACAATAAGGGATAGTTACCCATTACCCATCACTAATCATCTTTTGGAAAGAGTGGCAGGGAAGGAAGTTTATAGTTTTTTGGATGGCTTTTCAGGGTATAATCAGGTAGCCATTGCTCCTGAGGACCAACACAAGACAGCCTTTGCAACTGAATGGGGAGTATATGCCTTCAGAGTCATGCCTTTTGGGCTAACTAATGCCCCAGCCACCTTCCAAAGATTGATGTGTCATGTATTCAAGGAATTCCTGAGGAAGAGTATGGAGGTATACGTGGATGATCTATGTACTTATTCAGCTATACGATCAGAGCATATCCTTGAACTAGGAAAGATCTTTGCCAAATGTCGACAATATAGAGTATGCCTCAACCCAAAAAAATGTGTCTTCATGGTTCGCCAAGGAAAGATATTGGGACATATTGTCTCTAAAAATGGAATCTCAACAGATGAAGACAAAATTAAAGTAATTCTGGATTTACCAAGACCGAAAACGGCTAAAGAAGTTCAAGCATTTATGGGACATTGTGGTTACTACAGAAGATTCATACATATGTATGCCATAATTGCTAGAACTCTTTATGCATTATTGACGCAATTCAATTGGACAGAAGAATGTGAAAAAGCCTTCAATGAATTAAAGAGTCGATTGAGTTTAGCACCAATTCTTCGAGTACCTAACTGGAATAAGCCATTTCACATTCATGTGGATGCTTCCAAGTTTGCCATTGGTTGCATCTTAGCTCAACCTGCAGATACAGGAAAGCTAGACCACCCTATAGCCTATGCCAGTAGACAATTAAATCAAGCAGAGCGTAATTATACCACGATTGAGAGAGAAGGCCTAGGGATGGTGTACGCGGTGAAAAAGTTCAGACATTACCTGTTGGCAAACAAATTCAAATTCTTTATTGATCATCAAGCCCTACTGTATTTAGTCAATAAACCCTGCAATACAGGAAGACTAGTCAGATGGTTTTTATTGCTAATGGAATTTGATTTTGAGGTAGTAGTCAAGAAAGGAAATACCCATATAAGAGTAGATCATTTATCGAGAATGACACATGGAGAACCACCCATAGGAGTACCAGATGATCTACCAGATACGTACCTTAAAAATCTTGAAGTATGTCCCCAATGGGCAGAAAAGTTGATCCCTATACTTACACATGGACCTAAAGATGGGATCACACCAAGTCAAACCCAAGACCTCTGGAAGACTAAAAACCTTCATATCATTGCGGGAAGTTTGTACCATCAAGATTCAAGTGGATTATTAATGAGATGTGTAGAAGAGGACGAACAAGAAATGTGGCTTCGAAAAGCACATGTAAATCAATGGAAAACCCACTTGGATGCAAATGGAACATGGCAAACGCTTAAGAGATCAGGCATATATTGGCCAACCATGCAAAAAGATGCACATAACTATGTATCAGCCTGCCCAAATTGTCAAGAACGGAATCCAGAAGAGAACTCTACTATATGCTACTCCACGGTAGCACCAAGGTGGAGCATGCCTTTGGTAAAGTTCTTGAAGACCCAAGGATACCCAAAAGGAGCCACTTTAGCAAGGAAACGTGCACTTGTAGAACAAAGCAAGGATTATGCCATTGTAGGAAGACAACTCTTTAAGCTGGGAAGAGACAATCAATTACGATTGTGCATTCATGAAGATGAATATCTTGCTGTTCTAGAGATGGCGCATACGGGAACTGCAGGAGGACACTTCTCTGTAGATAAGACAGTAAAAATGATTCTCTTTGCTGGAATGTGGTGGCCTACTTTACATCAAGATGCTGCCACATATGTACAATGGTGTGATACTTGTCAACGAACGAAATACCCAATTAGAAGAGATGAGATGCCATTGAAACCAATGATGAGTGCCAGAGCCTTTACGAAATGGGGAATAGATTTCATAGGACCAATTAGCCCCCCAGCTAAAGGATCCCACGCCGAGTATATAATTGTTGCCATAGACTATCTTACCAAATGGGTGGAAGCCAAAGCAACCAAGAAAAATGACGCAAGAACTACGGCCAAGTTCCTTTTTGAGAATGTGTTCACTAGATTTGGATTGCCGATAGAAATTGTGAGTGATAGAGGCACACACTTTGTGAATGAGGTAATAGAAGCCTTATTAAATGAACTCTTAGTGATTCATAAGAAATCAGCCCCTTATTACCCACAAGCCAATGGACAAGCTGAAAGCTCGAATAAAATATTATGTACTATTCTCACAAAAATTGTTAACAATGGAAGATCAGACTGGGATAAACAATTACATCATGCTTTATGGGCATATCGTGTTGCCTACAAAACAGCCATAGGAACTACGCCTTTTAACCTAGTGTACGGACAAAATGCTATTCTACCAATTGATTTCTTAATTCCCACTCTTAGGGTAGCAACTACTTACGAGTGGACAGGACATGAACTATCAGCTCAATTGGATCAAATAGAAAAGTTACACGAAACTAGGTTACAAGCAGTAGCAGGCATTTATGCTGCTAAAAGGCGACAAAAAGCATACTTTGATGCCCACATTAAAGACAAAAATCTGAAGGAAGGAGATTTAGTTTTGGTGTATACGTTGAAACAACATGCTAAAAAGTTGCAGAAGAGAGGATATGGCCCATTAATCATCAATCGCATATCTACTAGTGGTGCCATCAGCTTAGCAACCCTAGAGGGAGAAGTATTACCAAACTATATCAGTGGATGTCGAGTGAAAAAATACCTAGAACCATTTACTAAGGAAACAATGTCACAACTAATCAAGGGTAAGAATAGATGCATCAAGGAAGAACGGATACAAGAAGAAGCTAGATAGGAATCTATAGAAAGAATCAAGAAACGAAAAGAGTGGATGAGAGAGAGAGAGATGAGAGATATCGACTAGGAGAAGAACTCATCCCAATGGCTAATTTCAGAGCCACAGAAAACCTAGGACAACAAAGGACACAGCCATATTTGAATTTGGGAGCTGGAAGAGAGGAATATCACTTAGTAAATGCTCTCATTGATACAGGTGCCGCTATAAGTTGTATTAAACTTTCATTGATTCCAAAATTTAAGGAGGAATTACGGCCATCAAAGGCGCAATTGATAGGAATAGGAGGAATGATTACTCAATGCATAGGTGAAATAACTTTACCTTTACATATGGGAAACAACACTATGGAGCAGAAACTCTTAGTTTGTCATGATCAGGACTTACTTGAAGACATAGTGTTAGGTCAAGATTGGATATATGAATATGAAGTGACTATTCAGTTGGCTTTAGGATACATCTCAGCCAGAATAGGACATCGAGAGATATTCAGCATGTTGGACGAACGACCATTTAAAGCCATGGATATAGCCCCTGAAGCTCATTCAATAGAACACCGTGAGGAATGCATGTGCACTAGCACCATGAATACTCCCACATTAAGTACTTCATGTGAGGATATACGGAATTCCGCTTGCACCCCATCTCCTGAGTCTACAAGTCACAAGAGTGTAAGTCCATTTGACAACAGCCATAACGAAGAACCACGCACAAGAGAGACTAATCCCAAGGATAGTCCCAAGTCTACACCTTTTAGACTATATGCCATTCCGTACACTACACAAGCTTGATAAGGAAGGATCAGACGGAGGCATATTGTCTACAACAGAAACACCATCAACATCAGAACAGTCCAGTCAACATGCAGACAAATCAATTTGGACACCGAGGTCAGCAACGAATTGCTAAAATATGGATTCCAAAGAAAGTAGTAGCCGCCCAATCGGACCAAATGCAAATATGGATTCCCAAATCATGTACTCCAAGGATGCGAAATAAAAGCGATGAACCGCTGCACAAGGAGAACCAATATGGTCTAAGGGCGAAACAGCTAAAGAGGAATAGCTACAGGAAAAAGCAGAAACTTGCAGATGCAACAACAACCAGTCCAAGAATCAAAAAGCAGGAGCAGATGTGTAACATCAGAAGAACCACATTCAACAGGAATGTTCGGGATACAATACAACCCAACAAAATAAAGCAGATTTGGATGCCGAAAGACAGGACAAAATGCATATATCTTTCAACTAGTTCAAGTTGCACACATGTGGAGTTATCAAGACCCAAAGTATGCATGATAGGGCCACATTACAAGGCCACGCATTCGGCACATCTTTCTTTCATTTCAGGATAGTAAAGCACATTTTCCTCTTGGGAAATAGGAGAGCACTTGTACATAATCTAAAGAAAATTACTAAAAATCAATAAAAGCTTCGGCTATGAACTCACTTTTCTGTTTTTCTTTCAGAAAAAAACATAAAAATATATAAAAATTATGGAAAATCCAGGTATTACCTTTCTCACACCCACGGGGAAGGGACGACACCATTCACTCGGAGCAATGTCAATACTATGAAGGACAAATGAAGGAGGGTTATGATATTATATGGCAACTAACTCATACTCTATATTGAGTGCAGATGGCATCTACTAATTCCAAAGCTACGCAAGAGGAAGAGGTCCAGCTTCTTCAACTAGAATCCTTAACCAAAGCCAGAGGCCATTGGTTCCATGATGACCAACCGGCGTCGGAACTGATTTTCATGGCAACTATCAAAATTATGGATCGAGACCATCACTTTCCTATCATGGCTCAAGACTTCAAGACTATTGTACATGGGTTACCAAGCACAATGGACATATGGACACAAGCAGGAATAGATGCAATTCTTAGAATACCAATTTATCTGCCAGATTTCCAAAGGTGCACTCAAGTGATGAACACGCTGTAGCTTGCAGCTACCAAGATAGCAGTTCCTGAAGCACAAGTATTGGATAGAGTGGGTACTTGGAAGACCATTCAATTCACTCATGAATTGATCAACAAAGCATTTGGATGGAATCAAGAAGGGATTACCAATGTAAAAGAAGAATGTCATGACCCTAAGAAGAGATCCTTTGTGGATATTAACAGAACAGACATTGAAGATGCTGTCCGCCTGGTGCACCAGCACTTTTTTTTCCCGAGTATGCATAGATATACTGCACCACAGAAGATTGTTGTACAATTATTGTCACATGCAATGAGGCAAATTGGAAATAAAATAAATCTGACTCCTTATGTACAAGATAGATTATTCGAAGCAAAGAAGAAGTGGGGTCAAAAAAAGTTCCTAAATGGGAGTTCAGCTCTAACATTACTTATATATGAGGCTCTGGATATGAAAAACTGCCTCCGTGAAATGCCCACCTCAGAGGGATTAGCCCAATATGCTAAATCCGCGACGGTTCCGAAGAAAAAGAAAGCAGCGGTCGTTGTTGAAGAAGCGGGACCAAGCTCACAAAAACCCATGAGGGGTACAAAATGCCTTAGAGAAGAAGAAGCCCAGGCTACACCTCAATCGAAGAGAACTCACACATTGCCAAAGATCCCTGGGACTCAGCAACCAATCACGAAACGAGATCTCTCCGCTGCACTTGAAGAGACACATCAGTACATGCAAGGGCAGGTAAATCTAAATGTTCAAGGTCATCATTACAGACAAGCCAGTCAAGAGAAACAACAAAGGAGTACAAAAAAGACCCCAGAACAGAGTGCAAGATACAAAGAGCTGGGCTTGGATGATTCAAGCTCCGATGAAGAATCTAGTCCTGACAAAGATACTTTGGATACTGATATAAGGACAGAGACTCACGAGGAAGAAGGGACAGAGTTGAATCAAGTTGAAGTCATGCCAGATAACCAACAAGAAAAGGAAAAGAAAATAGAGGATGCCATTGAACCTGAACATGTCTTTCAACTGAATGATACAACCAAAATCAGCATAAAGGAAGCTCCAGCCACTGTTACGAATGTCAGACCACTTGTCAAGGAAGAATTACAAACTCCAGTAAATGCGAATCCAAAACAATTACAAAATCAGGAGCAGGTTGTAATCGAGGTGCCAGATGATACACCTCAAGGAAACATTAACAAAAACATGGTTGAATGTAGATGTTACACAACTAAAACCAGTGGTCAAACAAATGATCCAAACAGCCATGGACACACAACAGCAGATGATGGATATTGATGCAGACTACGACAAGCCATGAGGGAAAAGAGTCAATTTCAAATTATGAGTGAACAATTGTCTGCACAATTAATCCAGGCCCAAAAAGAGATAGCAGCCAAAAGCACAGAGTTGCTCGAGGTAAAAACGCAATGTGACGCACTGGTAAATCAGCATCACCAACTCCAAGCACAGCTCGCAGACCTACAAAAAGTACATGAAGCTAGGGAGGCTGACAAAGAGAGAATGAAAGCAAGAAGCACTTTGCTCGAGAAACAATTAAAAGTGTACATGGAAGAAAATGACACCTTACGAATCAGGAATAAAGAATTGATGAAATCCTTGCTATATGATCAACCTATTGAATAGCGGGAGACATCCGAAACAAAAGAAAAAGAATTAAGAGATCAGGTGGCACAATACGCAAATTTGCTAAAACAAGAGCAACAATTAAGAGAAGAATGGGAATGTAAGTACATTCAAGAAACAAATGAACTGAAAAAGCAGTTGAATATAGCACATGGAAAACTTGCAGCCAGCTACAGTGAAAATATGGATCACGTTGTCGTCGAGATTTTCTCTCCTCTCTCACTTGTGAAGGCCTACAAAAAACATATTTGGTGAAGGTAGCCGGAATTCCCCGAGAAGTCCAGGATTCATCAAGGATGTCAAAGGAAGCTCACATACAAAGTTTTAAAGAAATCAAGAAAGTCCATGGTAGCGGTCAAAGCTGGTCAAAGTTGGCAAATTAGGGCAAAAATTTCATTATCACCAAATTAGATGAAAATTCATATACTTGTAAAGATTGTCAAAGGCAGTCTATAGCCCCAATTTCAGCAGAAAATGGATTTTGTAGCACATTGATATGCTATGTTCATTTTGTAAAAATGTAATTTTTCTAGTTTGACCTTACAAATTCTTGTATAGAAATTTATGTTAGCCATATGGTTTGGCATGTATAAAGATCATATGTGGCTACATATTTGTACAAATTTTCAAGGCTATCAGAGCTTCCTAGACACCTTAATGCCACCTTGCAAGCTTCCAAATGTAGTCAAACTTGTACAAGGGAGATTCAAATGGGAGTTTTTTCTGCATATTCCTGAAGGAGATCTTTGGAAACATAGTCCTACAAAGTTTCATCTTCATCAAAGCCTATTTGGAGGGTCAAAGAGCACAAAGTCTAGTTTTCAGGATCACTGCAATTTTCTAGTTTAAGCAAATTGAAGGGTTGAAGGGCCACCACATGGCGAAAGCTGATTGAGCCATGTTGTACGATCAAGATGAGCTCATATTCAAGGGTGGAGATGCACTTATGCTTAAAGCAAGGAGGATCCACGAGTTTTTCCATAAAAGAAGACCTTTTTTACAATCAGAGATCAATAATGCAGTGTTTCTCCAAAAATAGTGGCTTATCTTATCCAAATTGATGTCAACACTGATCCGACGGTCCAGATCATCCCCAGATCCAATGGTGGAGAATGAGGGCGCCTAAATTTCACTCCTTTACACTAGATTTGATAGAAAGAACAATTCCAATCCATTGATTTGATTAATCAAATGGCTGTAATCGAAAGTAGTGATCCTAGAGTTGAGAGTTGATTTCTCTAGATCCAATGGCCCAAATTCATTCAAAAAACTATATAAACCCCCCTCCAAACTCCTAGAGCATCATTGTTAGGCATCCATAGGGCTCATGCTAGCTTACGGTTTCCTTGAGACGATCACCCTCGGTTGAGCGAGTGAGGATCCAAGGTGAGCTAGTATGAGTATAGAACCTAGTTTCAAATTTAAGTTAGAACTCCAATTTAGGATAGGCTCTTGAAACCAGCATCTCTATCTTGACTCACCCTCGGTGGAGCGTGTGAGTGAGTTAGAGCTGATTTTAATGAGTCTTAGACTTCTTTAGTTAGACGTTACGAGCCTAGACAGACATAGGGTCACTGGAGTGGAACTCACCTTCTTACGTGTGACATTCGGTTGAACTGTCATGGTTTGCGGGTCGGAACCACCTTTGATCAGTAGACTGCTTAGCATGACGTACACGACGATCTTTTACATGTAACTTAATTCAAATTCTTTTAATTCATGTCACTTGTCACTTGTCTCTTGTCACCTCTCTCAGTCTCTTAAGTATTTTTACATGTCTTCTATTTCTTCTATGTGTGAGAAGGCTCCGCAGTATTGCGTTGAACCAGTGAGGATGTTTCTTTGAGCTTGTGAGTAAAATCCATCATCATAATTCACTTGCATGCATATAATCCATACATACCCATACATATTGATTAGTTTCTGAAAGTGTATAAGAAGCTCCAATATTGGACCATTCTTCCTTTCAAAACTGGTTTATGTGTAAGGGTTCCATCTATTCTCGTCATGCATACATATCATCCAGAGAAGACTATGCATATGGATTGGAATTAGGAAGTGTTTAAGAAGCTCCTTCAATGGACCATTCTTCCTTCCAAATTTCATTCGTATGTATGGTTCTCTTTCATTCTTATCATTCATGTTCATAAATCTAACTTGCACTCCTACATTCCTATTCCCATAATCATTTCAACATCTCTCTCTTCTCCATACTCAACATTAATTTCACTTTCATGTCCTTAAACCTTCCAACATTCATTAGCTTCATACACCCTGTGTGTGCCACGACCGGACCCGATCCACCCGGATTGCGATCACCTCCACATTTGAACCCGACGTGAAACGCTTCGTGGCATTTGCTTTTGATCTTGTTGGGAGGTTGTGATCCATATCCTTTGTTTCATATTTTTCATCCTCATCATATCATCATCATCAGTCTTGAGTGTTGCACTGGATTTCTCACAGTATCGTGCACATCTTCGTCGTGAAGTAAACGCATTTGTGAGAGATCTAGAGCATCGTGCATCACTTGCTTATTCACATAAGATGGAGGAAGGATTCAAATCCCTTATTGTTGAGAAACAAGGCCAAAGAATAGTCTCTTCTATGTTGAGAGAGAAGGGAAAATTCAATGGCATCAACATTACAAGCTACTTAGATTTGTTTGAAGAGCAAGCTATGATTTTTGGTCTTCCCGAAGATCTTTTGATATCCTTCTTTGAACGAATTGTTGATAGCTCTATCATAAACCATGTCACTCAATATGATAGTCTTCCTTGGAGTGATTTTAGAAAGGAGATGCTCAAAGAATTCTATCTTGAAGATTATAGCCAACATAATCGGGATGGATTCTTACGATGGGTCAATTCACCAAAGCCTAGTAGCTCTATTACTCACTTACAAAATGAGTATATTAGACGCTATGAACAACTTCCTGATGAGGATAAGATAACTTTGGAACCTGATCTTGTGATCAATTTTCTTAAGCTTCTTCATCCTGAAACTCGTAGGGAAGTTGAACGGCGATTAGAAGAACCAGATAAGCGCTATGGTCTTACTGACAATTGGCAAAAAGTGCGTAAAGTAGTAGAGGCTGTAGCCCATAGACATCAAAGACAATCCATGCTTTATGAGCAAACTAGTCTTCCTCAAGCTAGCCTTCCACAAACTAAGGAGCAAGTTAGAGAACAATCCCATGCTATGCTTTTTGACTCTACTCCTATTCCTCAAATGATGGAGCCTACTCAATGTTTTACAGTGAATCATCCTAGGAATCGATTGTCAATTAGAAAGAAACCTATTATTACTCAGAGTCATGAGCATGCTTGTAGTGATTGTGCACCTCGATTCATGTTTGGAGCTACATATGATCAAAATTTTGGATAGAATCCATTGTTGAGCGGGACAACAGTGGATATTGGTTTGACATCTCGCATCCAACCAACATGTACAATAGTTTGTCACTTTGTTTTCCACATTCTAGATTAGATTTTCTTCATAAGAGTCAATTGTCCAAGTCTTTTATCCAAAAAACCCAAAAAAATTATAAAAACAACAAAATCATGGAACATGATGAGAACATTGAGCATGTGATTGAGACATCTCATTGTTTCTCTACTCTTGAGGAGTTAGAGTTATGTCTTCAACAAAATTCTAATTCCCATATTATTCTTATTTCTTCCCTTGATGAGTATGCTCTAATCCAAGAGTATGCTCTCAATATTGACAAGTGCTCGAAATTTAACCAAACACATGATGCCTTAGTTGAAACAAAGTACAAAACTGCAGACAAAAAAATCAAACCCATAGCTCAACCATTACCTCAAGGAAGTAATGAAAAAATTATTGATGTGAAAAATGATCCAATTCTTCGGGATAAGAAAAACATAGGACATACATTCACGGATGAGACAATCAAACAGGTGAAAATTGGTAGAGATGATGACTTTCTTTTGCCAGCAGAGAGAGATAAATTTGAGAGAGTTATACGGAGCCATGGAAAAGCCTTTACTATGTATCCTCATGAGATTGGTTGTGTAGATCCTAAGCTAGTTGCACCCATGATAATCTTTACTATTCCACATATTCCATGGAATCTTCGTCCTATACCTGTTCCAAAGGCTCACTTACCTGAGCTAATGAAACTACTTAAGGAGAAGATAAACATGAGAATTTTAGAGCCATCTTTTGCACCTTACTCAAACAGATGGTTCACTGTGCCTAAAAAGAATGGGAAACTACGTTTTATTCAAGATCTCCAACCCGTCAATAAAGTCACCATAAGGAATGTAGGAACAGGACCCATTGTAGATGAGTTTAAACTGAATCATTTTCAGGACATTCTATCTATTCAATGGGTGATCTATATTCTGGATATGACCAATTCCAATTAGCAATTGATAGTCGTGACATAACCACAATGAAAACTCCTTTAGGCTTAGTGCGAATGTGTACTTTACCTCAAGGAGCGACTAATTCTGTGGCTCATATGATGAGTGCTATGAATATGGTCTTACATGACTTTATCCCTCATATAACTATGCCATTCATTGATTATATTCCAATTAAAGGGAGTGAGGAACGTGTAAAGGACATTACTTTAGATTCATCGGGATGTCGTAAATTTGTTCTTGACCATATCTCTGATTGTGAAAGAATATTTCAACGATTTGAAGAGGTAGGTCTCACATTTTCCATAGAGAAATCTGTTTTTGGTGTCAACGAGGTACTTATTGTTGGACATTTATGTGGCCATTATGGTCGAAAGCCATACCCACAAAAAGTTGATGCCATTAGCAAGATTTCTGAAACATGTAACAACGTGAGTGAGGTACGTAGATTTCTTGGTGCTTGCATCTTTTATGTTATTTGGATCCCTCACTTTGCTCATGTTGCTGATTGTCTTTATGACTTGTTGAGGAAGAAACGAAAATTTATTTGGACTGACAAACACACTCAAGCTATGCGTAAATTGAAGAAATTATTGCTTGAAGCTCCCATCCTTAAGCGTGTAGACTATTCTGCTAACAAACCTATTATATTGACTGTTGATACTAGTCCTATTGGTATAGGTTGGGTCATAAGTCAAGATGATAGTGAAGGGAATAGATATGCAATTAGGTTTGGTGCCAGAATTCTACATGAAACACAACGAAAATATCCACAGATCAAACGAGAACTATGGGGTATGGTAACAGCTTTGAAAACAGACAAAGAATATTTCATTGGTGCAAATGTCAAAGTTGAGACTGATTGTTTGCCTCTCATTGGAATGATAGCCAATTGTTCATCTCCTGATATAGCCATGCTTAGATGGATCTCATATATTAAGTTCATAAATCCTGAGTTAGTTCATATTTCAGGTAAGTCAAACTCAGTTGCTGATATGTTATCGAGAGCTAGATTTGATGATGATCTTGAAAGTGATCTAATAAAGAATGTGAATTTAGTTGACTATGTTCCACATATATATGAGTATGAGAAATTTCATGAGTCTGAGTACGAAGATGAATGGAGAGACATAGGAAAGTATCTCAGTACACTACAACCATTACCTAGCTGGACTACGAATAGATTCCGTAACATTAGGAAACGAGCTTATAACTTTTTCCTATGTAATGGTTATCTTTGGAGACATGCTAAGGGTAAGGTTAAGAATCCACAACGAGTCCTAGGAAAGAGAGGTCTTCAATTGCAAGTAATGAAGGAAATGCATGAGACATTATGGGCAGGTCATAAAGGATTTTTTGGAACATATGAAAAAATTAGAAGTACCTATTATTGGCCTAGGATGTATGTTGACATTAGTAGCTATGTTTCTACATGTTCTACTTGTCAACTTCATTCATCAGTCAAACATAGAGATCCGTTGCATCCTACTTATCCACCTTGTATTCACTACAAGTGGGTAGTAGATCTTGTAACTATGCCTAAAGGTATCGACAAAATGCGTTACATTGTACTTGCAAGAGAAGACTTAACTAATCATGTAGAGGGACGTGCACTACGATCTAAGACCACTTACAATGTTTGCAAATTCTTGCTTGAAGATGTCATAAGTCGCTTTGGGTACATAGAGAAAGTAGTTGCTCATCGTGGAGAGTTAAATGCGAGAGAAGCTAAAGAGTTCTTTGAGCGTCACGGTATTCGTTTGTCTCTCACTACTGCATATAATCCAGAGGCCAATGGTAAAATAGAGAGAGGGCATCCACCTATTGTGAAAGCCATATCTAAAGCATGTAATGGTGACATCAAACAATGGCCTAAATTCTTACCTTTTGCACTTTGGGCAGATAGAATGACATGCACACGTACTACTGGATATATGCCTGCTGAACTCATGTACTGTCAAAAACCATTGTTTCCAATTCAGTCTCATATTTCTGCATGGTCAAATTTTCCTTGGTCTGAAAACATGTCTACTGATGATTTTTTGAGTTTGCGTATTAAACAGTTAGAACAAGGTAAATTAAGACTTGATGATGCTGTTGAAAAATTAAGAGAATCTAGAATGAAGAACAAGCATTATTTTGATAAAACTCATCGATTG
This sequence comes from Ceratopteris richardii, assembly GCA_020310875.1. NCBI lineage: Eukaryota > Viridiplantae > Streptophyta > Polypodiopsida > Polypodiales > Pteridaceae > Ceratopteris > Ceratopteris richardii. Next base: position 82,416,340 of record CM035412.1, on the reverse strand, counting down.
CGTCCTAAGCCAATTGAAGTAGGAGATTGGGTGCTCATTTATGATAGTACATTTGACTCTCAATATGATGCACGCAAAAAGCTCACTCAACGGTGGTTTGGGCCATACATAGTATCAAAAGTCAACAACAATGGTACGTATGCTCTTTGTGAATTAAATGGTGTTGCACTAAAAACTTTGATTGCAGGTAAAAGCATAAAGTTATTCAAGAAGCGTGATAATGACGAGTACATTTTGGATGAGGACATTGAAGAAGATGACAACAATGAGGCCGATTCATAAACAGGAGTATCCATGTTATTAAAAAAATAAAAATAAAAAAAATAAAAAAAAAAATCATTAATTTTCAAGTTCATGTTGCTTTGTTTTTTTTTCAAGTTCATTCTATTTTTTTTCCATGCTTGTTTCATGCATGTTTTTTTTCAGTCTTTGCATTGCATTGCATATCCACATCACTTGAGTCAAAAAAGGCAAATGATGATTTCTCTACTTGTGTAAAATTGTATCTTAAGTAGTAACTTATCTACTAAGAAATTGGTTATAATCTAGGATTGTGGAAAGATAGGGCATGTAGATTTGGAGGTTTATTTTGGTGACATGACTTTCATATATAAACATGCATATGTATCCAGTATCGAAAGCATAATTGTTGAAATCCTAGCTCCTGCTATTGCATGTTTCTACATCCTTAGTCCATCTCACAGCACTTGTATCGGAGTTTAAACGACTGTTCTCCGTCATCAAAAATGGTTGTACCTTGTATCGGGGTTTAATTTTTCCCCGTCATCAAAAAAAAAAGAAAAAAAAAAAAGAAAAAATTGCTACATGTTACCAAGAAGTTTACACTTTCTTCCACCCCAAAAAAAATCGTAACCATAAAGTTGCCAAATCATCATCATCATCATCAAAAAAAAAAAAAGAGCAAGCCAAAGAAGGATAAAGAGGCATAGTAGAATAAATCACGGGCTATATAGGCAGATTTATGCATTAGTGGAGTTTAGTTAGATTTCCTTGCATGTTATTAGAGAAAGAGCATATTCATATTTATGTAGGAAAGGAGTTGATCTAAAATAAGCTAAAGATGAAAGATGTCTCTTGAAAATCCTAAATCTTTGTTTATAATCATATTTAAGGTAGATTGCTTTATGAAAAAGGTACAAAATTTTCTTCAAGATGAGAGGAGCTGATGCTTAAAACGACTCAATACATCCACTTCCACTTCATATTGATGCTTGTTTTTTTTCTTTCTTGTTGCCAATGTTGCTTGTTCATTTGCACACATGTTGCCTATTTGTTCATGCATATTCATGTTGCCTGTTTCAATTCTTTCTTTCATGCAAATTTTGCTTCATGTCACGTTACCTACTTATTCATGCATATAATCAATTTTCCTTCCATGTTTCTTATGTTGCCTATAAAAGAATTTGATGCCTGGAACATTTTGTTTTTCACAGATGCTAGAGTGGCGACATGCAGTCCAGTCAACATGCAGACAAATCAATTTGGACACCGAGGTCAGCAACGAATTGCTAAAATATGGATTCCAAAGAAAGTAGTAGCCGCCCAATCGGACCAAATGCAAATATGGATTCCCAAATCATGTACTCCAAGGATGCGAAATAAAAGCGATGAACCGCTGCACAAGGAGAACCAATATGGTCTAAGGGCGAAACAGCTAAAGAGGAATAGCTACAGGAAAAAGCAGAAACTTGCAGATGCAACAACAACCAGTCCAAGAATCAAAAAGCAGGAGCAGATGTGTAACATCAGAAGAACCACATTCAACAGGAATGTTCGGGATACAATACAACCCAACAAAATAAAGCAGATTTGGATGCCGAAAGACAGGACAAAATGCATATATCTTTCAACTAGTTCAAGTTGCACACATGTGGAGTTATCAAGACCCAAAGTATGCATGATAGGGCCACATTACAAGGCCACGGATTCGGCACATCTTTCTTTCATTTCAGGATAGTAAAGCACATTTTCCTCTTGGGAAATAGGAGAGCACTTGTACATAATCTAAAGAAAATTACTAAAAATCAATAAAAGCTTCGGCTATGAACTCACTTTTCTGTTTTTCTTTCAGAAAAAAACATAAAAATATATAAAAATTATGGAAAATCCAGGTATTACCTTTCTCACACCCACGGGGAAGGGACGACACCATTCACTCGGAGCAATGTCAATACTATGAAGGACAAATGAAGGAGGGTTATGATATTATATGGCAACTAACTCATACTCTATATTGAGTGCAGATGGCATCTACTAACTCCAAAGCTACGCAAGAGGAAGAGGTCCAGCTTCTTCCACTAGAATCCTTAACCAAAGCCAGAGGCCATTGGTTCCATGATGACCAACCGGCATCGGAACTGATTTTCATGGCAACTATCAAAATTATGGATCGAGACCATCACTTTCCTATCATGGCTCAAGACTTCAAGACTATTGTACATGGGTTACCAAGCACAATGGACATATGGACACAAGCAGGAATAGATGCAATTCTTAGAATACCAATTTATCTGCCAGATTTCCAAAGGTGCACTCAAGTGATGAACACGCTGTAGCTTGCAGCTACCAAGATAGCAGTTCCTGAAGCACAAGTATTGGATAGAGTGGGTACTTGGAAGACCATTCAATTCACTCATGAATTGATCAACAAAGCATTTGGATGGAATCAAGAAGGGATTACCAATGTAAAAGAAGAATGTCATGACCCTAAGAAGAGATCCTTTGTGGATATTAACAGAACAGACATTGAAGATGCTGTCCACCTGGTGCACCAGCACTTTTTTTTCCCGAGTATGCATAGATATACTGCACCACAGAAGATTGTTGTACAATTATTGTCACATGCAATGAGGCAAATTGGAAATAAAATAAATCTGACTCCTTATGTACAAGATAGATTATTCGAAGCAAAGAAGAAGTGGGGTCAAAAAAAGTTCCTAAATGGGAGTTCAGCTCTAACATTACTTATATATGAGGCTCTGGATATGAAAAACTGCCTCCGTGAAATGCCCACCTCAGAGGGATTAGCCCAATATGCTAAATCCGCGACGGTTCCGAAGAAAAAGAAAGCAGCGATCGTTGTTGAAGAAGCGGGACCAAGCTCACAAAAACCCATGAGGGGTACAAAACGCCTTAGAGAAGAAGAAGCCCAGGCTACACCTCAATCGAAGAGAACTCACACATTGCCAAAGATCCCTGGGACTCAGCAACCAATCACGAAACGAGATCTCTCCGCTGCACTTGAAGAGACACATCAGTACATGCAAGGGCAGGTAAATCTAAATGTTCAAGGTCATCATTACAGACAAGCCAGTCAAGAGAAACAACAAAGGAGTACAAAAAAGACCCCAGAACAGAGTGCAAGATACAAAGAGCTGGGCTTGGATGATTCAAGCTCCGACGAAGAATCTAGTCCTGACAAAGATACTTTGGATACTGATATAAGGACAGAGACTCACGAGCAAGAAGGGACAGAGTTGAATCAAGTTGAAGTCATGCCAGATAACCAACAAGAAAAGGAAAAGAAAATAGAGGATGCCATTGAACCTGAACATGTCTTTCAACTAAATGATACAACCAAAATCAGCATAAAGGAAGCTCCAGCCACTGTTACGAATGTCAGACCACTTGTCAAGGAAGAATTACAAACTCCAGTAAATGCGAATCCAAAACAATTACAAAATCAGGAGCAGGTTGTAATCGAGGTGCCAGATGATACACCTCAAGGAAACATTAACAAAAACATGGTTGAATGTAGATGTTACACAACTAAAACCAATGGTCAAACAAATGATCCAAACAGCCATGGACACACAACAGCAGATGATGGATATTGATGCAGACTACGACAAGCCATGAGGGAAAAGAGTCAATTTCAAGTTATGAGTGAATAATTGTCTGCACAATTAATCCAGGCCCAAAAAGAGATAGCAGCCAAAAGCACAGAATTGCTCGAGGTAAAAACGCAATGTGACGCACTGGTAAATCAGCATCACCAACTCCAAGCACAGCTCGCAGACCTACAAAAAGTACATGAAGCTAGGGAGGCTGACAAAGAGAGAATGAAAGCAAGAAGCACTTTGCTCGAGAAACAATTAAAAGTGTACATGGAAGAAAATGACACCTTACGAATCAGGAATAAAGAATTGATGAAATCCTTGCTATATGATCAACCTATTGAATAGCGGGAGACATCCGAAACAAAAGAAAAAGAATTAAGAGATCAGGTGGCACAATACGCAAATTTGCTAAAACAAGAGCAACAATTAAGAGAAGAATGGGAATGTAAGTACATTCAAGAAACAAATGAACTGAAAAAGCAGTTGAATATAGCACATGGAAAACTTGCAGCCAGCTACAGTGAAAATATGGATCACGTTGTCGTCGAGATTTTCTCTCCTCTCTCACTTGTGAAGGCCTACAAAAAACATATTTGGTGAAGGTAGCCGGAATTCCCCGAGAAGTCCAGGATGCATCAAGGATGTCAAAGGAAGCTCACATACAAAGTTTTAAAGAAATCAAGAAAGTCCATGGTAGCGGTCAAAGCTGGTCAAAGTTGGCAAATTAGGGCAAAAATTTCATTATCACCAAATTAGATGAAAATTCATATACTTGTAAAGATTGTCAAAGGCAGTCTATAGCCCCAATTTCAGCAGAAAATGGATTTTGTAGCACATTGATATGCTATGTTCATTTTGTAAAAATGTAATTTTTCTAGTTTGACCCTACAAATTCTTGTATAGAAATTTATGTTAGCCATATGGTTTGGCATGTATAAAGATCATATGTGGCTACATATTTGTACAAATTTTCAAGGCTATCAGAGCTTCCTAGACACCTTAATGCCACCTTGCAAGCTTCCAAATGTAGTCAAACTTGTACAAGGGAGATTCAAATGGGAGTTTTTTCTGCATATTCCTGAAGGAGATCTTTGGAAACATAGTCCTACAAAGTTTCATCTTCATCAAAGCCTATTTGGAGGGTCAAAGAGCACAAAGTCCAGTTTTCAGGATCACTGCAGTTTTCTAGTTTAAGCAAATTGAAGGGTTGAAGGGCCACCACATGGCGAAAGCTGATTGAGCCATGTTGTACGATCAAGATGAGCTCATATTCAAGGGTGGAGATGCACTTATGCTTAAAGCAAGGAGGATCCACGAGTTTTTCCATAAAAGAAGACTTTTTTTACAATCAAAGATCAATAATGCAGTGTTTCTCCAAAAATAGTGGCTTATCTTATCCAAATTGATGTCAACACTGATCCGACGGTCCAGATCATCCCCAGATCCAATGGTGGAGAATGAGGGCGCCTAAATTTCACTCCTTTACACTAGATTTGATAGAAAGAAAAATTCCAAGCCATTGATTTGATTAATCAAATGGTTGTAATCGAAAGTAGTGATCCTAGAGTTGAGAGTTGATTTCTCTAGATCCAATGGCTCAAATTCATTCAAAAAACTATATAAACCCCCCTCCAAACTCCTAGAGCATCATTGTTAGGCATCCATAGGGCTCATGCTAGCTTACGGTTTCCTTGAGACGATCACCCTCGGTTGAGCGAGTGAGGATCCAAGGTGAGCTAGTATGAGTATAGAACCTAGTTTCAAATTTAAGTTAGAACTCCAATTTAGGATAGGCTCTTGAAACCAGCATCTCTATCTTGACTCACCCTCGGTGGAGCGTGTGAGTGAGTTAGAGCTGATTTTAATGAGTCTTAGACTTCTTTAGTTAGACGTTACGAGCCTAGATAGACATAGGGTCACTAGAGTGGAACTCACCTTCTTACGTGTGACATTCGGTTGAACTGTCATGGTTTGCGGGTCGGAACCACCTTTGATCAGTAGACTGCTTAGCATGACGTACACGACGATCTTTTACATGTAACTTAATTCAAATTCTTTTAATTCATGTCACTTGTCACTTGTCTCTTGTCACCTCTCTCAGTCTCTTAAGTATTTTTACATGTCTTCTATTTATTCTATGTGTGAGAAGGCTCCGCAGTATTGCGTTGAACCAGTGAGGATGTTTCTTTGAGCTTGTGAGTAAAATCCATCATCATAATTCACTTGCATGCATATAATCCATATATACCCATACATATTGATTAGTTTCTGAAAGTGTATAAGAAGCTCCAATATTGGACCATTCTTCCTTTCGAAACTGGTTTATGTGTAAGGGTTCCATCTATTCTCGTCATGCATACATATCATCCAGAGAAGACTATGCATATGGATTGGAATTAGGAAGTGTTTAAGAAGCTCCTTCAATGGACCATTCTTCCTTCCAAATTTCATTCGTATGTATGGTTCTCTTTCATTCTTATCATTCATGTTCATAAATCTAACTTGCACTCCTACATTCCTATTCCCATAATCATTTCAACATCTCTCTCTTCTCCATACTCAACATTAATTTCACTTTCATGTCCTTAAACCTTCCAACATTCATTAGCTTCATACACCTTGTGTGTGCCACGACCGGACCCGATCCACCCGGATTGCGATCACCTCCACAACGTAGCAGAAATTGGAAATGAATTGCTTGCGGCCAAAGAAGCACTCAGAGCAGCCATGCAAGAAAGTAAAGAGAAAACTGAACATATACAGCAATTAGAAATCCAAGTCAAACAAAGTGCCACGATCGGGACACCAGTAGAGCCAGCTAAGGAAACTCCTACTGACGAGGTAGAGGTACGTCCTCTATCTCCCCCGATTTATCATTCTGCATTACATGAGCAGTTGGCGGACATAAATGATGATCATCCAATGCCATACACTGCAGAAATAAGTCAGAAGGAACGGGCACTAGTGGTGTCCCAATTGACAGAAAGTTTTGAAAACGAAGTCATCAAGGTAATGAAAGAGGCAAAAATTAAAGGTAAAGACTTGGACAAGATTATGAAGCCTTTCAACATTCCATACGGTTTATTGAAAGAGAAAACAAGACAATACATAAAGAAGGTTACACAGAAAAGCCCAGATGAGCGGCTGAATTTCACACAAGACACATTCGCTTACACTCAAGAAGAATTCGAAGCTGCACAACCGGTTTGGAGAAGGAAGTTTTTAGAGAAACATCCTACACTAAGGGTACATTGGCAAGCAGCGCCGTATTTCCTACAGGTAAACCCTTCATTTTGTCCAGTACCATGCCGAAGGGATACTAGAGAATTTTTTGACCTGCAAAGAAATGGCACTATACATAAACAGTGGCTGAATTACCCTCTGCTTCCAAGCCCACCACATAATTATCTACCAACGGAAGAGTATATGGTCAAGACCATCGAATTTTGGCTGCAAAATTATGCGACAGTACCCGATTTAACTGTCAAGATGACAAATAAAATACTCAGCATGATACTTACAGTCTTGAAGGTTTTCAAACATGCGGCCTATACATTTCTGAATTTCATTGGTATTAATCAAGGAACAGATATCCTCATTTTTTATCTATCTGTTATGCCTAGCAGACCAACAATAATGGCCTATTATTCCAGGCTAATGTTCTTGCCAAGTATATATATGCAAACGTTCGAGGAAGCATTTTTTACAGGATTTTTTGAGATAGATTCAGAAATCTTTTTGAAAATGTCATCTAATTTGAATGCCAGATTAGTGGCATATGAACTCAGCTTCTTCGCAGACCACAGACAACCACCGAATGATGGTGTGAAGGCAGAACAATGGAAACAACTCATGATACGTGAAGCCAATCTGCTTAATGACACAGAGCAAAAAGTATATAGAACATATGTCCGTCGCTTGTCAAAGCCTGTCGGGGACGATAGAGTCCAGGAGAGGGGAAGTGTTGAAGGAGAATCAAGCAAGAAGAAGAAAAGAAGAAGACAAAGAAAAAAGCTTCATTAAATAGATATTATATGAAGATATATCTCTACAGGAAGCCCCGCAGGGGCGCAACACCCATCTCTGCACAGAGCCCCGTAGGGGCACACACACCAAGGAAAAGCACGTAGCCATATGAGGGTGCTTCAACCTCTTGAGTAATAGAGGATTCAGATCAAGGCTTACGAGCTACATCCTCATATGTCCGCTGATGGCGTGCGTGGCAACCTGACTTAACAGGCAAAAGAATGTATCAGGCCTCAAGGATGTAAGATAAAAATCTAGAAGAGGCCATCAAAACTGAACACCTGTTTAACCAACAGGCAAAACTGACCAAGGGTTGCGTGTGGAAAAAAAAAAAGTAAACAAGCTAAAGCCTGTCAAGGGACGACAGAGACAAAGAGGGGGAGAGTGTTGTAGAGCAAAGAGAGCACAAGGCAGAGATTAAGAAGGGCCCCAAAATTTTTCCAATTTGGACATCATATTTTTGTATTATAATCATTCTTGTAATATGTTTTCCGATGTAAATGCACTAGAGGAGTCCTCTAGATGCATCCCCACAGAAGATTAGAAACTTACCCATGTAAATTAGTAGGAAATTAGTCCTTTAGTGAATAAAGTGCCGGTCTCTTGTGTGAAAGGACCATTTTTAGGGCACTAGTATATAAGTCGATTGGTGACTCTTTGTAAGAACTTTTTGCCATTGTGAGAATCAAGAGCACATAAATTCGAATTTGTGTCTTCTCCTCTCTGTATCTTCTTCTTTGTGAGCTTGTATGCATGTGTGTTGCTTGGAAAGAGTGTTAGGAAGTGTTGTCTATCCATGAAAGTTTTTGTTTGTTGTTGTTAAGGTGTGTATGAAGTGTAGGAAGTGCTGAAGTGTAGGAAGGTCATTCTCGCGACTCAGTATTTTGCTCATAATTTGAAGCAGAAGCATTAGAATCGAGTGAAAATACCACCATTGGATGCGTCTTCTTGAGAGCTTCGAAAGCATATGCTATTCGCTATATTTGGAGTTCGGAGCTGAGAGAAAAGCTCGATTTACTGTTGGCTGCTCCACCAAGTATCGTGACACCATGACTGTCAGTTGGAGCTTGTTTGGATAAGTCTTTGCCTTGTTTGCACTTTTTGAGTAACTCATTTGCATTGATCATCATTTGAATGCATGTCCTCATACACTCGGCTAGGTTTTGATACTCATCGGATTGATAATTAAAGCGTGAATCCCCACTATATGCACTTGAGGGGCATTGAGGTATAGTCTCTTTCTCCACAAGTCCGTAAGTTGGTTCTTAGGTCAACACCAATCTGCCAGATGATGTCATAACACAATGGTTCATCAACGGCTTGAAGCCATAGTTAAAACAGATTATGATCATTCGCTGTGTGGGCAGAATGACATTGGATGTTGTAACTGCAATGACTTTACAGTTGGAGCACAAAGTTGGAGGTTTTATGGAGGATTTGGAATGGTTGAAAGCAAGTAAGAACGTGACTGAGGATCCGTCCAAACAAGTGTACTGTACGAAGTGCAAGAATCCCGGTCACACTAGTTCCACATGTGCTCTTAATCAAATGCATTGTGCCATTTGTAATACGATCGGTCACTCAACGGAAACTTGTGCATACAACGCAAAGGTGCAGGGTAGAGCGACCGTAAACACCATAATATAGGAACCAGGTCAGCCAGCAACCCGTTATGTGCCACCACAGTTGCGAACCAACGAGCAGCAAGGATATAGGAACTACCGGGGTCAGCATAACAACAATTTCAATCCAAATCGATGGCAGGCAGGTACATCGGCGGAAGGTACCTCTCACCCACCCCCTCGATGTCATTTTTGCAACGAGGTTGGCCATATTCGTAGATTTTGTAAAGAAGCCATAGAATATGACAAAAGAAAGAAGGAAAGACAGAATCCAATGACCAATATGGTCTATATCTCCCCAGTTGAGTCACAAGCAGCCGTGGTACATACAAGATTAGGAAAACAGTTGCAACCAGAAGCTGAGGTTTTCGAGCCCGGCATTCATGAGCAGCAGCGGATGTTTGCAAAGGCTAGTAACCTGATTGCCCAATGAGATGCCGCTCTTGTTGCGTTGAATGCAAAGAATGTTCTTTTAGACGCTCGTGATGAAGTAGTTAAAACAATTGGTGTAGGACAAAGACGATGCTTGAATTGCTCTGGGCAATGTACTAGAAGAAACGCGTGAAGATCTTGTGCTAGTTACACAAAAAGGACAAGAAATGGCAGATTTTGCTATGCAAAATACTGAGGAATTAAAGACCGTGTCTGCCGAACTCTTTCAGAAGAATCGTGACTTGGAAGCACAGACGGGTCTGACGATTCAGCTTAAGAAAGAGTTAGCAGGAATCATGAAAGAAAGGGATGCATAGTATAAAACCATCCAATATCAAGCTCAGGAATTGGAACACAGAGAAAAGAAGCTAGGTGTTCAAGCGGATAGATTGTCCAGAATTGATGCCCAAATTGCTTATATGAGGCTAAGCAGAGATGCTGCGTTAGCCAATGAATTCTATTTACAAGAAGCATTTTTGCAGACACAGACAGATTTACTGATGAGTCAAGTTATTGCAGCTAGTTCGGTGAGAACAGACGCACAGCTGGTTGAGCCAGAAACTTTGAAGGTTATGCTAGATTCTTAAAGCAAAAAATCACCAAAACCTTTAAACTAGCCAGAACCCTGTACATACACAACATAGTTGATGAGCCTTAGTTCTATTTTTGTTTGCGGGTTCAAGTCCACCGTGCATGCCAGTGTTAGGTCGTCGGAATGGATTGTATTTTTATTTTTCATATATCGCACACACTGAAAAGGCATAGCGAATAGTTGTAACTTTTTATCCATTAATGAAAGGGCATTACGGTGTTCTTCGACGAGAGACGAGATCGCCAAACTGTCTGTATGGGTGACTGTGCTGAGATGCTGTGTTGAAGATTTGTAGATATCTTGAGTATTGTTATTATGTTCTTGTCGAATTGTGGTAATTCATTATTAACACAGTAGCATTGTCTTAACATTAATAAATCTGTGCGATGTTGTGATTGTTAATTCATGCACTAATGTACTGTGTAGCGATAAGTTGTTGCCTTGAAGGATAGTTACTGCTTAGTCGAATGTTAATTTGGGAAATTAAATAAAGGGCCTCTACACTGTTAGACCCCTATCCATCCCCAAGAACCCGAAATGAGATTAAAAGTGACTTATCAGAAGTGCTTTTAACAGATTTCAGTTGTTCAACTTGATGACCTTGGTTACAAGGTGCTCTTCTATGCTCAGTCCTTTTGCATATCGAAGGGCAATATGGTTATTGCAAAAGGAAGCAGAGTTGGCTCACTTTATCCTTTATTTGTATCACAGAAAGAACACTTGTTAGCTATTACTGAACAGCCTATGGCTTGTATTTAGCATGGTCATTTGGGCCATATATCTCACAGTGGAATGGAAAATCTTTTTGTGAGCATTGTCAATATGGAAAGCAAAACAGAAATGTGCATAGAATGCACATTGACTCTTCAATTCATCCTTTAGATCTCGTTCATATAGATGTGTGTGGTCCTATGCTGACTAGGTCCTTAGGTGGTTCTCTTTACTTTGTCACTTTCATAGATGATGCTACTAGAAAAGTTTCGGTGTATCCTATCAAATCAAAGGATGAGGTATTCCCTACTTTCAAAAAATGGCTTGCTTCAGTCGATTTATGAGCAAATAAGAGTGGTGACTATACCTCACATGAATTAAGCCTTTTTTGTCACTCTAGACGGATCGTAGAGAGTTTACAGCTCCTTATACCCCAGTACTGAATGGTGTAGCTGAGAGGATGAATAGAACTATTCAAGATAGAGTAGTCTCTATGTTGCATCATGCAAACCTCTCACAAGGTTTTTGGGGAGAAGCAATATTGACTGCAGTTCATGTGATTAACCTTTCACCTAGTATTGCCAAAGGTCTGAAAGTGGCACAAGAGTTATAGATAGGGAAACCACCATATTATGATCATCTTCGAGTTTTTGGGTGTGAATCATATGTTCATATACCCTAGAATCGTAGACGAAAGTTGGACCATAAGTCAAAGAAATGCATTTTTCTTGGATATGGTCGAGATGGACAATTTAGATATCACTTATGGGATCCTGAAACACGATCAATGATCAGAAGTAGTGACGTCATTTTCAATGAGTCTAAGATGCATAAACAACCCATTAAGGAGGTTGAAGTGAGAAGAGTGGTATTTGAGGATACTAGTCCTCTAGTTAACATGCATAAAAATGTTGCACATAGGGATGTTTAAGAGAATATCCATTCAGATCACTCTATACATGTTCTTGTTCAACAACCATTGAGACGTTCTGCATATGTCTCACATCCACCTCATAGATATGTTCGAGGTTTAGATTTTGTTATGCTAACAGATGTCGGTGAGCCTTGTTGCTACAAAGAGGCTATGTGGATAGAGGATCATGTCAAGTGGGAGTGTGCCATGAAGAGTGAGTTGCATTCTATTCACAAGAATGGTACTTGGGATTTAGTACCTTTGCCAAAGGGCAGGAGAACTTTACCATGTAAATGGTTATATACGTTGAAATTCACATCACATAGTGCTTCTCCAAAGTATAAAGCACGACTTGTTGCAAAGGGTTTTATGCAACAAAATGGTGTTGATTTCAAGGAAATCTTCTCTCTAGTAGTCAAGATGACTACAATATGCATGTTTCTTGGATTCGTTGCAATGGAGGACTTAGAGCTAGTCAAAATGGATGTGAAAACTACTTTCTTGCATGGAGATCTTACATATGAGATCTATATGGAACAACCAGAGGGTTATGTAGTTCTTGGCAAGGAAAGTCTAGTTTGTAAGCTCAAGAAGAGCTTGTATGGACTTAAACATTCCCCTAGACAATGGTACCGAAAGTTTGATGCTTTTATGAAGTCTCAAGGCTATTCTCGAAGCAATGGCGATGATTGTCTCTACACAAAGAGATGCTCAGATGGCAGCTTGATATGCTTGATACTTTATGTTGATGATATGTTGCTTGCTGGGAAGTCTTCTGATTTGTTAATGCTCAAAAATAAGTTGAGTCAGACATTTGATATGAAGGATTTGGGGGATGCCAAACATATTCTTGGCATGCGCATTACTCGTGGTAGGATCAAAACATGCATATACTTGTCTCAAAGTGAGTAGATATCCAAAGTAATTCACAGGTTCAATATGCAGGGTGGAAAGGCATTAACTACCCACATATGTGAACTTGAGCAAGGATGATTGCCCCAAACCAGATGAGGAAAAGGACTTCATGACCAGAATTCCCTATAGGTCTATTGTTGGTAGTCTCATGTATGCTATGGTAGCTACGAGACCAGACATTGCATTTGCAGTGGAAGTTGTGAGCAGATATATGTCTAATCCTGCCAAGAAACATTGGGTAGTAGTCAAGATGATTTTAAGCTATCTAGGTGACACTAAGGAAAAGTGTCTATGCTTAGCTAGAGGGAAAGCATCCATTATTGGTTACACAGATTCTGACTATGTTGGTTGTGTACACAATTGTAAGTCTACATTAGGGTACATTTTTCATTTTGCTAGAGGTGCTATCTCTTGGAGATCTCGTCTTCAAGAATGTATAATTGTTTCCACCACAGAAGCAAGGTATGTTGCCGCAAGTGAGGCATGTAAGGAAGCATTGTGGCTTTCTCGTCTTGCTTGTGATATGGTTTTACCTCGGCATCTACCCCATTTGCTAAGTGATAGTCAGAGTGCCATTGCTTTGGCTAAGAATCCAGTCTATCATGCAAAGACCAAGCACATTGAGGTGATGTATCACTTCATTAGAGATTGCGTATCCATTGAGCGCATTATTCTTGAGAAGCTTCACACTCGAGATAATGTTGCAGATGTTTTGACTAAAGCTCTACCATAGGATAGCTTTCGACATTGTTGTCACTTTATGGGGGTTACTTGATTCATGATCTTATGCAGTCACTTGTATACTATGTAACAAACCCTATAGGAGGGAGGTATAGTTTGTATACTTACACTTAGGTATTCTTTATCATTCTTTATTTTTCTCCCATAGTTACTTTGGCCATATTGGCCTTTAGTGGGAGATTGTTATTGTTAGTGTCCATGTGAAAGGCCAAATGGCCACCAGACACTTACTGTATATGTTCTTTAATAAAACATATAGTGTCCTGGTCAGTCACAGAATGTAAGTGCGACCATATTTTGTAAGACCTATGAGTCTGTCTTCGTGCTCCATGTTTACTTTGTTTTCTACTTATTCTGCAGTCTCTGTGCGGAGTACTGTGTGTGGCCTTAGCAGCTCAGTTTTCTACTCTGTGGATATCTTCGTGGAGCATGTGAGAAGGAGAGCACACTATGGTGCATCGCCATCGAAATCCTTCATTGGTATCAGAGCAGTTCGATGCAAAAGCTTTGTTCCTTTTGTGCGAGCAAAGCTAGACCTTGGCATACCTTGTCATCCGAGTCACCAAAGTCACCATTGGCACCGTTGGATGTGCATGAGGGAGGACTTCAACAATGAAGGAACATAGAGGTTCCCAATACTTCCCGGTAGGTCATCCATCCCAGTACTATTCCCCCTAGAGCTCACTTAAGCGGGGCAATCTCTTGCCATTAAGCTACACTCTTGTGGTGTCTGAAGAAGGGGAAAGACTAAGGTTGACATTACCTTGAACATGTTTTGGTCCCTAAAAGCTTCATTCTTTGATTTCAGAGCCTATTTTTGAAGCATTTTTGGGGTGTCTTTTGGAGCCATTTTGGAGTACTTTTGCACATACTTCTCTTCACACAAGTCCAACAACATCAAGAAGAGTGTTCTCTATACTTTTCCAACAATAAATATCAAACTTTGGGGCTGTGTTTTCAGCCACACTTATAAAACTACAAGTTTTTTGAAAGGCTTCAGTTTTGGTGGGAGCAGCCACTGCAAATTTATGCAGGTTTTTGAGCCCAAAACATCAGAGTTGAGGGACACTTACAAGTGTTATTGGCTATTTTTTGGGCTGTGCATTCAACCTTTTAGTGTCATTTTACTGCATATATTGAGCACATGCACACCATGCATGCTTCTGTGGATATCGCTTATGTACGTCCATGTGGTCATTGAGATAACGTTTATGTTTTTTGCATAAAGCCTTTTATGTTTGATAAAGAGGGTCATGATGAGGTTTTCTTAACTGGGAGACACCCGGATGTCTGGATCTCTTTGATGATGCAAGTGGAAGACTTACCCAACCTCGCCATAGGAGATGTATGATAGTTGTTCATAGGTGCTCGATAAGCATAGTTGGCTTCTTGGGTAACTCATTATATGCAGTGGACTGAGTGATTCACTATGTGGTTGAACATGTTAGTCCTTGTAATTTTATGATATTTTGACACTGGCCATATGCTCATTTTGTAGAGAATACTCTCATAAATTTTTTCTAGATTTTTGGTTTTGTCAACTATACATTGGTTGATTTACTCCTTGATACACTTATTCGTTGGTGTTTGGGCTCTTCTAGCTCCATTATCATTCTATTTAGTTCTCTACCATCATGGCATCAGAGGTCTCAAGCACATCCAGTGGATCCGGTTCTAATGCTAGTGTTCTGAGGAGGAGGTATAACTTGCAGGGAAAGACCATTTTGAGATCTGAAAATTTGATGGCACAAACTTTGCTCTATGGAAGAATCAGATTAAAGATGTGCTGATTCAAAGGAGGCAATGGAAGCGAGTAAATGGAATTTAATATAAGCTTGCTGACATGGATGAAGATGATTGGGATGAGTTAGATGAAATGGCCAGGTCTACCATTCGTTTGCACTTGGCAGATAATGTTTACTTTACAGTGTTAGACTGTGAAAGTGCAAAGGAGCCAGGTCTACCATTCATTTGCACTTGGCAGATAATGTTTACTTTACAGTATTAGACTGTGTCAACTGAGGCTTTTATGGCTGATTCTCTTTCCCACACCTGGCTGCTAGATTCTAGTGCTTATTTCAATGTGACTCCACATAGAGAATGGTTCTCTAATTTTTGCAACAAAGTCTCTTGGTACTGTGAGACCTGGTGACTCTTACCAGTGTGATGCTGTGGGGATTGGAAACGTGGTTGTGCAGTTCATTGATGGTTCAAAATTTACTATGCATAATGGACGCCATGTACCTCAATTATCATGTAGTTTGATGTCAATTGGTCAACTTGATGACCTTGGTTACAAGGTGCTCTTCTATGCTCAGTCCTTTTGCATATCAAAGGGCAATATGGTTATTGCAAAAGGAAGCAAAGTTGGCTCACTTTATCCTTTATTTGTATCACAAAAAGAACACTTGATAGCTATTATTGAGCAGCCTATGCCTTGTATTTGGCATGGTTGGTCGGGCCATATATCTCGAAGTGGATTGGAAAATCTTTCTCATTCTGGCTACTTACCTGTGTTATCTTTCTCCGATTTTTCATTTTGTGAGCATTGACAATATGGAAAGCAAACCAGAAAATGTGCACACAATGCACATTGACTCTTCAATTCAACCTTTAGATCTCGTTCATACAGATGTGTGTGGTCCTATGCCGACTAGGTGCTTAGGTGGTTCTCTTTACTTTGTCACTTTCATAGATGATGCTACTAGAAAAGTTTCGGTGTATCCTATCAAATCAAAGGATGAGGTATTCCCTACTTTCAAAAAATGGCTTGCTTCAGTTGAATCTGAAAAAGGAACTACCTCACATGAATATAGTATTTTCTATCACTCTAGAGGGACTCGTAAATAGTTTATAGCTCCTTATATCCCAGTACAGAATGGTGTAGCTGAGAGGATGAATATAACTATTCAAGATAAAGTAGTCTCTATGTTGCATCATGCAAACCTCTCACAAGGTTTTTGGGCAGAAGCAGTATTGACTAAAGTTCATGTGATTAATATTTCACCTAGTATTGCCAAAGGTCTAAAAGTGGCACAAGAGTTATGGACAGGGAAGGCACCATATTATGATCATTTTTGAGTTTTTGGATGTGAAGGATATGTTCATATACCTAGGAATCTTTGACAAAATTTGGACCATAAGTCAAAGAAATGCATTTTTCTTGGATATGGTTGAGAAGGACAATTTGGATATCACTTATGGGATCCAAAAACACAGTCAATGATTAGAAGTAATGATGTCATTTTCAATGATTCTAAGATGCATAAGTAACCCATTAAGGAGGTTGAAGTGAGAAGAGTGTTATTTGAGAATACTAATCCTCCGACTAGCATGCATAAAAATGTTGCACATAGGGATGTTCAAGAGAATGTCCATTCAAATCAGTCTGCACATGTTCCTGTTCGGCAACCATTGAGACG
The DNA here is from genome assembly GCA_020310875.1 of Ceratopteris richardii. Lineage (NCBI taxonomy): Eukaryota > Viridiplantae > Streptophyta > Polypodiopsida > Polypodiales > Pteridaceae > Ceratopteris > Ceratopteris richardii. The sequence goes on along the minus strand of CM035412.1, from coordinate 82,399,106 downwards.
TTCTACATGTGTCTCACATCCACCTGATAGATGTGTTCCAGGTTTAGATTTTGTTATGCTAACAGATGTTAGTGAGCCTTCTTGCTACAAAGAGGCTATGTAGACAGAGGATCATGTGAAGTGGGAGTGTGCCATGAAGAGTGAGTTGGATTCTATTCACAAGAATGGTACTTGGGATTTAGTACCTTTGCCAAAGTACAGGAAAGCTTTACCATGTAAATGGGTATATACACTAAAGTTCACATCAGATAGTGCTTCTCCAAAGTTTAAAGCATGGCTTGTTGCAAAGGATTTTTAGCAACAACATGGTGTTGATTTCGAGGAAATCTTCTCTCCATTAGTCAAGATGACTACCTTGTGCATGTTGCTTGGATTCGTTGCAATGGAGGACTTAGAGCTATTCCAAATGGATGTGAAAATTGTTTTCTTGCATGGAGATCTTACAGGTGAGATCTATATGGAACAACCAGATGGTTATGTAGTTCTTGGCAAGGAAATTCTAGTTTGTAAGCTTAAAGAAGGGCTTGTATGGACTTAAACAGTCCCTTAGACAATGGTACCAAAAGTTTGATGCTTTTATGAAGTCTCAAGGCTATTCTTGAAGTAATGGGGATGATTGTCTCTACACAAAGAGATTCTCATATGGTAGCTTGATATGCTTGATACTTTATGTTGATGATATGTTAATTGCTGGGAAGTCCTCTTATGATTTGTCAATTCTCAAAAAGAAGTTGATTCAGACATTTGATATGAAGGATTTGGGGGATGCCAAACATATTCTTGGCATGCGCATTACTCATCATATGAGCAAAAGATGCATATACTTGTCTCAAAGTGAGTACATATCCAAAGCACTTCATAGGTTCAATATGTAGGGTGGAAAGGCATTACGTACACCTTTACCTACATATGTGAAATTGAGCAAGGATGATTGCTCCAAATCAGATGAGGAAAAGGAATTCACGACCAAAATTCCCTATCAATCTATTGTTGGTAGTCTCAGGTATGCTATGGTAGCTATGAGACGAGACATTACATTTGCAATGGGAGTTGTGAGCAAGTATATGTCTAATCCTAGCAAGAAACATTGGGAAGCGGTCAAGATGATTTTAAGATATCTAGGTGGCACTAAGGACAAGTGTCTATGCTTAGGTAGAGGGAAAGCATCCAGTTTTGGTTACACAGATTCTGACTATGCTGGTTATGTAGACAATCATAAGTCTACATCAGGGTACATTTTTTCATTTTGCTGGAGGTGCTATCTCTTGGAGATCTCATCTTCAAGAATGTACAGTTGTTTCCACCATAGAAGCAGAGTATGTTACAGCAAGTGAGGCATGTAAGAAAGCATTGTGGCTTTCTCATCTTGCTTGTGATATGGGTTTACCTTAGCATCTACCTCGTTTGCTCAATGATAGTGAGAGTGCCATTACTTTGGCTAAGAATCCAGTCTATCACACAAAGACCAAGCACATTGAGGTGAGGTATCACTTCATTAGAGATTGCTTAGCCACTGAGCACATTATTCTTGAGAAGCTTCACACTCGAGATAATGTTGCAGATGTTTTGATTAAAGCTCTACCATAGGATAGCTTTCGACATTCAATTGTCACTTGATGGGGGTTACTTGATTCATCATCTTACATAGTCACTTGTATACTATGTAACATGCCCATCAGGTGGGAGGTATAGTGTGTACACTTATACTAATGTATTCTTTATCATTCTTTATTTTTCTCCCATAGTTACTTTGGCCATATTGGCCTTTAGTGGGAGATTGTTACCGTTAGTGTCCATGTGGAAGGCCAAATGGCCACCGAACACTTCTTTGTATATGTTCTTTAATAAAACATATAGTGGCATGGTCAGTCACAAATTGTAAGTTCGATTGCATTTTGTAAGACCTATGAAGTCTGTCTTTGTGCTCCCTCTGTACTGTGTTTTCTGCATATTATGCAGTCTCTGTGAGGAGTACCGTGTGCGGCCTTAGGAGCTTGGTTTTCTACTCTGAGGATATTGTCGTGGAGTTCGCGAGAAGGAGAGCACACTATGGTGCATCGCCATTGAAATCCTTCACAAGAGACTTTGTTGCATAATTAGAGATCCATTCTCTATGTGGTGTCACATGGAAAGAAGCACCATAATCTAGCAGCCATGTGTGGGAAAGAGAATCAGTCATAAGAGCCTCAATGGGAACAATACTCTCAAGTGTCAACATATCACCATCATAAGAAATAACACTAATCTCTTCAATCTTCACCGTCAAAGAAGATGGTGCAGGTAGTTGTTTAACATGCCCATCAACATTCTTTTATTTACCTTTAGCATTCTTTAAGGCATATTGTTACACATGTGCTCCTCGAGTAGCTTTGATGTGAACCTTTTCCCTGTACATCAGCACTTTTTACTCTAGTGATGACTAGAGGTCTTTTCCCCATGTTACCACCTACATGATTCACTCATATGTGGTGGTACCTTTGTACTTAGGGATATTATTCAGCTCTTACTTCAATTCACTTCATTGACAATAGAGAGAGCTATTCTAGCCATCCGTCTTCTCCATGTGTCTTTCTACATTTGTGCTCCTTGTGTGTGCTTCTCGTGTGTCTCTCGCACTCCTACACACACCCAATAGTGGTATCAGAGCAGGTTCAGCTCCTTCTCAAGTTTTGGTTTTTTGCATCATGGCATGGGTGCAATTTTAATAGTGAAAATCGACTTTGGAGCATAGAAAAATGAATTTCAGTAGCCAAGAAACATTTCCACCAGTCATTCTTTCAAATTTGCCATCAGAGTGAAAGTTTGTGAGCTGAAATTTCAACATTCATTTTAGCTTTCGTCGAAGTGAAGATTTTGCCACATTCTTGTTCTTTAGTGAAATGGCAGAAACAATGACTTGTTTGGCATGCTTCAAGGTGAAGATAATCTTGATGGGACCAACTATCCAATGTAGTATTACATGATGAAGCATGTGTTGCAAAACAACTTTGGAATATAGTGGCAGATGTAGATCGAAGACCCACAAGTTCTTCTACTTCACAATCTACTATCACAGATGGATCTTCTTCTTCAAGTACAGTGGTTTCTCCTTCTCCACCTACACAGGAGTAGCTTAGATGGGATGTAAAAGATGCTCAAGCTCATGCATTGATTGCGTTTTCTGTGAAGCGTCATATAGTTCCACACATTCGGTTATGTTCTACATCAAGACAGGCATGGGACACTCTTGCTTCTTTGTATGTTGTGCGTAATGAAGCACATGTTGCATGCTTGAGGAAGCAACTTTATGATGTATGTATGGCTAAAAATGAGTCAATGGATGTGTATGTGACACTCATCAAGGACTTGAAAGAGCAATTGGCAAATATACATGAGATTATTCTAGATGCATCACTCATCTCTACATTGTTGAAAGGATTGCCAAAATCTTTTCAAAGCTTTGCTACTAAACTTCGTTTGGTTGCGAAAAGGAATCCTAACATGTATGCATTTGATGAGTTTGTGTCTCTTCTTTTGCAAGAAGATCAATCTAGAGTGAATAGGAGTGATTTGATTGAGGGAACACAAGCACTTGCTATCTCACAAAAGGGGAAAAGCAAGTAAGGTTCAGCGTTGGGTTCATCAAAATCAAAGCCTCAACCTTCCTCTTTACTCATTCCTCTAATGATGCTGGTTTGCAAAAGAAGAAGAGATGTAAATATTGTCAAAAGGCTGTTCATGCTATTGATGAGTGTAGAAAGCTTGCTAAGTGCAATGAAAAGAAGAAGGAATTGGGCATGTTTATTGCTGAAAATTTAACAAATGCAAAGAATGACGAAGTTAACATGGCTCAAGATTTTTGGGCATGTGTTTTTACATGTCATTATTGTAAGCCGCCGGATTGGCAATTGTAAATCTTTTTCTTTTCATATTCCGCACGAACCGAAAGGTCGTTGCGTAGAGTTGTATCTATTTATAATCTAATGAAAGGACGCTTCGGTAACGATCAAGAGAATCGCCAGACTGTCTGTCTGGGCGATTGCATTCTACGAAGTTGCCGTAGCGCGTTGTTGTGAAATTTGAGTATTATTGTTCTTGTCGTTGTTTGATTACATTAGCTTGTGTTTGGGTAGTTCCTTTAAGTTAGAGAACGTAAGTCTGTATTACGGTAATGAATAGCTTCGGCGCTCTGTATTGAGAACGTATTAACCAGAGTGTAATCGGTAAGGTTGTGGAAGAACTAGCAATAGTCTGATTGCAGACAGCAAAACTGTGAGAGAACGAACCAGAGTCTTGATAAGTAATTTGTATTAACAGAGATTTCTTAACATTAAGATACGATGATGTGAGTGAGTTGATTGGGAAAATCAAGTATAGGGCCTCTGATTATCAGACCCCTTCCGCTCCCAAGAACCCGAAAAGATCTTAAACACGCATGTGACGACAACGCGCGTTTAACACTGGCGCCGTCTGTGGGAAGGTGGCAACAGAGTGTTGTAAATTGATTGTGGGAAGGTGGCAACAGAGTGTTGCAAATTGATTGTGGGAAGGTGGCAATAGAGTGCTGCAAATTGATTTTGGGAAGGTGACCATAGATTGTGAATTGACAATAAGGTAGAGTAGTACGCAAGTGTTGCAAAGGTGATATATGCCGGTTACTCAGTCCGGCGAGTCATATCCGAAGTACAGGAGAGACCGATAGCCTTGGGTGGTACCAAATTTGTTAAGGACACCCCCAGGAAGTAGAAGCACAGACCGGTTAAACCCAGTAGTAGAAGAAGCGAAGCACGGCAGCAGTGATTCCAGTAGCATTCCGGTAGAACATACTACAATTTTGGTAGATTTCGGTGTAATTTCGGCACAGTCTGCAGAAGATACAGTAACTTCGGAGTCTACAAGAACGCAGTGTGCAGTTGACCCGACACCATCTGGTCAAGATTCAAACCTCTTTGAGAATAGAGTTGCAAGGAATTTACAATTTTCCGGTGGCAGTATTATACTTCCTGGTGAATCTTCATTCCGGACACCATTGTTCGGGGTAAGTGTGCCTACGTTTGATACCAAAGAAGAGGATAGGCTATTCGAATTGGAAATCCGTAAGAGGCTGAATGCTATCTTCAAGTCAAAAGGTGAGCAGTCTAATCATACAAAATCTAAAGGACCGGAAACACCACCTCAGAACTCAGGAGATAGTAACAGTACCACTACTAGCACCATGAGTGGACAGCAACAACAACAGCAGCAAAAGCAATAGCAACAGCAACAGCCACTTCCACTTCGACCTGCTCCAACAGGGGTAACATACACCAAGTTCGGTGGATTTCCAGGTGACGACCCTGATGCCCATGTACGTACCTTTGAGATAAGTTATGCCGTACTAAACCATCCACTTGATCCGGCGTACAAGGCCATCGTATTCCAGTCTACATTAGTCAATGAAGCAGCCAGGTGGTTAATAGAGTATGATATCAACCATTTTGGCACCTATGAAGCGGTAAGGGATGCGTTTCTACAGAGGTTCCGGCTGAAGAAGAACCCTGCCGAAATTTTTGATTACTTACAGAACAATAGACAGAAGCCACATCAGACTGTGCAGGAATATGCCACATTATTTAGAACTCATTTAAGACAATTGCCTCCGGCACATGCTAGTTTACCGGATGAGCATAACTCAGTGGTTCATTAATGGTTTGACCCCACAGCTTAAACAAATCATGATCATCCAATGTGTGGGTGCTATGACACTGGATGTTGTCATAGCGATGGCCCTGCAACTAGAGCATAAGGTTGGAGGATTCACTGAAGACCTGGAGTGGCTGAAAGCCAATAGAAATGTTGCAAAGGATCCGAGTAAACAGATGTACTGCACTAAATGTAAAAATCCAGGGCATACTAGTGCTACCTGTGCCCTTAATTAGATGTATTGTGCTATTTGCAATACCACCGGACATTCCACCAAAAATTATGCATATAACGCCAAAGTGCAGGGACCAGCAACTGTAAATGCCATTATACAAGAACCAGGGCAACCATCCACTCACTACGTGCTGCCACAGATGCGAAACAATCAGCCGCAAGGATATAGGAATTATCGAGGACAGCGGAATACAAATTACAATACAAATCGTTAGCAGACAGGCACATCACAAGAAGGTACTTCCTTGCCACCACCTCGATGTCACTTTTGTGGTGAGCTTGGTCACATTCGAAGATTCTACAAGGATGCAGCCGAATATGATCAAAGAAAGAAAGAGCGGCAGAACCCAATGACCAATATGGTTTATATTTCACCAGTAGAAACCAAAGCAGCAGTGATTCAGACAAGATCTGGCAAGCAGTTGCAACCAACAGCTGAGGTGCTTGAACCTGGCATCCGTGAACAACAAAGAATGTATAACAAGGCTAGGCAATGGACCACTAAAGAGCCTACGGTGTTCCTTGATCCAGTTCCAGTGACACAGGTTCCCCTGCCAAAGGTAGGAGCGCAGGAACAAGATTCTACCCCAGTAACGGGCGCATCATCATCAGAATCGGTGAAGAATACAAATCAAGCGGATCAGGTATGGGATATCCTCTCCCAGGCCTCAATTACTCTTCCCTTGGGACAGCTACTTGCTTTAGTACCTGGAGTTCGGCAACAATTCCAGCAACAGCTTAGTCCTGCATCTCCCAGTACTCCGGCAACTGCCACAATTCAACCGGAAGCTGACTCTACGATGGATCATGCGGTCCCCTTAATTACGGTATGGCACAAGAATCGCAAAATTACTCAAGTACTAATTGATGGTGGTTCCGGTGTAAACATAGCCACTGCAGCTCTTTGCAAGAAGTTAGGGTGGACCCAAATTGAGCCTGTCCAATTTTTTGTAAGAATGGCCGACCAATCTCGAGTCCATCCGGTGGGAGTCGTACGGAATGTCCCGATCACTTTGTAGGGTACAACGTTTAAGATGACTTTCATAGTCTTAGAACTATCGGAGTCCAGTCTCAATTATAATCTTCTTTTCGGCCGACCCTGGTTGAAACAGACTAAGGTTATACAGGATTGGTCAGCGCAGGAACTAACTTTCAAAGCCAACTACCGTAAATATGTTGTCAAATTGGATGCTATTCAGCCCTGTGAACTACATGCCAGACCTTATGTAGCAGAGCCAGTCCACATGTTAGATGGTTTATCCGATGACGAAGAAGAAGAATTTTTGAAGAATAACAAAGAATTGATCTCTTTGGGGACTATCGATTTGCAATCTGTAGCAGACAACTGGAGTCCGGCAGCCTGTATGGTGATGCCCATGACCGGAGATGCAGATGCCAATGATAACTATGCTATGGAAGGAGCCACTTTGTAGCAACTTTTATAGTCAACTGACGATTCGATGAAACCTCGGCAATTCTATGTTCCCAAAGATCAGTTAATCACCTATAATTTGGGAGATGACGTAAATCCGTGACCTGTCAAGATAAAGGAAGGATTGTCCAAGGCATTTCAAGCAGATTTGATCCAGCTTCTTCGTGAGTTCTTTGATGTTTTTGCCTGGGATTATTGTGATATGAAAGGTCTGGATCCTCGCATCTATCAGCATCGCATCATGCTCAAACCAGAAGCAAAGCCGATTAAACAATCCAGCTACCGAATGAATCCTAACTATGCAGCACAGGTCAAGGCAGAACTCGATCGGCTACTGAAACTAGGATTCATTGTCCCAGTTGAACATGCTGAATGGATGTCGTCGATCGTAATTGTTCCGAAGAAAAACAAGCAGCTCAGAATCTGTGTAGATTACCGGAAATTGAATGCATCCACAGTACCTGACCCGTTTCCTCTTCCCTTTCTAGAGACAATGTTAGACAAAGTGGTTGGGCATGAGATGTATTCATTTCTCGACAGTTACAGTGGCTATAACCAGGTCCGAATGGCTAAGCAAGATATACCAAAAACAATGTTTATTACGAATTGGGGTGTTTTTGCTTGTACAGTCATGTGGTTTGGGTTACGGAATGCTCCTAGCATATTTCAGTGGTGTATGCATGAAATTTTTTCACCCTACCTCACTTCTTTTATGCAAGTATACTTAGATGACTTCGAGAAATGCCGTGAATACCGACTTTGCTTGAACCCGACCAAATCTGTCTTTGCGGTTTCTTGTGGTAAACTACTTGGCCATATTATATCTGCACAAGGCATACAGGTTGATCCAGAAAAAGTTGCAGCCGTGTTGGAAGCACCTGTACCTACCACACCGAAAGAAGTGATGCGCTTCCTAGGTCAAATTCGGTGGCATGGTCGCCATTTACGGTGGTTAGCTCATCTCGCCACACCACTTAATCGACTCATGACGAGCACTCCACGATAGTTTGAATGGACCCTAGAATGTCAAACTGCCTTTGATCGTTTAAAAGAATTATTGACACAGGCCCCAATTCTACAACCCGCGGATTGGGAACGCCCGTTCCACGTATTCGTCGATGCCTCAGACATCACAATTGGAAGTGTTTTAATGTAGCAATCTGATAAATGGTTCAAACCTGTCTATTACGCAAGTTGTCGACTCGCTCCTACTGAACGAAATTATTCAGTAACTGAAAGAGAATGTCTCGGTTTGGTGTATTCTGTAAAGAAATTCCGGTATTATTTGTTAGGCCGAAAATTCACGTTTCATGTAGACCATGCTGTGCTGGTGTATCTGGTTCGGCAACAGCACTTAGGTGGCCGCTTGGCACGTTGGGTTTTATTGTTACAAGAGTTCGATTATGAAGTGATTCATCGACCCGGCACTGCACATGCATTAGCAGATTTTCTCTCTCGATTAGATTCCGGTGAAGCTCCGGTGGGTGTTGATGACACCACACCAGCAATTTATGTTACTGAAACAACTAATGATGAATCTGCATAACCTCCTATGACACCTACTTACTATGATCAGTTATTAACCTTTCTTACTGATGGATGTCTTCCCCCTCAAACTTCTCCTACGATGAGGCGGAAAATTGCAGTTTATAGTCGCAGATTCCAGTTGATCTCCGGACAGTTGTATTATATGGATCACACTAGGGTCTTTGTAGCTCAATGATGAGTAGCACCTCCTTTAATGTCAATCCGGGAAGACGTGAGGATGGTATGAAGACCTCGAGCAAGTGGCGGCACAAGTGCGTGAGTGAGAAGCACACAAACATGCACACACATACACACACACGCGCACACACGGCAAGACAAAGAGAGAGAATCAATGGAGTTCTTTAGATTACTTTCAAAAGCTCTTACAAGTTTGTTTCTATTACAATCTAACCTCAAAAATGAGCTCTCTAGCTCTTTTTATAGTTTTTGGCTAAGTTTTGGCCCTGTCCAGACCTAGTGTCCGGCCTAGTTAAAAATTAGGTTCCAGGGCCCATTTGAGGGCTCAAACGATATCTAAAAAATACGAAAATTGGCAGGTAGATACTTCTAAAGCTCCTCAAGCTCAAGGACTCCTTGGCTTGCACAAAATGGAGCTACAAAAAGATGAAATGATATTTACAATGGTGCTTAGTGATGATAATCACTTTTAATGGGTGTAGAGGTTTTGAAAGATTAAGGTTGCCTTAGTGCTAAATCTGCGTGAATGTTCATAAGTGCTTCTTTCTGAAGAAAATTGTTGGCCTACTTGCCAGATCTTCGTTGACTCCCTTGTCTGCTTGTGCTTTCTCTTCTCTCGGACTCTCTTCTTGTGCTTCCTTGTCTTGTCAGTCCTTCCGCTCCAGCTCCAACACCCCCCCCTCTCTCGCGTCTGTCGTCCCTGACAGACCCTTGTTGAGAGGGTTTTTGGATGTAGTATTCGACGACGTCCTGCGCTAAATGATGTTCGGCAATTCGCAACCCTTTAGCCAAATCTGTTAGAAGAGCATCCCAGTCTACCGGCCCAGGAACCTCTGGATGTGGCATACGTAGCTTCTCGGAGTGGAGAGCTTGTTCCACTGCAAACAACTGCAAGAGATGGGATGGTCTGGGAATGAATATCTCGGAATGATATTCCCAGAATCCCGTGACAAACATCTCTTCAAACGTTTGTTTGAAGCAGGCCGGTAGATATTTGATACGAGCGTGCCATGCATACACAACATTGATCGATGGAGTCGTGCTCATGTCGTATACAAGGTCCTGGTTCCCTTCATTGAATCCTAGTGCTGAGAGATGCGGTTCCTTGACATTTTTGAAGGTCCTAAAGGTGACCAGCATAAGTTCGAAAATTTTCAGGCACATCTGAGTCATGATATCAGGAACATTCTTGAAACGGACCCCCCAATGTCGGATCGTTGAAATCATATAGCCAATTGTAGGTGCGCCTTTAGGGGGTGCGAAGTACACGTAATTTAGCCACTTCTCACATCCTTTGATCGTCAGCACTGTATGTGTGTACTCCGGCCAGGATCTCCTTCGAAACACAGGGCAATAACATGGATTATATTTGATGTACAATGGCATGTTGTTCCATGTTCTTACCATTTCCGGGTAGGTTTCGAGCAGCCGAATTCTCCATGTTGGTTGGCGGATATGTCCTTGCTTGGCACTCTCTGGGATGTCATCGGGTGCAAATTGGGTGGCAGAGGTGGGTTCCCTGGAGGTGTGGCGCTTGATCTCCGCATTATAATCCGCCATTAGCACGCAAAAAGGTACATACAGATCATCCGATGGGCCGATCCACCTATGGTGGGAAAGATTCTGAAAATAATCAGATTTTATTACCACCTCCTCCAATTTTGACATCAAGGCGATTTGGACTGCCACCCTGTCGTCATGTGTCGTGGCTACTTTCTCTAACTTTTGCATCCATTCCGGTGCCTCAATCTCAATCGTGTCCATGCCCTGTTCTGTGCGCTTACCGCCTGGTGTTGGCATTGGTACATAGGGATCCTCAAATGTTTCTTCTACCTCAATTGGCACCAGGTCGTCAGGCTCGGGGTCTACCAGAGGGGAGGGCTGACGCTCATATTGCATAACCTTGCTGCGTAATTCCTCAAGTTCGGCCCGGAGTTTAATGATCTCTTCAGCTGTTTCTTCTGCGGTTATGCTCGGGCTGGGTTCTGTCTGTCGAGTGGCCAACTGTCTTCGTAACTCATCTCTTTCTTTTTCTAAAGCGGCATGGGCCTCCATTAAGTCTGCATGAGTTTCTAACACCACCTGCATATTCTCAGAGGGTATCGCCTTGAATCGTTCTGGGTCAATCTCTTGTGGGGAACCCTCCATGGCCGCTTCCAGGTTTTCTTCGTTCTGTTTCTGTAATCTCTTATTCTCTTCTAACGCAGTCGACATATGCTTGCGGAGGAGGCCTAAGTTCCGTCGAAGTTTCAGGTTTTCCGTGATCTGAGAATGGAGCAGCTCGTCCATATGTCGTCGTTCTTCATCATCTGTTTGAGGTGGGTTGGCTTCTAATTGTGCGTATTGCTCTTGTAATGTCACGTGCTTCTGTTCTAATTGCCGCTTCTGCTCTTCAAGATCCCTACATCTTGCTTGGAGATCCTCGTGGCTTCGGAAGAGCCTTGTATGTTGGTCGTCCAAGTGTTGGTAATGTTGCTGGAGTTGGGCCATGCATTGATGCATATTATTAAATAAGTTACCGAGAGGAATAGTATTGAATGCAGAGGGGTAGGGAAAGGGAAAGGGGGTTGTGAATGCAGTACTGGGGACAGGTGAGGGGGGAGGTGGGGGAATGGGAGATTGTGGGTAAATGGGGGATGGGAGAGGTGCAGAGGTGGGTGATACCTCCATGAAAGTGGGGTTCGTGGTGGGAGTGACTGTGAACATGGGGATTGTGGTAGCGGTGAGGGTTGTGAATGTGTATAGAGGTGTGTGTAATTGTGAACTTCTAGGAAGTGTGCTCGGGGTGGTGAGGTGTACCGTGGCTGTAGTTAGACTTATGTTTTCAGTGGGAGTAGAGTGTGTGGGTTGGCTGATGGTTTGTGCGTTGGTGTGTGTAGTGGTTTCAGAGGTGGTGACAGTGGAGGTTACAGTGGTAGAGGGAGGTGAGTGAGGTCGATGTGGGGGAGAAGGTGGCAAGGGAGGTGATGGGGGTGCACTCGATGTGTGGGCTTCCTCGGTGTCGTGAACTGTGTGTGCCGTGCCAGTGGTTGTGGGGGTGCCTTGTGGTCCTGATCCTAATACATTCATTTGTTTTCCCGTTCGTGGGGGGCGTCTTCCATATCTTCTCTCTGTTCTTCGTGAGTGCACTAGTGCGGTATGCACCGTTTCTGGTACTCCTAAAGCATCTGATATCATTTCCAAGGTGGCACGGTATTGCTCGTCCATACCTTCCTCCACCAGAATCTGGTTCATGAGAGCTTTACTCGCAGCTAATGAGAGCCTGTGTTGCTCTTGAACTCGGTTCATTGTATCGTAAAGCTTCTTTAATGCGCTAGTGTAGGCGGGGGCACCTTCCAGTACTTGTAGGGCTTCTGGATCATACTCTTGTTCTTCTGCTTCTGAGTGTCCGCCCTGTGTCTCCCCATGAGCTTCTTCTTCAGTGTCCACGTTGACTACGTCTGGTTGGCTGGGCTGTGCTTGGTCTGGGGCAGTTTGCTGTCCACTGGCTTGCTCTTCTTCAACTTCTGCATTTACAGCTTCTATGATTCTTGCAACTTCTTCGTCCGTTAAATCCTCCAGAATGAACCCATGCGGGAATTCCAGATCAGTCGGTACGGGTGGGAATACAAGATTAGGGCCATCTATGCTGTGCCTGGGTAGCCTGATAGTAAATGGTTGCACTCGTCGGGGGAGTCTTGGGGTGGTCTCAGGCGTCAGGGTTGCTCCGCGAGCTTGTGCACAAGGCATCTGGATGGCGCCTCTCATCTTCTTTGAGGGAGGCCCTACGGCTGACAATCGTCGTTGAAACTCCTGTGCTCTGGACCAGATCAGAGCCCTCTACACCGGTACATCATATGCGAGACATCTGTATACAATTCTTGTGAGTGCGCAGCAACCATACAACACAGATTTTTGCTTCTTATACCATCTCTGATGAGCCATATGAATCTGGTCGATAATCCAGTGGGGCATATTGATGGTTAACTCAAAAGCATCCGCCAGGTAGAGGCTAAACCAGATCTTTTTGGGAGGCATTGTGAACCTCTCCTGCGCGGGGAAGGCGAAATGTTGCATGACCATACGTAAGTGGATGGCGATCGTGGGTGTCATTGCAACCATGTCCTTCAACTTCGTCAGATTCCTATTCTTCATGTTGTCTGGAACCATTGTCTCTTTCTCTGTCGGAATGTGCATACCCTGCATGTCGAGTGCTTCTCTCACCAGATTGATAGTTAAGCGGAAACGCTTCAGCTCGTTGCCCCTTGTGAGTGATGGGAGCACAAAGGAGCTGTATCCTTTCTTGTCTTTGCTGGGGGTGAGGGTGCTAATTAGATATGAGCATCTTAGGAAATCCGGCTTTGGTAGTTGGGACTTGAAGTAGTCATAAAGCCCTGCCTTCTTCCAGATCGGCTTCAGTCCTTCGTTATTCTGTAGCCTTTCAAATTCCCTGGTAAAGAAATGGTATCTGCCCCATCGTCCATTGAATTCGACTTCGGACTCCCACATATACGTGCCTTCACCCAGGGGGCCAGCAACGTCACTGAACCAATGTGAGGTTTTGCCCACCGGCATTGTGTGTCCCTGCGGAGGATTCTGAATTGGTATGGCGTGCAATGCCCGTAATGCCGCTGGTCTTTCCTTTAACTCCTCCTCGACTGGAAGACTTTCGATGTCCACCACTTGTGGGCTGGAGCCTGCCTAGGAGCTAGTTCCTACTGTATCTGCCATCTTACTTCTTGCTATCTGTCTCTGTGAGAATATACAAACAGGTGTTAATATTGTACAGGACAGGGGAGGACCGTTGTTGTTCCCATCACAATATTAACATGAGGGTCGGGAACGAATAATGGGTTAGTAAGTGTTCGGTGCACGTGTGTGTAGTTAATGCTTGGGTAGTCCTAGGAGACTAATGAAGTTAGTAAGTGGGGATGAATTTACAAATTGGGGTCGGGGGTTTATTACAGGTCTTAGGCTGCCAAATGCAGTGGATGCGCTTGGCTTTCGGTTTCGTAGAGACTCGAGAGAGCTTTCTCGGTGTCGCAGGTTGAAAATGGGACCTTTTAGGGACCCATTTACACGTGATTACATGCGCGCCCTTGGGTCTTGGTGTGTTCTTGAGTGTTGAGAACGAGTGAGTACTGGCAGTATGCGTAGCTGCGTTATGCTGTTTAGGTCGTGGCCTCGGCGTAGCTACTTGTGCCCGCAAGCAAGCCTTAGGCACCCAAATTTGTCTTGATTGTGGGCTAGCCTTCATCGACTTCTTGGGCACCCAAATAGATTTCACGTTATCAGGAGAATATCTGCAAGACTTCTTATTAATGTCATGTTGTTGGTTATTAATGAGAAACTTCGCCCTTGTAGTTGACGATGGTGCAACCGGTTGTTCGCCTTTCCGCACCCACACATGGTTTATTTTCTGGGACCTTCTGCTGCGCAGGTACTTTTGATCTCGGACATAGGTAGTACTCTGCTTCTTCTGCCTTTGATCCACCTTGGGTTGCAGCCTCCTTCTGGCCTTTGGAAAAGAAGGGAGTTCCGTTGCATTCCTGACTCCTTTTTTGCGAATATCATTCCTCTGCAACACATAGTTTTGGACAAGAACAGCATGGTCATCTTCATGTGTACCCCTGGAAGGACCAGGAGTCTGTGCCTTTCCTAGTTCCTTGAGTGCTCCATTGTCTAATTCTACTGTAACTCGACTATGATTGACCCAAACCTGGAGAAGTCCACTTCTTAGGTTTAGATTGACTGCTTGGTCATAGATCCAATCTTGACCCAAGACGAGAGGTTCAGTGAGATCCTCATCTTGACACACCAGTACTTTAACAGTCATTCTCTCATCATGAATGTAGAGGGGAAGTTCCACCTCGCCCATGCAAGGGGTTTCCACGCCTCCCAATCCTATGAGATATGCTTCCACAGGATTGACAGGTAACTTTAACTCTTGACAGTAAGACACTCTAACAGCACTAGTGGCTGCGCCTGAGTCAATCAAGGCTCTTACGTTCCTTGCACTCTTTCCTTGTCCTATATCTAGGGTTATGAAAGGACGTCTATCAATTATTCTATGCGAGCTTGTTCCTGCAACTTCACACATGGCTAGAGGATATCCTTGATCTGTATAGTCATTCGTTCTAGGCTGATCTCTACCTTGCCTTCGTAACTTCATCCTTCTGATGCGTTCTAAAGCTTCTGCTTGAGCTTCTTCTCTAATTCGCTTTTCTTCCTCTTTGCGTTTCTTAGCAGTGTTGAGTCGGCTAAGCATTTCCTCTGTGAGGGGTTCTTGATACAACTTGACTCTGCAACTGCTGATATAGTTAGGGAGAACATCACCATCTAATGTGGCCAGTTGTACTGCTCCACTCGTGGAGATCCTATTGATGATCATAGGTCCGTAGCCTCTCTTTTCTAGTTTCCTCGCATGTTGTTTTAGTGTATAGACTAAGACTAGATCTCCTGCTTTCAAGCCTTTATCCTTCACATGGGCATCAAAGTATGCCTTCTGTCTCTTCTTGGCTGCATATATCCCTGCGGCGGCTCTCAGTCTTGTTTCTCCTAATCGTTCAAGGTCAAAGATCCTAAAGGAGAGCTCATGACCTGTCCATTCATACTCTTGTGCTACTCTCAATGTAGGGATCAAGAAGTCCAAGGGTAGCACAGCGTTTTGGCCAAATACCCTCTGAAAGGGGGTGGCTTGGAGTACCGTTTTGTAGGCCACTCGGTATGCCCAAACAGCATGGTGTAGCTGTTTGTCCCAATCAGAGTGTTTTGTGTTCACTAATTTCGTCAGTACATTGCATAAGATCTTATTAGTGCTCTCAGCTTGTCCATTAGCTTGAGGGTGATAAGGGGCAAACTTCTTGTGTATTACCAAGAATTCTTGGATTAGATTTTCAATCACTTCGTTCAAGAAATGAGTGCCTCTATCACTTACAAGCTCTATAGGTAGCCCGTATCTTGTGAATACATTCTCAAACAAGAATTTGGCAGTGGTTTGAGCATCGTTCTTTGTCGTAACCTTGACCTCTACCCACTTAGTTAGATAGTCTGTTGCAACAATGATGTATTCCGCATGAGAACCCTTAGCTGGGGGATTAATAGGACCTACGAAGTCTATTCCCCACTTAGAGAATGCACGTCCACCCATCATAGGTTTCAATGGCATCTCATCTTTGCGTATAGGATATTGAGTCCTCTGACAGACATCACACCGTTTCACATAGGTATGTGCATCCATGTGAAGGGTAGGCCACCAGAAGCCCGCAAATAGTATTGCCTTGATCACCCGATCCGGTCCAAAGTGTCCTCCTGCTACACCTTGGTGAGCATTTTCTAAGATCTTCAGATATTCACTTTCGTGGACACATAGTCTCAGGTAACCATCTTTACCGCGTTTGTATAGATTATCACCAATGAGTGAGTAATCCAGGGCTTCTTGTTCTAAACTCCTTTTCCTAGCTAGAGTCATGTCTGGAGGGAATGTGTTTGTCCGCAAGAATGATACTAGAGGTTCACTCCAATCTGGCACAATGGATACTTGATACAGAGTGGCGTGTTCCACTGGTGGTTTAGTGCAACAGATTGGGCATTCCTTGCACAACTTTTGGACATCAGCTTCCATAGTTGGCCAATGCACTCCGAATCTCTTTAGAGTCTGTAAAGTTCGTTGCTTTGAATGGTGTTGCTCTAGAGCACCTACATGTGCTAATTGCAACCATTTAGCGTACTCATCCTCTTCTACGCAACAAGCCAAGATCCCTTGATCTGTGTGCTTGTACATACTTCCGGCCATGATGTGGTACTTTTGGCCTTTTACAACCTCTCTATTTCGTGTGTTTACCACTGGATGGTTGGGCCCGTACGTCAATACTGGCACCAATGGGTTAGCCCACTGCGGTATAACTTCCAAATTAAACAAGTAAGCATCAGGAAGGTCATCTGACACTCCTTGTGGGGCCTCTCCTGATGTGAGCCTAGAGAGGTGATCTGCTCTCAAGTGAGTCCTCCCTTTCCTTACCACAACCTCAAAATCATATTCCATTAGCAAGAGAAACCATCTCACTAATCTTCCTGTATTGCAAGGCTTGTTTACGAGGTATAGCAATGCTTGATGATCCGTAAAAAATTTAAACTTATTTGCAAGCAAATAGTGTCTAAATTTCTTGACTGCATATACCATGCCTAATCCTTCGCGCTCTGTAGTGGTGTAATTCCGTTCAGCCGCATTCAATTGTCTACTGGCATAGGCAATTGGAAGATCCATATTACCTTCACCAGTGGGTTGTGCAAGCACACATCCAATAGCATAATTGGATGCATCAACATGAACATGGAATGGCTTATTCCAATCTGGTGTGGTCAAGATTGGTGCTGAACATAATCTTCGTTTAAGCTCCTGGAAGGAATTCTCACATTCATCCGTCCACTCAAAGTTAGTCAGAAGTCCGTACATGGGCTTTGCAATGACAGCATACATGTGTATAAATCGTCGGTAATAGCCACAATGCCCCATGAAAGCTTGGACTTCCTTGACATTCTTTGGCCTAGGTAGCTCTGCTATGGCTCTCACTTTTTCTTCGTCGGTAGATATGCCGTTCTTTGACACTATGTGTCCTAGAATCTTGCCTTGCCTGACCATAAAAACGCACTTTTCTGGGTTCAGGCAGACTTGATATTCTCTACATTTGTCAAAGATTTGTCTGAGTTCAGGAATATGGGTTTGTCTCATATTGGAATGAGCACAAAGATCATCAACATAGACTTCTAAACTCTTCCTTAGGAACTCCTTAAACACATGGCACATCAGCCTCTGGAAGGTGGCTGGTGCATTGGTAAGCCCAAATGGCATTACTCTAAAAGCGAAAATGCCCCATTCTGTGGCAAAGGCTGTCTTATGTTGATCCTCTGGAGCTATGGCTACTTGATTGTAGCCAGAAAATCCATCAAGGAAGCTGTACACTTCCTTGCCTGCCACTCTTTCTAAGAGATGTTCTGTGATGGGAAGCGGGTAGTTATCTCGAATTGTGGCTGCATTAACCTTTTTCAAGTTAATGCACACACGCAGCTTGCCATTCTTCTTGGGCACCACTACGATGGGGGATACCCATTCAGTGTGCTCAATTTCATAAATAAATCCAGCTTCAACAAATCTATCTATCTCTTCTTTGATCTTAGCAGCGTAATTATCGTTATATGTATAGGGCTTTTGCTTAGAGGGTTTAGCATCTGAGGTCATGGGAATAGTGTGTGAGCATATATCGGGGTCAACCCCTTTCAAATCCTTGTAACTCCAAGCGAATACATCTCTGTGTTCTCTTAGCAAGGCAATCAATTCGTGCTCTTCTTCTTCTGTGAGGTCATGGCCTATATACGTGCATCTCTCCTCTCCTTCTTCCATGGCCACTACTATTTTCTTGGTGGTTTCTTTGTTATCATAGGCCTCTCCTACCTGTGCCTCTCGTTTAGGCATTCTTATCATGACTCTCCTGTCATCTATCTCATACTTCTTAAAATTTTCTGGGACCTCAAACAAAGATTCTTCCTCTTCCGGTGAGGCTTCTCTCTTCTTTCGTTTCTTTCCTTCTTCCTTCGGAGTCACATGTGTTGCTAATCTTATATCATTTGTAAGCTCTCCATGCCTCTGGGGTTGAAATTCTACTTCATGGAAATATTCTTCGTCTGATGCAAATGGTGGGTCCATAATGATTGACTCTAGATCGGAGTCACTTGCATCCTCAAATGCATCAGGGCTAGGTTCGCATTCTTCTAGAACTGTCTCTCCCATGATTGGCTCTATGGAGAAGACTGAAATGTCATAGCCATCCTCATCACAGTGAGGTGTCCATTGTTCTTCATTGATGGCTACGTCCATTGTTGCTAAGATTTCTGCCCAGCCATGGGGTTCGAATTCCTCGTCAGGAAAGACTACAGGTGCATAGACTGGGTCTTGAATGGGTCTATGAGTTTCGTTTGCACCTATTTCTCTGGCCTTTTCTCTCTTCTCTTCTTCCACTGCTACTTTGCACATCCATAAGTGAGTGTCTTCATGCATCCATGAGGATCCAGACCCTATGGAATGCACCGATTCCGAATCATCTTTGGCTCTATGGATGGGATTCCATTGGATAGGAGGGACATCTCTATGAGAATAATCCTTGAGATTGACTTTGGTCGTAACACCCAAGTGTTGCAAATACAAGGAGTTGGTTCCCCAATCCTGTACCACTTGCAACTGTCGCATAAATGGTCTTCCCAAAATCATCTCATAGGCATGATTTTTGCTAAAGTCACATATAGCAAAGCTATGCTCAAACTCAACACCACAAGTGGTAAGAGTTATGCCTTCTAGCAATCCTAGGGGTCTCTCTATGTGACCATCGGCCATTTGCAATTTCATTCTCGTTGGCCTGAGTGCTGGCTTGCCCCAACGCTTCCATAGGGAAGTGGTGGCAATTGCAACTCCTGCACCTGAGTCCAAAATTGCCTTAGTGGTGTAGTCCTGGTAGGTAATGGGAAGATAGGTGTTCCCTTCTTCACCTTCACACATATCTCCTATCTTGTCCAAGGGAATCTCTGGCACTGTCCTATGGGATCCTACCCGGGAACGTGGTTTTGCAACTTCAGTTACTTGACTAGCTACATATTTTCGTGCTTTTGGTCTATCCCTAGGCAGTTCTTCCAAAGTGAGATCTCGATGCTCCTTGGTGTTCGTTACTACCTCCGTGTTCCTTGGTATGACTGAGTCGTCGTTCCTTACCATGACTGTGGGTGCTCTCATACACGTGGACTTTGCTTCCCATGGGCCTGTGAAGTGGGGTAGCTCTTGTATGGAATTAGACTCAAAGTCCAATCTCTCGTGAGACTGAGCACTCTCCTGTTCCGCGTAAATAGATGGGATGTCTTGTGGGAATTGATCGTGTGCATCGTCCACAAGTTCAAAAGGAGGGGCGACCTCACTTTCGTTATCCCATTTATCTTCTTGAATCTCTCGTAGGAAGTCTGGTGCAAACCGATTCATCGAAGAAGAAGTGTCTGGCTCCGTGGAATTAGGCACATAAGCAACCTGGGAAGGAGGGCTTATTCTATCATTGGCTCTCTCCTTGTTCTCATAGATGGCTGGAGCACAAGCTTCTTGGGAAGGATTTCTTATTCTATTACTCTTCCTAGCAGGCTCATACGCTCCTTGAGAAGGAATGTAGGCAACCTGTGGAGGTACGCAAGCTTTCGAGGGAGGCTCATGTGCTTTTTTGGGGGGAAGATAAGCTTCTTGAGGAGGCGCGTGGGCTTCCTGAAGAGGCTGGCTTATCCGTTCTCTTGCCCTATCCTTTCTTTGAGGGGCAGGTTCCTTTTCTGATTGTGCAATTAGCCTCTCTATTCTTTCTAGCAGTCCGTCAAAGTGTAACTGCGTTTTAGCTGAGCTAGAGATGTTAAAGAGGCGGCTAGCTTCAAACATGGCTTGAGCCAATTCCACCATCTTAGCACAAATTTTAGTTCGTTCAAGCTCTAGCTCGGCTCTGGGGTAGCATTTTTCATGATCGGTTATGGTTGGCCCTTCTTGGATTCTGGCCTGATATGCTTTAAGCATCATATTAAGGTCTTCGGGAGTGGGATCTGCTAGGACCGATCCTACTCTAGGGGGTGGTGGGATTTGATGAGGTGGTGGGGGAGGTGGTGGGTCGGATGGAGATGGGAGTGGTGATGGTGGAGTAGTGTGAGAGGGAGTTTGAGTTGTGAGTTCGGTTATTCTGGCTCTTGTTTCCCTTACGCTTTCCTCGAGTTCACTCATCTTTTTAGCCCATTGTCTTTTCATTCTTTCTCGAGTATCTTTCCACGCTCTAGTCCTTTTCTTTGCCACGCTCTCGGTTTCACTAGCCTCTGGGCCCTTTTCCTGGCTTGCCTCTTGGTTTTGCTGCAATGCCTGAGCTCTAGTGACTACCTGTACTGGTGCAGTGGAAGTGACACTTCCTGAGGCGTCTACCACTAACCCAACAACGTTGATAGGGGTGATTTTTGGCATATTATTGGGGTTCTTTGGGCAATCTCGTAAAAGATGCTCTTTTCCACAATCTTGGCAAAAGCCTTGGATCGTCACGGACTGATTTTGTGTAGGTGGAGATAAGGGACAATCACGAATGAAGTGATCTCCCTGACATCGATAGCATGGTCCTCTAGGAAATGGTGGTCGTACCTGCCTAGGTTGAGGCCTAGGGTTGGGGTTTGCATACATGACATTTGTGTAGTCTGACTCCCAACTAGGTTCACTCGGTTCTTCACTATAGTAGGACTCACCATGTTCTGGAGACTGCATGTAGTAAGCCTGGGGACTATCGACATTTGTAGAATCAAAGCTATGGTCACTCGGGTCACTTTCTGAGATCAATGGGGTTACTGGTACTATGGCCCTATTCAGGTTTTCTTCTGCAACAGCATACTTTACTGGAATCATGTTAGCGGGGTTTGGAGGCTGTTGAGCTAGCACCGGTTGGGGTCTCTATTGGGCCTGATATGGTTGCTGATAGGGTTGCTGTGGCCTGCCATATGGCTGTGGAGGGTACTGGTTCTGGTATCTGCCTTGTTGGTAGGGCTGAGGGTAGGGTTGCCTAACTGCCTGCTTGTTGTATGGGCAATCTTGTGCGGTGTGATTGGTGTATCGCCGTTCTATGGTGCAGTACTGGCTACTAGGACTAACTTGGGGTTGAGCCATAATGAAACAGACGTTCGCCATGTGGTCGCCACCACACGTATAGCATCTTTTCATAGGAGCAAACCTCAGAATTTGTTTGCTAGAGACGCCTAGTTTTTGTGCCACTTTCTCTGCGAGTTCCTCAATCGACGTGGATTGCGTGGAAGAGTGACTAGAAACACTATCTGAATCTTTGTAGATTTTGGAAAGCTCTAGCTCTTCCCCTAGGTTATCTTCAATGTCAATGCACATGCGTACACACTCTTCTATAGTCCTAGGGTCCTTCAGATACACATAGGATCTCAATTTCGTACTCAGAATTCCATCAAGGAATAAGGCTACTTGTTTAGCAGATGTGGGTAGCTCCGAAATAGGGCACCTTTCAAGATATTGTCTAAATCTTCTTCCGGCCAATCTGACAGTCTCTTGGGGGGTCTGTTTGAAGCTGTGAATCAATGAGGAGGTATTGTGTCTTATGCCGCTCTTAGAGAACTCTACAATGAAAGCCTCTAGGAGTTGGTCTATGCACCTGAACTGCCGCTCATCCAATGGTTGAAACCATGTAAGTGCCGTGTTCCTCAGGGTTAGACCGAAGGCATTGTACTGCGTGAATAGATCCTCAACTTGTTCAGCTCTCAAGACTTGCTTGAACTCCGCCACATGATCATAGGGATCTCCTGTGCCGTCAAAGTAATTCTTCATGGACTTAACTAGCTGGGTGGGTCTCAAAGTTCTTGTGTGCTCTCTAGGCCTCGGCAGAGGGAATCCATCTACATTTCTTTGGTTCCTGTGGGCTCTAAGCATCTCAGGTTCTACCCTATTCGTCTCCGTTCTCGTTCTTTCTCTGCCCACTAGGTTGGCAAAACTTACTTCTGGTCTATCTCTACTTCTGTCTCTTTGCGTACCATGAGCTTGGGAAGTTCCAGCCCCAGGGTGACCATAGGATACATTTGATCTTGGTTGGGGGAAAATAAATTCACCCTTCCAAGTGTAAGCATGCCTATCATTTTCTGTCACCACAAAGATCTGTTTCGAAGTGTGATCTAAGTAGGTCACTCTACCTGGGCTATCCGGATCCTTAAACTCATAGATCATGATATTTCCTATATCAGTTGGCTGATTGGATTTATACCTCCAAAAAGCTTCGTCAGTTTCTCGATTGAGGAGCAACTCTATGCTCTTGTTGTCTTGGGGAACCCACTCAGGTGTGATAATCCTAGTGAGAACTGATTTACCTCGAGGGGTTCTAGGTTCTGCACCCATGTTCCCTTGTTCCAAGTCACCTAAGTCCGCTTTTGAGATTACATTCCCAAATTCATCTGTCCTGTTTGGGTGACTGGTGACTACGTACATGGTTCCTTCTTTGTCCAGGTATGCACCGTTTTCAAACTTGACAGCTGGATGCTCTAGTCCTATGGATTGATCAGGATTTTTAATCTGGACCACGGATCTTCCTAGGCCGTCCTCATAGATGCTAGCACCTAATCGGTTGGTCCTAAGGTACTCCAGCTGTGTTTTGTAAGGGCCTTCTACCCTGTACAAGTAAGGCACTCCTGAACTTCCTGTTGGTCTGTCCATGCCTTGAGACATCTCTGACTCACTGGTCTCAGAGCTAGGGTAGTACGAGTGGTGGCTCAACTGCTGGGCCCAAGACCTAGCAGTGTGGTTGACACTAGCCTCTGAAGATCTAAGGCTTTGTCTCTCCCTTACTAGATGTCGTCCTGATCTAAGGTTCATATGCCTAACTAAGTAGCCCAATTCTTTGCCCAGAGTACAACCTCGTTGCTGATCACTTGTATCAGTCACTTGATTCTTTTTAGTTATTTCTCGTGTTTAAGTTCTTGTCTGATATTTCATCGTCAGGAATACTTGAATGTTCTTCGTACTTTCAGGTTGATCGTTCCACGTTAGGTCCTTTTCCTTTATGTTATCGACAGTACAGAGATCATGTTTTTATCTTGAACTTGAGTTTTTAGGTAGTCTTCAACTTGATAACTGCCTACCGTCGCCCTGGCTGACTCCTACCTCTAATCGTTCTTAGCCTAGGCTATGAATTGACAGAGGGGGTTCAAAGTTTCCAACCTTTGGTTTCCTGCTCGGTTGCCCTTGAGTGCCCAGGAAGTGTGTTCCCAAGCTTGCACTTACACTTGCTCAAAACGCCTTGCGATGCTCTCAATAGATCTGCAAGAGTTCCAAAGTTAGCTCAAGACTTAAACTCCAAAGACAGAACCAATGATTTTCATTCAGGTAGCACCACACCAATTTTCACTATGATTTTTTTTGGAAAATAATTCTAGAGATCCCTGACTTTGATCCCCCTGGGTATGGTCCACTTCAAAATACCCTATCTGAAAATCAACGCATTATCTTTATAAAAAACAGTTGAGGGCTTGTAGTATATGCCACAAGCTTTCCAACAAGCTCTAGAACACAAAAAATTGACTTCGTATGAAGAAGTTACGACTGATCAGGGTTTAGGGGTTAAACAAGATCCAATCTGGTCGACCGATCCTATGATTTTCTCCAAATCACAAGTGTAGGAACCTCACAAAGATGCTAATTGATTGACTATTTTGCCCCAAAATTATCCCAAAATCAAACCCTAATTTTTTACCGAAAAGCCTGTCAATCGCGATCGACAGGTCTGTCAATCGCGATTGACAGAGGTGTCTGTCGGGGCTGTCAATCGCGATCGACAGAGTCAATCGCGATCGACAGAGTCGATCGTGGCTGTCAATCGCGATCGACACGTTTTCCGGATTTTTCGTCGAGATTTCAGTCAATCGGGGGCCTATCAGTCGCGATGGACACGTGGCTACGCGCAAAAGTCAATCAATCGTGGAATTTCAGTCAATCGCGATCGACGGTATCAATCGCGATTGACAGAGGTGTCAGTCGTGGCTGTCGATCGCGATCGACGGTATCAATCGCGATTGACAGGGTCCTACGTGGCAGTCAGTCGATCGTGGAGGTCTGTCGATCGCGATTGACAGGGTCTGTCGGTCGCGATTGACAGAGGCTGTCGGTCGCGATTGACAGAAAACCTCGGAATTTTTCTACTGTTTTTAATGTTTTAGGATGTGCTCCTTGTGCTTGTGCTAGTGGTGCACTCACTTTTGTGAAAAGCCAAAAATTTCTGTCAGTCGCGATCGACAGAAGCCTGCGACCGCGAGACAGTTTCTTCGAATTTCGTACCTGCGCAAGAAGCTGGGGATGATGATACAGCAAGAACCTGCAATGAAACTCAAGAAACATGCAAAATACGCACACACAATATTGCTCTCTCGCTCTCTCTCACAAGTGAAATGAGGGAAATGAGGTGGAGATGGTGATATGATCAAAACTGAAAATTTTCGCGATGATGGAAATGGAGGTGGGAGATGGTAATGATGATGATGGTGATGAAGATGGTGAAGAAAGTAAAAGAAAATCGATGAGAGTGAAGAAAATACCTACAACTCCAACGCGTCAACTCTACGTCTTACCATCACACGCTCGTCCTCAAAGCTCGATCCCCGGCAACGGCGCCAAAATTTGGTGTAGCTCAATGATGAGTAGCACCTCCTTTAATGTCAATCCGGGAAGACGTGAGGATGGTATGAAGACCTCGAGCAAGTGGCGGCACAAGTGCGTGAGTGAGAAGCACACAAACATGCACACACATACACACACACGCGCACACACGACAAGACAAAGAGAGAGAATCAATGGAGTTCTTTAGATTACTTTCAAAAGCTCTTACAAGTTTGTTTCTATTACAATCTAACCTCAAAAATGAGCTCTCTAGCTCTTTTTATAGTTTTTGGCTAAGTTTTGGCCCTGTCCAGACCTAGTGTCCGGCCTAGTTAAAAATTAGGTTCCAGGGCCCATTTGAGGGCTCAAACGATATCTAAAAAATACGAAAATTGGCAGGTAGATACTTCTAAAGCTCCTCAAGCTCAAGGACTCCTTGTCTTGCACAAAATGGAGCTACAAAAAGATGAAATGATATTTACAATGGTGCTTAGTGATGATAATCACTTTTAATGGGTGTAGAGGTTTTGAAAGATTAAGGTTGCCTTAGTGCTAAATCTGCGTGAATGTTCATAAGTGCTTCTTTCTGAAGAAAATTGTTGGTCTACTTGCCAGATCTTCGTTGACTCCCTTGTCTGCTTGTGCTTTCTCTTCTCTCGGACTCTCTTCTTGTGCTTCCTTGTCTTGTCAGTCCTTCCGCTCCAGCTCCAACAGTCTTGCTTCGTTGTATTCCTCCACATGAGGTAAACTCGGTTATCTCTATGGCACATTCAATACCTTCCGGTGGACATTTTGTAGGAGATTTAACACACCGAAAAATTTTGCAAAGTGGGCTCTGGTGGCCTATTATGTACAAAGATGTGACTCAGTTTGTGATGCAGTGTGACAATTATCAATGATCTGGCCAGCCATTACAACGCCATTTCTTTCCTCTACAACCTGTATTACCTTTGGAACCTTTTCAAAAATGGGGTCTTGATTTTATTGGACCAATCACACCTCCAGCAATCCTTAGCAACAATCGCTACATTCTGACATGTACAGATTACGTTACCTGATGGGCAGAAGCTTGGGCCCTGCGGTCCGCTACAGCTATTTTGGTGGCCAAATGCCTGATGAAGGACGTATTCCCATGCTATGGATTGCCTCTGGAACTTGTGACAGATCAAGGAACACACTTTGTTAACAATTTAATGCGAGTGCTCACACACACTTTTCAGATTCTGCATAAATTCAGTTCACCGTATTATCCTCGTGCTAATGGCTTAGCTGAGAGTAAAAACAAAACTTTGTTGAATATGCTTCGTAAACTGATTGTGGAATCACCAGAAAGATGGGATCAGTTACTACCTACAGTATTATGGGCATACCGAACTACATACAAAGTAGCAACCGGACTGACTCCTTTCAAGCTTTCTTATGGGCTGGAAGCAATAGCGCCAATGGAACTTGTAGTACCCAGCTTACGTGTGGCTATCACTCAAAAACTGTTACCAGAAGACTCTTTGTCATTTCGGTTCGACACACTCAGAGACTTGGATGAACATCGCTGGGAAAGTTTTATGACCCTTCAAGAAGTTCAGTTGCAGCAAGCTTGTACTCATGATAGATATCTCAAAACTCCGGTTTCTATGGTGGGAGAGCTTGTGTTATTTTATAAATGCTAAATCAAATCATGTGGCTGGAAAATTCAAATTACGGTGGTTCGGTCCTTACTGAATTAGTGAACAAGTGGGCCCGACTACTTTTCGGTTGACTACATTGATCGGAGTTCCTCTTCCTAAAGTGATCAATGGTTCTAAGTTACGGCCATATCGTCAAGCACCTGATTCTCGTTGACGTGTTCTTTGTGTTTCCGCGTGTTATTTACTTTCTTTTTTGTTTTTGCGTGATTAATTAAATAATTCTATAAATATCCTCGTTTTGATATCTAATTATGATCAACAGCTGCCCTGCATTATCGATTCTGCACATGCATGCACGCCATAGTTATGAAGATTATCATCTCAACATCGCGCGATGATTAACAATTTCGATCACCTCCCATTATCGAGTATCTACTTAATCTTCTTCTTTTTGCTGTTAATCGCTATTATGTCTGCGTGTTTTGTGTGTTTTGTGCTTTCTGTAATCACTATGTATTCGTGCTACTTTGCGTACGGATCATGGAAGCTTTAGCAAATTTTGCTACCTTTTGTGATGGACTCCCTCAGGACGTGAGTGAATTCTTGCGTGTCCGAGGTTTGTCCAACTTCGTTGAATTGCCCTGGCATTCAATGGAGTTTCATCCATATTATGCTCATATTTTCGCTGCTATTGCCGCCACACCTGCTACGGAGCAGAGTTGGCCTATTACGTGTTTGCCATCTCGTGCCGTAATCACCCTACAGTCATTTGCTGCCGCTTTCCGACTCTCTCTAGAAGGACGAGAGAATGGTCCTAACCTTCCGATCGCTACTATGATTGAATTGTTCCCCAGGCACTCTTCGAATGAGTATGTCATACTATGTCGCCCTGATCCTGAACGGACTGACCTTCAATTTTTAGTAGTCATACTGAACTTACAGAAACGCACTTACGGGATTTCTCGCCCGTTCTACTCGATGATTGACATGGCTGCTAGAAAGCCTGTCAATTTTGCTTCTTACTATTTCCGGTACATTCACCGTGAATGTGTTACGGTCATTAAGCATGTTAACAAAGGTGATCTCCCACGATCACGTCTTCCCACATCTTGACATTTCTCTTTCTTGCCCTCCAAGCAGCGCAACCCCCACCAAGAGCTCCAATTTTGTATCATGAAGAATCTGTCCAGGTGCTCAAAGACAACGAAGAAGATGATGAAAACCTTTTCCAGCTCCTCTGCAGGAAACGCAGAAAGATAAGCACCTCTGAAATTCAAGAACAAGGTTCCGTCGCTGGAAATGAAGAAGAAGGACATGAGGAAGAGACATTCCACGACACGGCCACTTCTATACATGTGGAATCTTCTGGTCAATCCGCTACGGATAAGCAGGAACAAAGTGTTTCTAACATCAACTCTGATGCAGTTTCTTCTCGAGAAGAGTCTCAGCAACAGTCTAAAGAAGACGTGCAAGTCCTTGTTGCAGAAATCTTCGAGGAAGTGATTACGGCCGTGGATACTCTCATTGCCAGTACTGAAGCGAATAAGAAGCAATCGACCGGAACCGCGTTAGTATCCAACACTCTTCTTCCCATTCCTCCACCCATGCCTCCGATTGAGCCCATTGCCCCTGTTCCACCCTTTGTTCCTGAAGAACCTGCCGCTTCATCCTCCTCACCCAATTACTCTCCACCAGATTCCACTCATCTCTTGATAGCCTCTTCATCCCAGCCCATTCCTCCAATCTCCATGTTTACCGAATTAGAATCAATGGGCCGTATGCTCCTCCAGTTTTCCCAACAACTTTCGATGCAACTCAAGGTGATTACGGACAATATCCGACACGAATTACAACACAAAGTGGATGTATTAGAAGCAGATATTATTCCATTGCAAGAGGAAGTGGATGCTGTAAAGGCCAAAAATCATGCTCTACATGTGCAGATTCAACAGCTCCAGGCTCGCATTGCCGAACAAGATTTATTGGTCAACCAAAGAGATGCTGCGTTGGTTGAATTAAGAGCCAAAGATGAGTTAGTAATTGCTGCTGATGTGGAAATTCTTCAGTTAAAACAGTTAGCCCAGGATCGAGAAGATGCCCGTATAGCACTCGGAAATTTGTTAGAAGAAACTAGAGAACAGTTAGATGAAGTCGTGCAGCGAGGACAGGAAATGGCGGATTAAGCCAAACGCACTAATAAAGAACTCCAGAGAACAAATTCTAATTTATTTGAGGCGAATACTGCTCTGAAAAACCAGATGACATTGGTCGCTCAACTTCAGAAGGACGTCTCAGGAACTCGAAGAGAGTGCGATGCTTATTATCAGACCATACAGTATCAATCACACGAATTGGAGAGAAGAGAAAAGTAGCTCAGAGCTCAAGCAGAGCGTTTATCCCGTGTCGATCAACAGATTGCCGATATGAAATTGAGCCGGGATGCGGCACTGGCCAATGACTTTTACCTGTAGGAAGCGTTTTTGCAGACTCAGGCTGAAATATTAATGATTCAAGTAATTGCCGCTAGTTCTGTTCATACATATTCGCAGTTACTTGAACCCGATATTTTAAAGCAAATGCTGGATTCTCTGAAGCAGAAAATTGCCAGAACATTTAAATTAGCTCGAACAATGTATATCCAAGGTATATTCGATGAGCCCTAGATTTTATATACCTGCGGGTTCAAGTCCACCGTGCGTGCGAGTGTAAGCCGCCGGATTGGCAATTGTAAATCTTTTTCTTTTCATATTCCGCACGAACCAAAAGGTCGTTGCATAGAGTTGTATCTATTTATAATCTAATGAAAGGACGCTTCGGTAACGATCAGGAGAATCGCTAGACTGTCTGTCTGGGCGATTGCATTCTGTGAAGTTGCCGTAGCGCATTGTTGTGAAATCTGAGTATTACTATTCTTGTCGCTGTTTGATTACATTAGCTTGTGTTTGGGCAGTTCCTTTAAGTTAGAGAACGTAAGTCTGTATTACGATAATGAATAGCTTCGGTGCTCTGTATTGAGAACGTATTAACCGGAGTGTAATCGGTAAGGTTGTGGAAGAACTAGCAATAGTTTGATTGCAGACAGCAAAACTGTGAGAGAATGAGCCAGAGTCTTGATAAGTAATTCGTATTAACAGAGATTTCTTAACATTAAGATACGGTGATGTGAGTGTGTTGATTGGGAAAATCAAGTATAGGGCCTCTGATTATCAGACCCCTTCCACTCCCAAGAACCCGAAAAGATCTTAAACGCGCCTGTGACGGCAATGCGCGTTTAACATTATGATGCATCTTTGCATTCTAAATGTATGGTTGTGAGTGAGGCTGATTTGGATTGGTTCTTTGATTGTGGTGCTTCAAAGCACATAACATCATGCAAAAGATTTTTTGCATGTTTGAAAGATGCACCCAAAGGAGGACATGTAGTGTGTGCAAACAATGCTTCTTATCCTATCGTTGGAGTAGGAGAAATTGAGCTTACGGCTGCAAATGGAGGTGTGATTCTCTTGAAAAATGCATTGTATGTACCCAGTATCAAGAAGAACTTAATTTCAGTTCCATTGATTGCCAAAGTTGGATTTCATGTACACTTTGTTGATGATAAGTGTATGGTTCATGATTTCAGCAATGGTGATATTATCATGATGTCTGGTACATTATGTAATGGTTTGTATCACATGGATACATACAAAAGGGTTGGCTCCAATGCCTTAATTGCCCATACTTCTTCCATGGCTAAAATGGAGCTTTGGCATGCTTGCTTTGTTCACTTAAACTTCAATAGTTTGCTTTATTTGCAAAAGAAGGACATGGTTATTGATTTGCCAACACTTGAGTCCATTGAAAAGCATGCATGTGAAGGTTGCATTCTTGGAAAAATGCATCGTGCTTCTTTTCCAAAAGATAGTCATACACACAATACAAGAAAATTGCAGTTTGTTCGTAGTGATGTATGTGGTGCCGTCAAGACTCCATCTTTTGGGAAGCATGTATATTTTGTTACCTTAATTGATGATGCTACTCGCCATACATGGGTGTATCCTATGAAAGCAAAGAATGAGGTATTTTCTTGCTTCAAAGCATTTTTAGCTATGGTTGAAAATTTTTCTTCATAAAAGCTTTTGACTCTACACGCAGATGGTGGTGGTGAATACATGTCACATGAGTTTAATACTTTTCTTCTTGAAAGAGGTATTTCACACCAATGTACAGTTCCATATACATCTTAGCAAAATGGTATTGACGAGTGTAAAAATAGAACTCTACTTGAAATGGCATGATGTATAGTTAAAGGAAAGCACCTTCCTGATAAGTTTTGGATGGAAGCATTCATGTGTGAAAACTATGTGTTGAATCACTACCCTACAAAATCATTGAGATTCATCACTCCATATGAGGCTTGGAATGGACATAAGCCTATGCTTAGTCATATGTGTGTGTTTGGTTGTTTGGCATATGCTCTTGTGCCATCACAACAACATCACAAACTTGATGACAAGGCAAAGAAATGTATATTTGTTGGTTATGTGCTGAAAAAAAGGGATATCGTTTGTATCATCCATTGACAAACACAATTATTGTGAGTCGAGGTGTGGTATTTGTTGAAAATTCAATTTTCCCTCTACTTGAATGCAAAAAACAGCCAATGGTTAGCTCACAAGATGTGTTCGATACACTCATGCCTTTGTTCCAAAATGGTGTGCTTGACTATGGCCATGTAGATCAACAAAGTGAGGCTCAAAGGGCTAAAAAATTCCAGCAAAATAGAGCTAAAAATGTAGAGAATTTCCAGCCAAGCATGGCTGAAAATTTTCAACCAAGAAATGTCGAAACTACTGGAAATTTTTGGCCACATATGGCTGAACATTTGTGTCAAAATATGGCTAAAAATGCACGTGAAATTCAGCCCACCATGATATACAAGTTGACAACATATTACATAATGAATGCATGTCTATCAAGAGTGCACAAAGTATGCTAAAGTGGCTGAAACAAACTTTGCAAGACAACAAATTGAGTGCACATTTACTTGGCAGAACAAGATCAAGCTCTCACCATGCATCAAGTAATTTTCTAGATTATTCTCTTATTACAATAGCATGTAATGAAGAGCCACTTAATTTTGACTATGCATGTGACGATCCACAATGGATGAGTACTATGCAATCAGAAATGGATTCAATACATAGGAATGGTACTTGGGAGTTATGTGAATTGCCAAAAGGAAAAAATGTCATTGGTACAAAGTGCGTTTACAAGGTTAAGAGGAAGTTTGATGGTAGCATTGATCACTACAAAGCTAGATTGGTTTCCAAAGGATATGTGCAACAATATGGCATTGACAATGAGGAAACTTTTGATCCTACTTCATGCATGACTACCATTCATATTGTGGTTGCATTGGCTGCCCATTGAGGTTGGATGGTGCATCAGTTGGACATAAAAACAACCTTCTTGAATGGTGATTTGCAAGAAGAGGTCTATGTGAAGTAACCTCCTTGATTTGCTATGTAAGAGAAAGATCATATGGTTTGTTGCTTGCATAAAGCCTTGTATGGTCTCAAGCAAGCTCCACGTGCATGGTATGAAAAAATCCATAAGCACTTGATTGCTCTTGGCTTCACATGTAGTCCAATTGAGAGCATGTTGATGTATGAAACACCACAAGAAATGAATTAATGTGACACTAGAACACCTCTATGGTCACCATTAACTCATTGCCACTCCAAACTTTGAGAAATGATAGCCTAAAGTGAGAACTTTGCTTCTACAGAAATTCCTAGTCACCGAAATGACATACCTTCAGTATTTTGCTAATTTCTCCTAGCTCAAGTATTATTTCTCCATGAAACTTTGTAGGCTAAAACTAGAAGAGTAGAGCTTTCCAACAAGCTATCATATGCATCAAACGGATCTCTAGAGCTCAAGTTATGGCCCTCACAAGATGACCCTGTATGACCTTCCAAAACTGGAAATTTTTCTTGTTTTAGTAATCCTGGTGTCCAAAAATAAAAAATTCGATGCCTGGCATCGAATTTCAGTCCAAGTCGATGCCGGGCATTGACTTTGGGCTTTTTTTGGCTATTTTTCTGCACCAGAAACACTCTATTTTACACACACATGAAGAAGATGACTTATATGCTAGAAGTCGATGTCGGGCATCCATTTTATGCTGGAACTCGATGCCAGGCATCGAGTTGCTCCACAAACTTCATATTTTTAGAAGATTCAACAACAGTTAACACACAGAGAATGAAAAAATGACTTATCAGCCAAGATTCGATGCCAGGCATCGAATTGCTCAGAAAACTTGAACTTTTGAATTCATCACACAGTAGGCAAGCATGGAGATGATGGAGAGAGACTCATACACAGAACTTTACTCAGTTCTTTCTCATAACTATAAAAAACTCAGAAGTTTTACAGTTGCTTTCTCACTCAGAAAAGCCCGACTATACTCAGTCGTATAAAATGAACTCCTACTCTCTTCTTCTCTCTCACTCTATCTCTCTCGCCGCGTCAGTTGATACAAACTAACTTATATAGATTTTCGTATTCTCGTGATTTTAAAAAACTTCTAGAACTAAAGTGAACTATCTTTACAAATATGATACACTTGTGAATTTGTCCCTTCACATAGGCATGGGATTTTCTTCCTAAGATTTGACCTTCAAATATATGTCCAATTAGTGATTGTTTCTCCAACAGCTCCCCCTCAATCATTAATTTGACATTCTCTGTTTCTTCATATCTTCTTCTTTTCTTTTACTCTTGCCATGCTTTTAAATCTGCTGGTCTTCACACCATCCAAGCTCTTTGTCATTATGTCTGCTAACTGATCTTTAGTGGAAATGTACTCCACTTCAATCTCCTTCTCCATTACCTTTTCTCTGAGAAAATGATACTGTATCTCTATGTGCTTTGTCCTTGCATGAAATACTGGATTTGCTGCAAGATAAAGTGAACTCATATTATCTCCATGTATTGTAGGTGTACCTTGATCAATGCCTAAGCTCTTGAAAAAATGTCTGCATCCATATGACTTCCTTAGCTGCTTCCACAAGTCCTTTGTACTCTGCTTCAGTTGATGATAATGCTATTGTATGTTGTTTCTTTGAACACCAACTTACAAGCTTATCACCAATGTATATCATGTAACCATGAGTTGATCTTCTGTCATCTTGATTACCTACCCAATCTGAATCACTATAGGCTCTCTACTTCAAATCTGATGTAAAAGGATAATATAATCCTTCTTTTATAGTTCCTTTGATATATCTAAGAACTCTTTGACCTGCAATCCAATGTGGGTCCTTTGGACAATGCATGAATTGTGACAAAACTCCCACTGCATAACTAAGATCAGGTCTTGTTAGTGTAGCATAAATCAAACTACCCACAAGAGATTGATACTTCCTTATATCTTTGTATTCTGCACCATCATATTTACTGAGCTTGTGATTAACTTCAAGTGGAGTTGAAGCTTCTCTGCAATTTTCCATATCAAACTTCTTCAATAAATTCAGAAGATACCTTTCTTGTGATACATATATGCCATGATCTGTATAAGTAACTTCCATTCCAAGAAAGTATGACAACTTTCCTAGGTCACTGATCTTAAACTCTTTCTCAAGTAATCTCTTTACCATGTAGATTGTACCTTCCTCTGTTCTTCTGATAAGTAGACTTGGGTCTGCTTTTGAACTTTGATATCCAAGATCATTGAGATACTTCACTAGTCTATAGTTCCAAGCTCTTGGAGCTTGCTTCAATCCATACAATGCTCTTCTCAACCTGCAAACAAAATTTGGATACCTGGAATCTATAAATCCTTGAGGTTGTTCCATGTATACCTCATCTGATATGTATCCATTCAAGAATGCATTTTTTATATCCAATTGACTTAGAGTCCATCCTTTTGAAGCTGCAATAGCAATGATTGTCCTTATAGTTGACATCTTAGCTACGGGACTGAATGTCTCATCATAATCTATGCCATAGGTCTAGGCATAGCCTTTCACCACCAATCTAGCTTTGTATCTGTCTATACTTCCATCTGCAAGCTTCTTCACTTTATAAACCCATTTATTTCCAATAACTTTCTTACCATTTGATTTAGGAACAAGTTCCCATGTCTTGTTCTCCTCCAGTGCATTGAACACTTCCTTCATTGCTTCTTCCCATTGCTTCTTACCTTTAGCTTCATCATAGTTCTGAGGTTCTTCATCATCTTTCACCATATATGCATAGTTCTTCTGAGTTATGTAAGAAGTATCATAAGAATACCTTTCTGGTTGTCTTCTAGTTCTGCTTGACCTTCTTGGTTCACATTCTTCATAAGTTTCTGGATACACTTCTTCATCAAATATAGGAGCTTCTTCATTTCTTCTTGTTAATCCACTTCTGGATGTACTTGCTTGCATATAGTCTTCATCTCTATTTACCTGCACAATTGATTTTCCTTTCTCACATCTTCTTACCTCTTCTTCAAATTCTTCAGCTGTATGACTTTGATCTGCATACCAACTTTTCTGTTCATCAAATGTAACATCTCTAGAAACAATAAATTGTTTTGTTAGAGGATTCCACAACCTGTAACCCATCTGCTTTTCATCATAACCAATGAACACATATTTTTCTGCCTTTGGTTCAAGTTTATTCCTAAGTTGTGATGGCACATAAGCATATGCAATTGATCCAAACACTCTACAATGATCTAGTGTTGGTTTCTTACCCCACCAAGCTTCATATGGAGTCATACCATTGAGAGCTGCACATGGTAATCTATTCACAAGATATGTAGCTGTATTTACAGCTTCAGCCCAAAGATAATTTGGACAATTCTTCTCCTTCAACATAGCTCTAGCAAACTCAACCAAAGTCCTGTTCCTTCTTTCTGCTACACCATTTTGTTGTGGTGTATACCTGCAAGTTATTTCTCTCTTAATACCTGCATTCCAAAGATAATCATTGAACTCTTGGGAGAAGTATTCTCCCCCTCCATCAGACCTCAGTCTTTTAAGCTTTTGACCTGTTACTCTCTCTGCATATGCATGAAAATGCTTGAAAGCTCCAAACACTTCTAATCTTTCCTTCAAAACATATAATGTTATCCATCTTGTAGCATCATCAATGAAAAGAACATAATACCTTGAGCTACTGATAGATCCTTCTTTTGTTGGTCCCCATACATTTGTATGAATGAGCTCAAGTACTCCATCATGTTTGAAACCTTTCTTTTGAAATGGTAACCTGTGTGCTTTACCCATTTGACATGCTTCACATTTATAAACCATATGTTGACTTTGCACATTTGGTAATCCTAGTACAGACTGATTAGCAACCATAGCTTTAATTCCTCTTTCATTGAAATGACCTAATCTCTTATGCCAGAGATCAAGTTCTGTAATCACTCCTTCACCATGTGTGAGCAAAGCTTGACCAATGTTCCCTTGCACTCTTAAAGTAAAGAGTCTACCTTCTTTCTTACCAGAGACAATCTGATTATATCCATTCTCTAGATCTTCAACAAATACTCCTTCATTTGTAAACCTGACTTGAAAACCTTTTTCAACTATCTGTCCCACACTAATCAAGTTTTTAGGTATTGTGGGAACATACAAAACATTGGTTAGCAAATCTGCTCCACTCTTGCATTTCACTTTTCCAATTGAATGTACACTGTCTTGTATTATCACCAGTTTGAATTGTGTGACTAGAAATGCCTTTTTCCAATTCTGACATCAATTCTATGTTTCTTGACAAATGATTAGAACATCCAGAGTCAATGTAAAATACCTTTAGATCTTCTTTGTCTGATGTGCTGATTGAGTTCATCATCAATGATGTATGACTTTCATTCTGTGTGTCATTTGCATAGTTGTAGTAGGTGGTGTTGTAGGATTGATTCTGTCCCCAACTTCTTCCTCCACCTCTACCATAGCCTCCTCTTTGACTTTATCTACCTCTTTGGAAATTACTTTGATATCTTCCACCTCGGCCTCTGCTATTGTTGTTTTGATTCTGGTTTGATCCTTGTTGGTTGTGCCAACAGTCATGAGCCAAATGATTACTCAATCCACAGATCCAGCAAGCCTTCTTGTTGTTATTTTGATTACCTCTTCCTCTTCCAAAGCCTCTTGCTCTTCCTCTGCCAGTGCCTTTACCTCTTGCATAATAAACTTGAGAACTCGACTCCTCTTCATCCTTTGCTTTACCTTTATCTCCTTTCTTCTTGTTCTTCATGTACATTGCAGAACTTTGTCCTTTATCTCCATCTCCCTTCAAGTCTTGCTCATATGTGAGCATCAAACCAAGCAACTGGTTCAAATCTGGAACATAATGATTTAATGAAAGTTCTGTTGATAAGACAAAAGGTTTCCACCTTTCATCTCCTCTCAAACCTGCAAGTAATTGAGCAATCAATCTGTGATCTTCAACATCTTCATCTATGGATCCAAGACTATCTGCTAGATCCTTCATCTTAGTGACATAATCACTAAAGGTTTGACTTGGCTTCTTCTTGAATGTTGTAAACTCTGACCATAGACTTGCTTTCCGTGCTTTAGTAGTACTTTGGAAATGATACTCCAATGCATTCCATATATCTTCAGATGATTCCAATACTCTGATGTGTGGTAGCAAATGATCAGAGATTGTATTGTAAATGTAAGCTTTTGCACTTGCATCCTTCTTCTGCCAATGCTTTAAAGCATCTAGTTCTTCTTTCTTTGGTCAGCTTTCATCTTCGAATACTGGCTTCTCTTCTTCACCTGTAACATATATCATGAGATCCTTACTCATAAGTAAGGCTTCCATTCTCATTACCCATGCGGGGTAATTATCTCTGTCCAGTTTGTCAATGGAAATATGATCTGCCATAGTTCTTTCCTTCTGCTGCAACCTGTGAGCTTAAAGAATAAAGGATAATACCTTTTGAAGTTCTTTGTGTATGAGGATACTTTTGAAGTAACCTTTTGATGCCTTGTGTCTTCAAATGCTTCACCTTTCAAACTTTAATGGAAAAATTTACAAAACTTCTCGTACCTTTGTCGTCTTCTGCTCTCGAGAATCTTTCTGCTCTGATACCACTTGTTGATGTATGAAACACCACAAGAAATGAATTAATGTGACACTATAACACCTCTATGGTCACCATTAACTCATGGCCACTCCAAACTTTGAGAAATGATAGCCTAAAGTGAGAACTTTGCTTCTACAGAAATTCCTAGTCACCGAAATGACATACCTTCAGTATTTTGCTAATTTCTCCTAGCTCAAGTATTATTTCTCCATGAAACTTTATAGACTAAAACTAGAAGAGTAGAGCTTTTCAACAAGCTATCATATGCATCAAACGGATCTCTAGAACTCAAGTTATGGCCCTCACAAGATGACCCTGTATGACCTTCCAAAACTGGAAATTTTTCTTGTTTTAGTAATCCTGGTGTCCAAAAATAAAAGCATCGAATTTCAGTCCAAGTCGATGCCGGGCATCGACTTTGGGCTTTTTTTGGCTATTTTTCTGCACCAGAAACACTCTATTTTACACACACATGAAGAAGATGACTTATATGCTAGAAGTCGATGCCGGGCATCCATTTTATGCTGGAACTCGATGCCAGGCATCGAGTTGCTCCACAAACTTCATATTTTTAGAAGATTCAACAACAGTTAACACACAGAGAATGAAAAAATGACTTATCAGCTAAGATTCGATGCCAGGCATCGAATTGCTCAGAAAACTTGAACTTTTGAATTCATCACACAGTAGGCAAGCATGGAGATGATGGAGAGAGACTCATACACAGAACTTTACTCAGTTCTTTCTCATAACTATAAAAAACTCAGAAGTTTTACAGTTGCTTTCTCACTCAGAAAAGCCCGACTATACTCAGTCGTATAAAATGAACTCCTACTCTCTTCTTCTCTCTCACTCTATCTCTCTCGCCGCGTCAGTTGATACAAACTAACTTATATAGATTTTCGTATTCTCGTGATTTTAAAAAACTTCTAGAACTAAAGTGAACTATCTTTACAAATATGATACACTTGTGAATTTGTCCCTTCACATAGGCATGGGATTTTCTTCCTAAGATTTGACCTTCAAATATATGTCCAATTAGTGATTGTTTCTCCAACAAAGCACACTCTATGTATGCAAAGATGGGGTTGATCTTAGAGTGTTTGTTCTTTATGTCGATGAAATAATTTTGGCTGGGTCATGTGATGCAAAACTTGACATTCTTATGGCTAATTTGTAGCATACTTTTGATGTCACTTATCCTAGTCTCAAATCTTTTTAGCTACTATCTTGGCATCTAGTTTGTATTCGTTGAGGGGGGAATTGTTATGCATCAAGCAAAGTATGTTGAAAAACTACTTCAGCATTTTGACTTTGAGGATTGCAAGCCAATTTCCACACAAGTTGAGACAGGATTTAGGTTCTCAGTTGAGGATTCGAGTGATGCATTTGACACTTCTCTTTATCAGCAAGTTGTTGGATGTCTTATTTATGCATGCAACACAAGGCCGGATATACAGTCTGCAGTTTCCCAGTTGAGTCGATTCATGCATAGCCCTAGCACTAAGCATTGGCAAGTGGTGAAATGTGTGTTTAGATATCTCATAGGCACTTTGAGCTTAGGCCTCTTTTATGGCAGAGATATTCAACCATGCTTGCATGCTTTTACAGATAGTGATTGGGCCGGTTTTTATGATACTCGTGTGTCCACTAGTGGTAATTGCTTTTTCCTTGGAGATTCATGCATATCTTGGTTGAGTAAGAAGCAACCTATAGTGGTACATCAAGTTCTTAAGCTAAATACAGGGCAATTCTCATAGCTACAGTGGAGTGTATAGGTTGAGATGCCTATTGATGGATCTTTGCATGTGATGCTCATATGCATATTCTCACTGATAGTCAGAGTGCATTGGCTATTACACAAAACACAATGTTTCATGCATGAACCAAACATATTGAGGTGCATTATCACTACGTGAGAGAGCGAATTCATGTAGGAGATATTGATTTGGTATATGTGCCTACACAAGATAATGTGCCAAACATATTCACCAACGCTCTTCCACGAGAAAAGTTTAAAGATTTTTGCAAAGCTTTAGGATTATTACCTTGTGGGGGTTGATCTCTCACTCCTTGTATGTGTTCACATCATTCGGTCCAGGGGGTTTTGTTACACTTATGTGTTCCTCAAGTAGCTTTGATGTGAACCTTTTCCCTATACATAGCTCTTACGTCAGTTCATCATCATCAATAGAGAGAGCTATTCCAGCCATCTATCTTTTCCGTGTGTCTTTCTGCATTTGTGCATCTTTTGTGTGCTTCTCATGTGTCTCTTGCACTTCTACACACACCCAGCACATATAAATCTTCCTTCGGCGTTTCATCCAACTCATCGTAATCATCTTCATCCATGTCAGCATGCTTCTTTGAGATTCTATTTACTGGCTCCCATTTCCTCCTTTGAATCTGCACATCTTTAATCTGATTCTCCCATAGAGCAAAGTTATGCCATCAAATTTTCATATCTCAAAATGGTCTTTGTCTTGCAAGTTATAGGTCCTCCTATGAACACTAGCACTAGACCATGATCCATTGAATGTGCTTGAGATATTTGATGCCATGATGATACAGAACTGACCAAAATGATAATGTAGCTAGAAGAGTCCAAACACCACTAAGGCTCAGATTGGATGACCAAAAGAATACTTTAAAACAGGCTTTCAAAGCAAAGAATGAAGCTTTGAGGACCCAAAACATGTTCAAGGTAATGTGAACCTTAGTCTTTCCTCTTCTTCAAGCACCACAAGGGTGTAGCTTAGTGGCAAGACATTGTCAATTAAGCCAGCTTTGGGAGGGAACAAACTAGGATGGGTGACCTCCCAAGAAGTTTCAAGAACCTCCGTCTTCCTTGATCGTTGAAGTCCTCCCTCAGGTGCAGCCAATGGTGCCGATGGTGAATTTGGTGACTCAGATGATAAGGTATGCCAAGGATTATGCCTTGGTCACCACCTTAGTTGTATCCAAATGCCACTCATGATACTCCACACATGGTCTATAGGATACGCAGAAAACACACATTGCATAGGGATCATGAACACATGTTTCTTAGGTGTTATAAATGCAATCAAAGTCGAAGTCTATGGTTGGCCATGCCACTATATGTTTTATTAAAGAACATATACAAAAGTTTATGATGACCTTTTTGCCTTTCACATGGACACTAACAATAACACTCACCATCCAAGTGGTGATGGATATTCAGTTGAAGCCCATAGGGATTGAGCGTCTATCACTAGCCTTGAGAGGCAAACAACCCAACCAACTTATTTCACCATTCAAAAATTCTACATCGTACACATGCTTATTCATATTACCTTTTTACATTGCATTGTAGCTATTTTTCATCTCAAACTACTTTGGGAATATGTCTATGTGCATATTGATAATAACAAGAGCATGCTTCTTAGAAAAAGAAGATCAAAGAGTGTGAAAACATTAGGAAGGATATGTGCTTTCATAATGTAAGTGATTGGTCGAGATATCAAGCTCTGCATGCGATGATCGAGGATGACCTCTTGGGTTGGTCCCCATACATCCGTATGTATCAAGTCCAAAACATTTGGGGCCACATAATTGCTCATCTTGAATGGCTGCCTCGTTTGCTTTCCTAGTTGACAAGCTTCACATAACTCATGTAGTCCAATGCTATTAAATTTTGGAAGACCTCTTACCACTTCATGTTTTCTCATGTCCTTTAGCTTTGGAATGTTGATGTGTCCTATTCTTTTGTGCCATAAGTTGAGCTATGAAATCTTCTTGTTCCCACATTGAATGTACATGACCTTTCCATGTGGATGTTGGACGTCCAAAATGAACATCCTTCCTTCTCTTCTACCTCGAGCAATGACGTTGAAGCCTTCCTTTGGATTCTTTATGAAGCACCCATTCTCATTGAATATGACATGATAACCCTTCTCTACCGTTTATCCTACTGAAATCAAGTTCTTTGAAATTGTAGGAACATGAAGAACATTAGATAGTACATTTGCTCTACTTGTATCTCCAAGCCTTATATCTCCAATATGTTCAATCATGTGTTGAGTGTCATCACATGTTTAAACACATCCTTTTCCATTTGGTACCTATAGATTAGTGAACAAACTTCCTTGGCATGACATATGGTTACTACAACTTGAATCAATGTATCCTTTTTGTCATCTTCACAAGAGCTTCTATACTCATGTCTCATTGCAAGTAGTGTGTCCTTGCTTCATTCACTTGAGGTGCTTGGATAGTTGCTTTGGCTCCTTTGATTGCCTCCATTTGGTCTTCCATTCTTCAGGCAACAATCACTAGCATAGTGTCCTACTTTACCACAATGATAGCATGTTATACCTTTATGAGAATTACAGGAGCCTCGGCCTCTTCCTTTACTTCTATCTTGACCTCTTCCTTGTGTGTTGGCATTTGATGCATCCCTGTTGTCTTCCGAATTGTTTTGATTGTAGTTGGGGTTGTTGTGACCTATTCCTTTTCCTCTTGATCCTCCTCTTAAGTTCCTTCCTTTACCTCGGCCTGCATATAAAATTTGGTTGTGGTTGTCCTTTCCTTTGGGGCCACCAAAGCTAAGATCTTTTGTGACAAGATGAGGGATTAGTTGTTCAAAGCTTGGATATGCATCTTTCAAGTTAATGGAAGTTATAAAAGGCTTCCATCTTTCATCTTCTTTCACTCCATTGAGATTATAAAACACAAGATCTTCGTCTTCAATAGTTGTTCCAATAGAAGCTAAAGCATCACTTAGCTCCTTAATCTTCAAAGTATATTTAGCTATGGATGGACTCGAACTTTTCTTGATTGTGTTCAACTCATTCTTGAGTTGAAGTTTCCTAGATTTGGTATTTGTTGAATACATCCTTTCAAGAGCTTCCCAAGCATCCTTAGCTTTCTCTAGATGTTGAATATGCCCTACCATGGCATTAGTAATAACTTGTGGAATGAGGCATATGACTCTCCTATTCCTCTCTTCCCATTCTTTTGCTTGCCTCCTTTGGACTTCAGTGGCCATAGCTGTGAAGCTCCCCCTTGTTTTGTAGCTCCTCTTTTGCTTTGCTTTAACTTCAACTCTGTTGATGAAGCTTCAGCACCAAGTTTGCTCTAATACCAATTATGGAGAATGAGTTCTCCTATGTTCAACGAAACCGTGTAGTGAACCCTTGTATGTCCAGCACTTACACAAATGGATATACCTTAGATAGCTTGTTTCTCTCAATAAAAAAGACAAATGAACACTTGGCTTTATTCAATCAAACTAGACAAAGAGAGCTTTCTAACAAGCTATAAATGACTTAATTTGGAAAATTTTTGCTTAGGAAATGAAACTGACGAAGATGAACTACCTGTCCACACAAGTATGTTGAAGATTTTAACTTCACTCTTGGACTGATAACTCCCTGAATATGTATCCTTTGAGGAAGATATTTAAGGTAGAGAAATAACACACAAATAGCTTTTCAAAAAGCTAAAAATCAAGTAATTTGGATGAGTTTTGATTAGGAAACGCAACTAACCAAAATAGACCACCTATGCACACAAGTATACTAAAAAACTGGACTTCACTCTCTGGTAGATATCTCACAAAATGTAAATCCTTTGAATGATATATTTGGAACAGAGAAAGTAAGTGCAAAGAGCCTTCTAGAAAGCAAAAAATCAAGCAATTTGGATATGTTTTGGTTGGTAAACTTTGTTGGAGTTAGACATATGTGCAAGCACGCGAACAACACAAGGAAGAAGAAGAAGAAGCTTGGAGCACAACACACAATACTGAATGTATTACTAGAGAATGTACAAAGATAAGTAGCCCATTAGGGCTATAGGCGTATATACAAGCAGGGGGAAAAAACCTCCTAAAGAGGGTAAAAAGTACCCCAGTGGTTCTAGAGTGTTCCCACACATCACTACCTAAATATATCAACAAATCCCCCCTGGGAGTGATGCGGTGAACAAGTAGCTTGCACTCATGTATAAGGAAGTGCCAAGCTATGTGGAAATCACTCCACAAAAGGAAGTAAGCCCAAAGCTTTGCGGAAAGCTTCAAACTTCTCCCTAGGCAAAGCCTTCGTTAAAAGGTCTGCAATGTTCTCTTGCGTGGGCACATATGCCAAGTTGATCTCCCCAGCAAAGAACCTCTCCCTGACATAATGATAATGCACCTCAATGTGCTTAGTGCAAGCATGGAACACAGGGTTCCTCGCAATTGCCAATGCGCTCTGACCGTTAGTGAAGATGGTGGTGGCAGAAGACTGACCAACACCCAAATCAGCCATAAGGCGTCTGAGCCACACACACTCAACAGTAGTTGTGAAAGTTGCCTTATACTCAGCCTCACAACTGGAAGTGGCCATAGTAGACTGCTTCTTGCTCAACCAAGATATACATGAGCTACCAAGCATGAAGCAAAATCCACTAGTGGACACATGAGTGTCATA
Organism: Ceratopteris richardii; assembly: GCA_020310875.1. Lineage (NCBI taxonomy): Eukaryota > Viridiplantae > Streptophyta > Polypodiopsida > Polypodiales > Pteridaceae > Ceratopteris > Ceratopteris richardii. The sequence goes on along the minus strand of CM035412.1, from coordinate 82,354,741 downwards.
GCAATCAGCCCAGTCAGAGTCAGAAAAAGCATGCAAATCTGGCGGTAGTGATCCCCCCTTGGGATAAAACAACCCAAGTAGTTGAGTACCACTCAAGTAGCGAAAGATGTGCTTAACCGCCTACCAATGCTTGACACCTAGGCAATGCATAAACCTGTTTATCTGTGAGACAGCAAACTGAATATCTGGCCAAGTAATGCATAAGTAAATTAGGCATCCAACAGCTTGTTGATAGAGGACAGCATCAAATTCATCTCCAGCATCATGAAGACTTAATTGTAAACATGTCTCCATAGGAGTGGCAATAGGCTTACAGTCTTCAAGGCCAAAATGCTACAATAATGTGTCAATATATTTTGTTTGACACAAAGCCATTCCACCATCAACTTGCATAAACTGAATGCCCAAATAGTGATGCAAATGCCCCAAATTAGACATCTCAAATGAGGCATGAAAATCTGCCTTAAAATCAACAATATGCTTCTCAATAGGACTAGTGAGCAGCATGTCGTCAACATAGATAACAATGATCAAAGGCACATCATTAGCACGCTTAACATAAGTTGTATTGTTCTCAAAACCATGTGCAATCGGATAGGCATGTATCTGTAAGAACTTGGAGAAGCTTGTAGGAGGTAGAAAATGTGTTTCAAAGCGACGAACTTTTGGTCTAGCCAACCGGCACAAAACCAGCCCTTGAGCTTATGGAGACTCAAATAGACCTTATAAGCATGTGATAAGTGCAAAGAAACATGTTATGTACTTTGGAGCATCAAGAAGAATGAGTCGATACAAAACAGATAGGTTCACAGGTCGACTAGCTCAAAAAACTTATTATCTATGGAAGAGACAATGAACTTCAAATGCCCATAGCGACCAACGTGATTACAATTAGAAAAAATCCTTTTATAGGAGTGATACAAATAGGGTTGAGTGTATAGAATGCACAAAAGTATAAGGAATAAGAAAAATGTGCTATAGGAATGAATGAGACATTCACCAGTGGTACTTCCTATTTTTCAAGAATACACAGAGATTGACCCCGAGATAGAAAAACTCCTATTTCTCCCAACCTAATGAACCAAATGCTATGAAACTCTATAGAAACAAACTAGACACTAATACCTTTCCAATGCAACATCTTGCACTCAATTTGAAGCTTTGGAGAGAGAGCAGTAGCCTTTGAAAGATTACTGTTGGTGAAGAAGATGATGCAAAGAAATGAAAGAGCAAGACAATGATGGTTACAAGTGTATGTATATTGCTTCCATGTAATGTACAAGTGATTTCAATTCTTTATATAGACTCTAGGAGTGCTCCACGACTTCTACAAGTGAAGTTTGAATTCAAATGAAGGTGGGAATGGTTGTTGGAGGGAATCAATTCACTTTCCTACAATCTAGGAAAAGTGAAGATCTAGTTTGATCTACTTTTAGGTGATTGATTGCTTGATTGAATGCAACTTCAACCACCACAAATTCATGGGATTTGAGCTTTATCTTTCTACCTTAACATGTGTAAAGCTCAAGGCTTTTACAACGGTAAATGAACCATCAAAAATCTCTCAAAAAAATACAATAAATGAGCATAAGAAAAAGAACTCTCCAATGGATATTCTTTCGATGCGATATCCTTTGATATAGATCAAATCCACCTCAAGCATAGTGTAAGCTTGATGTTCCAACAGCTACCCCTCAAGCTAAAGTATGATTGAGTCTTCATTCTCTGATAGGTTGAATACCTGCCATAGCTTTGAATCTACAAAGCTTTATCCCATCAAGTGCCTTCGTCATCATATCTGTTACTTGTTATTTAGTTGGAACAAAAGAAATTTCAATCTCCTTTGCCATGAGCTTCTCCTTGATGAAGTGGTAATGGACTTCTATGTGCTTGGTTCTTGCATGGAAAATAGGATTTGTCACTAGATGCATGGAACTTACATTATCTCCAAATATGTGAGGTTTGGAACTGACAAGTCCCAATTCTGTATACAATGCTTTTAACCATATTTCCTCTTGAGTTGCTATGGTCAAGCCTCTAGAACTCCATGACACTAGCTTCGAACCTGCAAATGCTAAGTAACTAGATGTACTTTTTCTATCATCCTTAGCTCCTACCCAATCTGCATCTGAGTAGATTTTGATATCCAAATCTGAAGAGTAAGGATAGAATATACCTTCGTTGATTGTACCTTTGAGATACTTAAGTACTCTCTTAGCTGCATCCATGTGTGGTCTTCTTGGTGAGTGCATGAACTAACTAAGCACTCCCACACTATATGAGATGTCCGCCCTTGTATGAGTAGCATATATCAAGCTACCTACCAAGATTTGATACTCTTTAATGTCTTCAATTTTCTCACCTTTGTAAACACTTAGTTTATGATTCATCTCCAAAGGTGTACCTGCAGGCTTAGTGTTCTCCATTTTGAACTTGAGAAGAAGATCTTGAATGTATCTTCTTTGAGTCAAATACATTCCTTCATCTGTGTATATGACCTGCATACCTAGGAAATATGTGAGCTCACCTAGGTCACTGATTTTGAACTCCTCTTGCATGTGTCCCTTGATCCTTTGAATGCCATTTAGATCATCACCTGTCACAATAATATCATCTACATATACACATAGATAGATAACCTCATTGTGATCCCTTTTGATGAATAAAGAAGGATCTGAGGTGCTAGCTTTGAACCCTTGATCTTGAAGATATGTAACCAACCTATAATTCCAAGCTCTAGGAGCTTGTTTCAATCCATACAATGCTTTCTTAAGTCTGCAAACATAAGATGGATGATTAGGGTTTTCAAAACCTGGTGGTTGTGACATGTATACCTCTTCACTTATCCAACCATTTAAGAATGCATTTTTCACATCAAGTTGGAGGATTCTCCAATTCCTTGCAGCAGCTATACTTATCAATGTCTTGATTGTAGTCATCTTTGCAACTGATGAGAACGTTTCCTCATAGTATATACCATGAGTTTGTGAGCACCCTTTGGTAACTAATCTTGCTTGTACCTGCAAACTGCTCCATCTGAGTTTCTTTTAACTTTATATACCCATCTGCAACCAATTCCCTTTTAATTCTACGATATTGGAACCAAATCCCAGGTGTTCATTTCCTTTAATGCATCTATTTCTTCTCTCATGGCATTTTCCCAATTAGGTTTTCCCTTTGCCTCTTCATAGGTTGAGGGTTCCTCTGAAATAAAGTCTTTTGCCAAGTATATTGAATGCTTCGTAACAAATGCGGAATCATATCCATACCTTTCTGGTTGTTTCTTCTCTCTTGCTGATCTTCTAGGTACTTGTTTGGAGCATTCTCCAACCTCTTGCATCTTTTCTTTGCCTCTTGACTTCCATAGCTTGTAATCCTGTTCTCTTTCATCTTAGTCATCGTCTGTATCACTTCTTGGATCCTGGATCTGTGTATCATGCTTGCTTCCTAATTGATGAGAGTCAGAATCAAGATCATATGGTAGTGTTATCTTTTGTTTGTCTTCATCATACCACAACATGTGTTCTTCAAACACAATATCTCTACTTGTAGTGAATTGCTTGGTTGAAGGATTGAAGAACATGTAACCCATCTGAGTTAAATCATATCCACTAAATACTGCCTTTGTTGCCCTTTCATCTAGCTTACCTCTTATTTGTGATGGTACATGAACATAAGCTAAACAACCAAAAACCTTGCAATGTCCAAGACTAGGTTTTCTTCCATGCCATGCTTCATAAGGAGTCATACCTTGAAGTGATTTGGATGGTAGTCTATTGACAAGGTACACAACAGTTGAAATAGCTTCTACCCATAGATAATGTGGATACTTCTTCTCTTCAAGCATTATTCGGGCTGATTCAACCAATGTTTTTTTTCTCCTCTCTGCAATTCCATTTAGTTGAGGAGAGTACCTAGTAGTCACTTCCCTTTTGATACCTTTTTCCTGCAAGAACTCATCAAACTCTTTGGAGAAGTATTCTCCCCCTCCATCAGATCTGAGCTTCTTTAGTTATCTACCTGTATGATTCTCCACATGTGCAAGATACTTCTTGAAGCAATCAAACACTTCATTCTTACTCTTGATAAAGTATAGAATAGTCCATCTACTATGGTCTTCAATAAATGAGACATAATACCTTGATCCTGCCAATGAAGCTTCCTTACTTGGTCCCCATACATCTGTATGTACTAAGTCCAATAAGTTGTTGTGGATGTAGCCTCTGTGGTTGAATGGTTGTCTTTGTGCCTTCCCAATCTGACATGCATCACACATATTGATCATGTGTTGATTTGATATGTTTGGCAGTCCTAGAACACTTTGATCCCTGCATATATCCTTCAAGGTTCTTTCATTCACATGAGCAAGTCTCTTATGCCACACTTCAAGCTCACTTAGGGTTTGAGATCCAAAGTTGAATAGAGTTATGTTCTTGGTTTCTCCTACTTCAAAAGTAAAGAGCCTAACATGCTTCTCACCTCGGGCTATCTTTTCGAAGCCTTGACATGGATCTTCCACAAAAGCTCCATGTTGGGTGAACCTAACTTGCAAGCCTTTTTCAACTATTTGGCCTACACTTATTAGGTTTTTAGTGATAGTGGGTACATAGAGAACCTTACTCAGAATGTTTGTCCTGCCATTGGAAGCTTTGATGTTACCAATCTTCTCCACATTGTGCTTTGTGTCATCCCCTGTTTGCACTTCATGTCTATGCTTTGGACTTTCCAAATCAGATAGAAGAGCAATGTTGCTTGCAACATGATTCGAACATCCTGAATCTATGTAGAACAAATGATCATCTTGTTTACCTTCTTTGTGGCTTAGATTCATAAGAAACAATGAGTCTTCATGTGGTTGATCTTTTGAATAATTGTTGTAGTCCCTTCTATTATATCTTCTATTGTTATTGTTGAAGTTGTGTCCACCTTTGCCTCTATTGCTGCCATATCCACCTCTTCCACTTCCTTTCTGGGTCTTCCCATTGAACCAGTCATTCTGAGTGGTGTGGTTGGTCTTATCGCATATGGCACAATATTGAACATTCTGAACTTTGGCTTTGTCTTACTTTGGTCCTTTCTTCTTCCCTTTCCACTTGCTCTTGCTTGCGAAGTTGGCTTGGGAGGTCTCTTCTTCATCTTCTTCCTTCTTCTTGCCTTTTTGCTTCTTATCCTTCTTATCTGCATATAGAGCACTAGTTGAATTGTCATGATAAGAGTTACCTTCCTTTATGCTATTGTTGGCTTCTTGATTGAAGAGTTGTCCAAGAAAGATGTTGAAGTCTGGAGTTTGCACATCCATGATGAGATCATAAGCCATCCTGAAGGATTGCCATTGCTTATCACTTCGAATGTCATTGAGAATTTGCCTCATGATGACCTCTTCTTCAATCAGCTCTCCAATGGATGCTAACTGATCCGCAACCTCCTTGATCTTGGTAACAAAATCTATGATGGTTTGTTTAGATGTCTTCTTCATTTGGTTGAACTCGTTCCAAAGATGATTCTTTCTTGCTTTGGTACTAGCAGAAAAGAAAGTCTTGAGGGCATCCCAAGTCTCTTGAGATGTCTTGCATCCTCTAATATGTGGTAATAGAAAGTCAGAGATAGATTTTAGTATGTACAACCTTGCTTGAGCATCCCTTGCGCACCAAAGTGTGAGCTTATCTGTCTCCTCTTGTGTAGGTCCTCTTTGGATCTTGGAATAGGCACAGCTTCATTACCTTCTACAATTCCATAAAGATTTCTACATTGAAAATAGCCTTCCATCTTGATTTGCCAAGCCACATAGTTGTGTTGATCAAGCTTCTTGATCATTGAGGGAAAGCCATCACCCATCTTAATCTAGCTCTGATACCATTGTAAGAACTTGGAGAAGCTTGTAGAAGGTAGAAAAATGCGTTTCGAAGCGACGAAGTTTGGTCTAGCCAACCGGCACAAGACCAGCCCTTGAGCTTATGGAGACTCAAATAGACCGTATAAGCATGTGATAAGTGCACAAAAACATGCTACGTACTTTAGATCATCAAGGAGAATGAGTCGATACAAAACAGATAGGTTCGTGGGTCGACTAGCTCAAAAAACTTACTATCTATGGAAGAGACAATGAACTTCAAATGCCCATAGCGACCAGCGTGATTACAATTAGAAAAAATACTTTTATGGGAGTGATACACATAGGGTTGAGTGTATAGAATGCACAAAAGTATAAGGAATAAGCAAAATATGCTATAGGAATGAATGAGACATTCACTGGTGGTACTTCTTATTTTTCACGAATATGCAGAGATTGTTTCAATGAGCCATGTTTCACTCAATTTGGAGCTCTCGAAAGAGATCAATAGCCTCTGCAAGATTACTGTTGGTGAAAAAGATGATGAAGAGAATTGAAAGAGCAAGACAATGATGGTCACGTGTATGTATATTGCTTCCATGTAATGTACAAGTGATTTCAAGTCTTTATATAGACTCTAAGAGTGCTCCACAATTTCTACAAGTGAATTTTGAATTCAAATGAAGGTGGGAATGGTTGTTGGAGGGAATCAATTCACTTTCCTACAATCTAGGAAAAGTGAAGATCTAGTTTGATCTACTTTTAGGTGATTGACTGCTTGATTGAATGCAACTTCAACCACCACAAATTCGTGGGACTTGGGCTTTATCTTTCTACCTTAACATGTGTAAAGCTCAAGGCTTTTACAACGGTAAATGAACCATCAAAAATCTCTCAAAAAAATACAATAAATGAGCATAAGAAAAGGAACTCTCCAACGGATATTCTTTCGATGCGATAGCCTTTGATGTAGATCAAATCCACCTCAAGCATAGTGTAAGCTTGATGTTCCAACAGTATCTTCTCATACCAAGCACGTGGTGCTTGCTTCAAAATATATAATGCCTTCTTTAACCTGCACACCTGGTTTTCATGCCCTTTCTGCACAAAGGCACGGGATGGGCTACAAGTACACAGATGAGCTACAAGTTCAAAAATGCACTTTTAATGTCCAACTAATGTACATTCAAACCGTGATGGGCTACAAGTGCACAGATGCTCCGAACAATAGTCATATGGCATGTACGTGCAAAGATCTCATCAAAATCAATGCCTCTTTCCTGTGCATAATCCTTTGCAACAAGCCTAGCCTTATACCTGTCAACTATTCCATCAGGCTTACACTTCAGCTTGTAAACCCACTTAGTGCCAATGGCCTTCTTGCCAAGAGGCAAGTCACATAAAGAACAAGTACTGTTCTTCATTATAGCATCATATTCAGATTGCATAGCAGCCATCTAATTTTCTGAATTTTGTGCTTTGTCAAATGAAACAGGCTCATTCTCATCACAGAGACTAGATGCAGCCATAGCATAGAAATCTGATGCAAAAGAGGCACTATGAGAGCTCGATCAAGTATGATATGACATAGGTGCATCTAATTTGCTATCATGAAAAGTTCGCACCAGCCATTTTGGCATAGTTTTTGCCTCCTCAATGTAAGCTCTCTCATCAACAAGTGCATCATGTAAATTTGCATCAGAAATGGGATGATCTGCATCATCACATGAAACCTGCAAAGGCTGAGAGGTTGCCTCATTGGGACCAGCACTAGATTGTCCACCTGTAAAAAGAGGAAGCAAAGTATCATACATGTCTTTGGAGCTAACAAATGTCTCCTTAGTACATGAAAGCAATGGCTGAATAGCATCTTCCACAAAAACAATATCACGGCTAATCAAAATGTGTTTATTCTGTGGATGATACATATGATGGCCTTTACTTTCAGAATTGTACCCAACAAAAATACATTTTACTGCTTTATCATCCAATTTTCTGGGATGTTGTTCAGGCACTAATGCATATGCCAACCAACCAAAAACACGTAGATGTGCAACAGATGGCTTACGATCATGCCAAGCCTCATATGGAGTGATAGATTGTAGTGCTTTAGCGCGACACCTGTTAAGTACATATGCTGCACACATGAGAGCCTCAAGAAAAAAACTATGTGGTAAAGCCTGACTCTTGACCATACACCTCGCCATCTCCATGAGTGACCTGTTCTTTCCTTCAGCAACTCCATTCTGTTGAGGTGTATACAGCACTATACACTGGTGTTTTATCCCACGTTCAGCCAGAAATGCATTAACATCAAAAAACATATATTCCCCCCCTCGATCAGAACGGAGGGTGCCCATTTTACATGCTCACATATTTTCAGTCAAAACCAAAAACTGTTTGAAGCACATGAACACTTCGGACTTTGCCTTCAATGGATATACCCATGCATGCCTGGAAAAATCATCGATGAAAGTCACGAAGTAAAGATAATTTCCAAAAGAAGGTGTTTGCATAGGACCACAGACATCACTATGTACAAGCTGCAATTTCTGAGTAGCCCGAACTGAACCATCTTTTGGAAAGGAGGAACGCTGCATTTTGCCCAAAATACAGCCTTCACAAACATGTTTTCCTGGTGCCTCAAGTTTGGGCAAAGAGGACACCATTTCACATTTCTGTAGGCGTATCAAACTAGCAAAATTCAGATGACCAAAGCGTGCATGCCAAAGCTTTGCATCTGACATAGCCTAAGAATCATATATTGCACATGCCAAATCATTTATAGATCTTTCATAGTCTATGAGCTTATACAGCCCACAAAATAAAATACCAGAAGCAATAATCATGTCGCCATTTGATAGATCATGAATTGTACATCTGTCATCAACAAATTTCACAACCAAGCCAATTTTGGCTAATGCAAAAACTGATAACAGATTTTTCTTGATCCCTCACACAAACAAAGCATCTGACAAATTGAAAGAACTACCATCAGCAATAGTCAAAATGATCTTCCCAACTCTCACAACAGGATAAGAGGAGTTGTTGCCGCATGTAACAGTATTCCCTGTAGGGGCAGGCTCGAGTGAAGACTGCACTGCGAGGTAATATGTTTGGTCGCCCCACTGTCAAAGTACCAAACATTTGAGTCTATTGCAGACATGCACTCCTCATGAGAAGATGGGTGAAAACTGCAAACGGTAGTAAACACCCATTCTTCTCCCTGCACAAGATTAGCAGACTCCGATTTTGGTGTAGAGGCTTCTACATCAACCATTCCAGCCTCTTTCTTCTTTGCATCTTTAGCAGCCAGTTTTGGACAGTTCTTTATGATATGATCATTCCCTTTACAGTACTTGCAAAATGATTTCTACTTTTCTGTTTTTTTTCTCATCTTTATCTTGGTTCTTCGAATGTGCAGCATTTGCATATTTCTGCTCACTAGTAGAAGAGCTCCATTTTCCTTTGCCCTTCTGATTAGGCAAGAAAGCTTGATCTACAACACGCATAATGGACTTGTTCTGCCTGCACTGATCTTCATGCAATAGAAGAGAGACTAACTCCTCAAATGGCAAGGCATTTGGATTGTCTTTCATCATCAACCGAAGAGTAGAAGCAAAACTCTGATATGAATCAGGAAGACCATTCAGAACGGTCGCACAAGTGAGCTATCTGGTATAACCTCATTAGTAGAAATCAATTGTTCCTTCAAGTCTTTGATCTTTGTTAGAAAACTATCCATAGAATCACCTTCATTCATGTGCTCACTCTCCAACTGTTTTCGGAGGTAATCAACACGAGCCTCATTCCTAGCTTGGTACAATGTGGTAAGTGTATCCCAAGCATCCTTAGCTATTTTGCAAGAGCGAATGTGAGGAATAATGGCATATTTGACAGACAAAGCTATCAATGCATGTGCCTGAGCATCTCTGCCATCCCAACGAATCTGCTCTGCAATAGGTGCAGCAGAAACCGCACCACGAATAGGAATATGCAGAATATCATCATCTTCAACACCTTCTACATCAGCTTCAGTACTTGCAGTTGTAGCAGTTGCATGTGTGATAGGACGTTTTTCAACACCTTGCACAATGTTCCACTGTCCTTTTGCAACCAATACATGTCGCATCATATTAGCCCACAATGGGTAGTTGGTACCATCCAACTTATCCTCAACAGCCAAAAAAAGTTGAACGGAACTGCCCATACGAGTTCTGCTAAACCTGTAGCAGACTTCGAGACGCTTATACTGACGAACCGAAATAGGTATATACCTTTGGCACAAAAAGATGAAATAGCCTGCACAAGAACTATGATAGTGCGTTCGGAGGCAAAAACGAGCTCAGATCGCGATTTCAATGCCAGAAAGCCAATTTGTTTTGATCTTTGAAACACCTTGATTATGCTCACCAAAGTTCGTGCGAATTTGAGACTGCAACCGGAGAGGTGTAGACGACGCCCTAGATGAAGCGGCCACCTACTCTGATACAAATTGTTGGAGTTAGATGTCTGCGAAAGCGCGCAAATAGCACAAGGAAGAAGAAGAAGCTTAGAGCACAACACACAATACTGAATGTATTACTAGAGAATGTACAAAGATAAGGAGCCCATTAGGGCTATAGACATATATACAAGCCGGGGAAAAAAAACCTCCTAAAGAGGGAAAAAAGTGCCCCGACGATCCTAGAGCGTTCACACACATCACTACCTAAATATATCAACAAACTTAAGCGACCAAAGTAGACTATGTTAGATATGCTCAATACTCCACCCTCATGTGACCACAAATGATCCATGGTGCTCTAAGTTGTAAGGCCCCCATTATGAGGAGAAGCCATTATGAGAGCGCGGATATTTGTGGAACCCTAACTTCCAAGTTAGATGAGGTCTATGTGTGACCGTTGATGGTTATAGATGATCTTTGTGAGCCTAGCCGTCAGGTTAGGTAGGGCATAAACTTCCAGGCCATTGGGTTACCATTTAAGGTGAAAATAAAGGCCCTGTGACGTCGCGCGGTTTCCCCATAGAACCTTAATGGGGGGAGTGCAGAGGGGGGCTTGCCCCCTTCTGCGGGGTCCGGGGGGCCTATCCCCCCGGTCCGTAGGGCCGAGACGGTAGGACTTCTGGTCGTGGAGATATTGTTGGATCATATATTTTACCGACTATTTTGTATCTCCTGACTACGTTTATCTATACCGAACCGCCTTGTAAAAGCTATATAAGCACAGCCCAGGTTGAGCTTTATAGAGCATTGCGCACTAGTAAGCCCTTCATCTAGAGTCTGTCTAGATCGCCATCTAAGCTCCACAGTGGGAGCGCACGGGTGGACAGCACCATCATTGTAACTGCATTATGCTTTGCAATCTGAGAATTTGAGTTCTCTACCTCTCAGTCTGCGTCTATCTTTGTCTGCGTTTTTCTCTCAACTCTATCTACAGGTCTATTCCGCTGTGCTATTATTTTCTTACATGGTATCAGAGCTCAGGAGGCTTTGAGTGGTGCAGAAGCAGAAACGTAGAGGTTGCAGAGTTCTGAACAACAAAAGAGAGAAGATGTCAAGCGGTGCGTCATCATCTACGACTGGGGGCCAAGGTGGTTCATCAACAGGAGTAGGTGGCGCACAAGCAGGAGCAGCAATGATGCCGATCATCCCAACGTTGCGGATACGGCCACCAGCCTTCACAGAAGGTAAACTTGATGGTACGAACTACACCCTGTGGAAGTTCAAAATCACTTCTATTCTTGATTCATATGAGCTTTTGGAGACTGTTCTTGGGACTGATCATGAGCCCCAAGAAAGACCTGATCCAAATACTCCTGGTCGAATGATTCCTCCTGATGCTGATCTTCTACGTGCTTGGAAACGGAGAAATGCAGATGCACTCTGTGCTCTTGTTACAAGTACTTCTGATAGTGTTCTGACTCTCATTCAGCATACTACGAAGGCATGTGAAGCATGGAACATATTGAGAAATCAATATGAAACTCGTAATCAGACACGGATTCAGAACTTGGAGAATCAGCTTGCGGCAGAACGGTTTGCTGATGGGGAGACTGCAGAGGTGTTTATCACTCGCATAAAGAATCTACGAGATCAAATGGCGGGAGCAGGTGTTCAAAAGTCAAGTGAAGAGCTAGCTCGACGTTGTCTTCGAATCTGTCCACCTAAGTTTGATGGTCTGGTAACTGCTCTTAACACTCAAATCAGACCTCAACTACTAACTTTTGAAGAATTCAGTGCCTTACTCATGGAGGAGGAGTTGCGGCTCAAGGCAAGGAGTGGTGGTAGCAAAGGAGATGTTGCATTCACAGCAAATGCCAAAGGAGGCAAAACAGACTCTTCAAAAGATGGAGACAAAAAGAAGAACGACAAAAAGAAGTTCAAGGGAGAGTGTTTCCACTGCAAGAAGAAGGGACACAGAATCCAAGACTGTCGCATCAAGAAGGCAGAAGAGAAGAGTGGCTCTTCAAAAGGTGGCAAGGGCAAGGAGTCTGCCAACACAGCAGAAACAGAGCTTGAGTTATTTGTTACGATAGAGGAGGTGTGCTCCTCGGCTGAAGATTCAGGAACAGATGACTCATGGGTGTTGGACAGCGGTGCATCTCGTCACATGACGAGAAGAAAAGACCTTTACAGTTCCTTACAGCCTCTAAAGGAACCCATCACAGTAAAGGTAGGAAACAATGCAAGATGTCCTGCAGAGGGCGAAGGTACGGTTTCTTTCATTAACTCTAATGGCGATATCAGAAAGCTTTCAAATGTGCTATATGTTCCACAAATAAAACGAAATCTACTTTCAGTAGCTTCTATAACTGATCAAGGTCATCGAGTATCTTTCAGTAAGACAGGAGCTAAGATTATGGACGGTAACAACAACATTGTTGGGACTGGCAGAAGGAGGAACAACCTATATGAGTTGTGTGCTCTTACAGCCACTACAAACGTGGGCACAAGTAAGCTATGGCATGAGAGATTCGGCCACATTGGATACCCTGTACTGAAGGAGATGCATCGAAGAGGTATGGTTGCACACCTACCATCGATTGCAGAAATGAAGGAACCATGTGAAGCTTGCATGATGGGCAAGCAACAGAGGAAGGCATTTCCACAAGAAAGCAAGAACAGGGCAAGCTATCCTCTAGAGTTGGTGCATGCTGACTTGTGCGGAAAAATGCCTACACAGGCCTTGGGCGGATCTTCCTACTTCATGTTACTTGTCGACGACTATAGCAGGAAGATGTGGGTGTACTTCCTTCGCGATAAGGCTCAAGCTTTTGGTAAGTTTAAAGAATGGCTTCAGCTTGTTGAAACTGAAACAGGGAAGAAGATGAAGAAATTCAGGACAGACGGTGGTGGTGAGTTCACATCAATAGAGTTCACACATAGTCCTCAACAGAACGGTGTTGCAGAACGCCGGAATCGAACCATCATGGAGATGGCAAGGTGCATGTTGAAAGGAAAGGGTTTGCCTAATCAATTTTGGGCAGAGGCTGTCAACACTGCTGTCTACATCTTGAATCGAAGCTACACCAAGGCACTTGATGGAAAGACTCCACAAGAAGCCTACACGGGTAAAAAGCCTTCTGTTTCCCATTTCAAAGTATTTGGAAGTGAATGTTATGTACATGTTCCAGATAGGGAGAGAAACAAGCTTCAACCAAAAAGCATCAAATGTATCTTCTTGGGGTACAGCGAAGATAAGAAGGCTTATAAGCTTTATGACCCTGAGGCTAAGAAGATCATGGCGAGTCATGATGTGGTGTTCAAGGAAGAGCAGCCACATGCAGTGGAGGAGGATAAGAGAGCTTCCACTTTATCATCAGGCGAAGGGGCAATCCACTATGAACCTGGCCCAAGAGCTATCCCTTCTACACAAGAGAAGGAAGCATCATCTTCAGATGATGAGTCTAAAAGTCACCAACCTGCCGACACCCAAGTGGAAAAGCCATTGCCACGTTGGGTGAGGCAGCTCTATGATTCTGCAAATCCCATCCCACAGTCACTAGAACAGGTTGCAGATGGACCGAGGCGATCACAGAGAATAGAGGAACAGAGACGGGCAAGCGCCCATATTGTAAACACAGCCTTGATGGCTGATCTCATTCAAGAAGAAGCGAAGGAACCAAGCAATGTGGAAGAGGCACTCCATGATCCGAATTGGAGGGTTGCCATGCAAACAGAATACAACAATATCATGAAGAATGGAACTTGGGAGCTAGTGGATCGACCCCCTAAGCGTAAAGTCATTGGCACCAAGTGGGTTTGGAAGCTAAAGTACAAGGCTGATGGTACTCTAGAAAAATATAAAGCAAGACTTGTTGCACAGGGCTACTCACAAGTTGAACGCATTGACTTTTGTGAATCATTTGCCCCGACTGCAAGAATGACTACTATCCGAGTAGTACTAGCTATGGCTGCACATAAGCGTTGGCCAGTCTATCACATGGATGTTAAATCAGCGTTCCTGAATGGAGACCTCAAGGAGGAGGTATATGTGTCTCAGCCACCAGGGTTTGAGGCTCCCCATTCACAGAACAAGGTATGTAAGCTGAAGAAGGCATTATATGGGCTAAAACAAGCCCCTAGAGCATGGTACCAACGGATAGATAAGTATCTCTTGAATCTAGGGTTCAAAAGATGTGCTTCTGATGCTAACTTGTATGTTCTAAAGAAAGGAGGGAAGACAATTGTGCTTGTACTCTATGTAGATGACCTTGTGATTACAGGAAATGATGATGCTCTTCTTCAACAAACAAAAGATGCCCTGAGTTCAGAATTTTTGGAGTAGTAAGCAGGTTCTCTAATAAACCTTGCCAAACTCATTGGAAGGCAAGCATGCGGATACTCAGGTATGTGAAAGGAACCACTGATTATGGTATTCTTTATGAAGAAGGATCATCTCTTGTCGGATACTGTGACTCAGATTGGGCAGGAGATATTGATACCAGAAAATCAGTTTCTGGATATTGCTTTTCTTTAGGATCAGGGATTTTCTCTTGGATCAGTAAGAAGCAACCGACTGTAGCATTATCTTCTACTGAAGCTGAGTACAAAGCTGCATGCGTTGCAGCATGTGAAGCAGTATGGTTGAGGAGGATCCTATGGCACATAGGAATACAAGGACAGGAGGCTACAGAGTTGAAGTGTGACAACCAAAGTTGCATGGCCATCGCCAAAAATCCTGTTTTCCATGCACGTACCAAGCACATAGAAATCCAGTATCACTATGTGCGTGAGTTGATTGAGGACGGGGTCGTGGAGATAACCTATTGCCCTACTGAAGAAAATGGAGCAAACATCTTCACCAAGGCTCTTGGGAGAGAGCAACTTCTTCGACACTTTCCAAAGCTTGGGATTGGACCAAGGAGGTAGTTCACCATCGGGTGGACATTGAGGGGGGGTGTTAGATATGCTCAATACTCCACCCTCATGTGACCACAAATGATCCATGGTGCTCTAAGTTGTAAGGCCCCCATTATGAGGAGAATCCATTATGAGAGCACAGATATTTGGGGAACCCTAACTTCCAAGTTAGATGAGGTCTATGTGTGACCGTTGATGGTTATAGATGATCTTTGTGAGCCTAGCCGTCAGGTTAGGTAGGGCATAAACTTCCAGGCCATTGGGTTACCATTTAAGGTGAAAATAAAGGCCCTGTGACGTCGCGCGGTTTCCCCATAGAACCTTAATGGGGGGAGTGCAGAGGGGGGCTTGCCCCCTTCTGCGGGGTCCGGGGGGCCTATCGCCCCGGCCCGTAGGGCCGAGACGGTAGGACTTCTGGTCGTGGAGATATTGTTGGATCATATATTTTACCGACTATTTTGTATCTCCTGACTACGTTTAACTATACCGAACCGCCTTGTAAAAGCTATATAAGCACAGCCCAGGTTGAGCTTTATAGAGCATTGCGCACTAGTAAGCCCTTCATCTAGAGTCTGTCTAGATCGCCATCTAAGCTCCATAGTGGGAGCGCACGAGTGGACAGCACCATCATTGTAACTGCATTATGCTTTGCAATCTGAGAATTTGAGTTCTCTACCTCTCAGTCTGCATCTATCTTTGTCTGCGTTTTTCTCTCAACTCTATCTACAGGTCTATTCCGCTGTGCTATTATTTTCTTACAGACTACCTGTCTACACAGGTATGCTAAAAAACTGGACTTCACTCTTTGACTGATATCTCATAAAATATATAAGCATTGAAGGAGATATTTGAGATAGAGAAAGTACACAAGATAAGCTTTCCAATAAGTGTTTAAACGCAAGAAATGGTTAGATACGTACTGAGATATGAGCTTCACAACAGAGCTGTGTAAAAAATGACGTGCGGTTGGAAGGAGTCTATGGGAAGACAAAATGACAAAATCACCAGATCTGACTATTGAGAGCTCTTGCCTCTTTCTCTCCTTATTTAGAACGTGCTCCCACTCCACTCTTATAACCAATGAGCATGTGAAGAAGTTTGTGCCTCCTTCTTAACTCACCACTTTGCCCACTACATGGCACTTACTTCAAGGCAGATATTGATATTTAGATTATGCCTATATCGAGTTCTATAAGAGGTGGATATATATATATATATATATATATATATATATATATATATATATATATATATATATATATATATATATATATATATATATATATATATATATATATATATATATATATATATATATATGTGTGTGTGTGTGTGTGGTACTAAAGAAATTCAAGCATACATGATTAAAAGGGGTCTGTAAAGATAACATATGCTATTACCAACAAAAGGTGTTGGATTCCATCAAGAAAACTTATGCATAAGAAAACTTGTATAATGCTAATGACGAGCTCAATTAGGAAGACTTAGGCAGAAGAAAACTAGTCTAATCAAAGAGAAAAACTAAGCAGGAAATAGATCCCCTACAAAAGAGAGAATATGTTCATTAACTTGCTTTACAACTCTCTCTAGTCTTCTTGTAGGTTTCTTTCTTTAAATTAACCAAACTTTACATTTGTTAAAAGAACAAAAGAAGCTAGTCTAGTGTTAATATACTCACACATAAAGACTAAAGGGCACACTGATGGATGAGTTCTTTTTTTTTACAAAACAAACTTTAAATTATAAACAAGGAAATTTACAAGAAAATTAGGGAGAATTACAAAGAAAGTTGATAATCTTTTTATCTCCATCAAGGGGACCCACTTGTTTTTCAACTCCTTGTTTTCTAAATGAATACCCTATGATGCCTAAAAGGGGGAGACTTCTTACAATCACAGATCCTCCGACCTAAACACCTGAGGAGCTTCTCAACAAAACACCCTTTAGGTTGTTTGTTGAAGTTGATCGTACATCTTTCCTTCCAAATCTTCCATAGTGCTTCATCCCTAATGGCATTCCACAAAACAAACGAGCACCCAATCACTTTCCCAAGAAGATCTTGCTTCTGCTTGAATTGAGAAGGTAATAAAAGAAGCTTGCTAAGGCATTGCCAAGTCGGCATGCTCCTAGGATAGGAGAAAAAAAGTTTCTATTGGCTTTGACATTTGTCCATATCCCCGTATGCAAAATCTACAACATTAATACTTCTTTCTTATTTTTGATAAGCAAGTTCCATAAGTCTTTGACCTTGAATTCGCATCTCATCCACGTCCAATTGATACACCATTTCTTCTTAAGAGAGACATGGAAGTCCAATTTTCTTTTGATTCTCAGGGTATCTTCCATCTTGTTGTCATACATCCACCTCGAACTCTCTAGATAGGGGTTCCCAATCCAACATGATGTGAGATCTAGAGTTGTTCCAAGTGATGATTCTATTTCTTAACAAACACCAATCTCCAAAGACAACTCTGCAAATTGGATCAGTTTCCTCAAATCCGATCCAATTCCTGCTATCTTGGTTCCAGAGATGCTTTTGCAAACGAAAAACTTTATTCCATAATCTCTTAGCTCTTTGGAGGTTCTTAGACACCACACTTCTGATACCCACGATCAGACAGAGTCGTTTTGCCTAATCCCAACAGCCCCTTTCCAATTATTCTTGATGGTGTAGAAAGACTTCATCTGGTTCCACCCTTTCCACAAGAAGCACACAAGGTTAGAGCCCTTGAGGACAACTAGGAATGGGGAGAACAACAGAGAAATTAAATCAAGCCCTTTCCACCTAGGAATCCTGACAAGAGAAAGGCTATCAATTTTCTAAAAGTTAGCTTGTCCCAAGAAGTATCACCATTATTCCAAGCTTTGATCATCCATTTAGGCACCATCTTGTTGGTCATGGCTTCCACATCCAGAATGCCTAGACCACCCCTCCTTCAGGGTAGAGAAATTTCCCATTTACTCTTCGAAACTCTTCTATTGGGATCCCCATCCAAAGGAATTTTCTCAACATATTTTCCAACTTCTGCATTATGTTATTGCACGATCTCCAGCACAAGAAGCAACGACAAAGGAGATCAAAAACGTGTTGATCACCATTGTGCATCTAGCCACATTAGACTGCATGCCCTTCCAATATTGCATCTTGTTGTCAAGCTTGGCAAGAACCCAATCCCAATGTTGCCCCATGGAAATTCCAAAACCAATCAAGATTCCAAGCAAACAAAAGACTTTAACACTGTCTCCTGAAATCTTTGAGTCTGCAAAAATTGCAAGGGAGGCCCACACAATGACCTGTACATTGATTTTCAAACTAGAGAGTTCACAAAAAATATCAAGGCACTTCTAGAAAACAAGAAAGACACTACATGTCACCCTCCAAAATGCATTGGTGTCATTAGCGAAGAGTATAAGAACCATAGGATCCTAACTCTTGGGGAGAGAGAGACCCATAATATTCCACAATTATAGTTATTAACAAGGCAATTGAGCCCATCTATAGGAATAGCAAACAACAACGAGATAATTGGGCAACCTTATTTGATGGGGTGCTCAAGAAAGAAACTCCAAGACTATGTCAAAGGTCCTTTAAAGGAATTCAAGAATAAAATCCCACTCCTATGTTCATGTGCATGCAAGCAAACCATGCAAACAATGTCAACAGAAAGGCATAAAAAAACAATACATGGAGATAGAGATGAAAACCTTACACGATATTAATTACACTCCCATCCAATTTGTCAAATGTCAAAAATGCATCTAATTATATGTAATTTTCATTAATCTCAAAATAATTTTTCACAGTGGACAAGCAATCTGAGATCTTTATGAAAATCATCAAAATAGGTGATTCATATACTTATCTATAGCAAGAATGTGTGTTCTTTCTATTTTAAGACTACATAACCATAGATTCATGAATAAATAATCAATCTCTCAAACATAAGAATCATTTTATAAAAAATACCAAAAACATATAAACTCCAATGATTATGGAATCTCCATGCATTTATGATCCTTGATCAACTAATCAAAGCACAACCACATTGAATCCCTTTTATTTACCAAGCATGATGTGGCCAGTGTCACATGTGATAAGTCACTATTATGTGACAAAGAAAACAAACAAAATCCAAGGATCCAATAATTTCCATAGATGATAATATACCTCAATTGACAAGCACGTCCCCTCAATTAAAGATAGAAATTTGACATGGATTATCAATCACATTTACACCAATGATAAATAAAACATGTGGAGATCAAACATTGGATTTTGCAAATTAAAACCTATCCAAAGGACTATGTGCATCTCTATTTTTAAAATAAATAAATAACCATCAAATGAAAATAATTGACCCCTTAAAAATTATTTTATAAAAATTATAAAATATAAATATCCTTGGCTCATAACCTTGAGCCATTGTAATGTCCACCTCTTCATGATTCTAACATGCTAATCAAAACACAAACCACACTAGATTCTTCTATCCATCAAAAGATTAATGTGACCAACATCACATGTTTACACATAAGACAAGACAAATAGAATACATAACATCCAATAGCTCCATAAATAGTGATACTTTTACCCATCTTCTCTTGTTCCAATTGTCTTATAGATCTTTGAATATAAAAGATTATCGAGGATATTACATTAAGCCAAAGCTTATATGCTAGAAAGTTATAATCAATACATTATGTATGTCAAGGACAATCATATTAGTTGGCGTCATCATAAAAATTATACAACCCAATATCATTTAGAAGTGAAGTTTTGGGAGACATCTCAAGAAGTGAAAATTCATCTTTGCCCAAAGAGAGTGACCAATATTGTTTCGAATCCATAAACTCAAATGCTGACAATATGTATAAAGGATCGTGCCACCTGCTATAAAATAATGGAAAAATAACTGACGTGATCCACTACAACCATCACCTCTTTCAGACCCAAAGGCAAACTATCCCCTTTTGGATAGATGATGCAACTTGCTTGATCTAAATAACAGAAGGCACAAAAGAATTTGAAGTACATAGGCTACAAAATCCATAGCACATACATGTGTATGCTTCAGAATGGCCATGTAACTACAATTTTATGGAAGAGACTAGGGCATTACATGTTTTACTCAACAAACGTGTATAAGAGTTCTTAGTGGCCATTTAACCTTTCATATAGTTACTAACAATAACCACCTCCAACTAATGGTCAATATGACTTATATAAGAAAGCAGGGGAAATTGAAACATAACAGGAGTATACAGCTACCTCACACCCAGTATACATTGCACAACGCACAAAGGGTTATGCAAAATAAACAATCAAAAGACCCCCAACAATTAACAAATGTTTCGTTATCTATCTTTTAGTAGATCCTTTGCGATGGAAATCGAAACATTTTCCAAGTGTGAAATTTCCCAAGGAAATTGTACCCTATGAATAGCAATTCAAGGATGAAGTGATACCACACCATGTTTTTGGATACTTCAGACTCCTGGTCAATGCAATGGCTATGACTGTAATTAAATTGGCATGAATCATACTGTCAATATCGAACATCTGTCTCCATACACTAGTAGTAGATTAACCGCCTAGGGAATTCAATTCCTTTCACATCTGTATTATTCAGATCAACGCGGAAATGAAACAAAAATATTAGTTTCCTTGTCCCATCCCTAGGAATGTTTTTTGTACAATACATGAATTGTACTGCCAGAATCAGACATTTATCTACATGCAGAAGAATTAGTTGACTGCCTAGAAGAATGAGTTCATATTCCCTTTCAAACCCTTTTTTTAAGCTTAGCAAAATTTTCAGTAAGTTTGAAATATTAGATGGACGGATCAGAAGTTACAGACAAAAGATACCCAAAAAAAAGCGCACACATGAACTCTATCATTACATCTACTATGTTGAAATCAAAACTGTGCATTATGGTTTTGATCATATGTTTACCCCACCATAACGCACACAGTTTCCTATGAATATATATCAAAAAGTTTCCTATGAATATATATCAAAAAGTTATGAATATATATCACCTTTCAAAAATCCAAACTAATTAAGAACTCTTATCACATTGAGACTCAACAAAAAAATCGAGTTTGAGGCAGATGCTGCAAAATAAGCACTGTTGTGTATCAGTATTCATGCACTAGAAAGAACAAATAAGTGGAGCTCCTTCAAATCCCAAGCATCTGAAAAGATGAGACTCTCCCAAATTAGTAAATCTTCATTCATTTTCAACACTTTCATATACTGTATTCCCAAATTCCAAACACGCATGAACTGAGCTGTTGGAATGAAAACACCATTACAAACAGTAAATAGACTAATCAAAAATACATTAAAGATGCAAAACTCAAAAATGACAACAGGCCCCTATCACCCTTGAGGGCCAACTCTAAAGCACTAGATTAACCGAGGTTTCATGCAGGGATATAGGTCACAACGATGATTGTTTAACAATAATGCGAAACATGTCAACAGCGCTGTCAACCACAACTTATATCCTTGAGTAACAATGGTCTTACATTTCTTCAACTAAAGCAGTGGCAAAATCTGAAATAATATCCAAGTACCTGTGAGAGTCCATTGATTCCTGCTTGAAGTATCAAAGAAACAAACCCCATAATGACATAAAGCAGACTGACAAGTGCATCACTTAGCTTGACATAGAAGGATCTTGCTTATCACACTGAACCAAAAAAACTAGAAAAATAAATAACATAGCTGCCTGGCCTTCAGGCCTCGTTTGCAGCTCCTTGAGAAAATTTTAGTAGAAAATCTCCAGAGTATCAATACGGCAGAGGACCAAAACACAGTCCAAATAAGACATCAACCGCTAAACTGCTAAATACACATGGCAGAAGATGATTTGTGCATAGTGACATAGCCCTCAGCTTGTACAAAAGGATGATGCATATATAAATAGATTCTATTCATCCCTTTTGATCTTCAATGGTATCCAAAGAAAATAAAAACAAATCTTCACCAGTATGAGATCAAGTCAGCTGCCAAGGCATCATTATCCAGAATAATGAATATTCGACCTTCACACACCAGAGTTTCATAGCATCTTTGTGAGAGTGTAACTGCACCCACAGAGGTTGGCAAGCACCTTTCAAGGCCCAACACTACGCTTCACTAGGACTGTTAGCTCATACATACAGCATCCTCAAAACCTCCACAGGTGAGACCAGAAAAATTTCTAAAAACACACAGGATTAGATGAGTACTAGAAGGCACCACAAAATGATACCACACTGCTTATCGCCATGTGGAGTTACCACCCAGCCGAATCACATCCTCAGCAGCTGTGTCCTTTGACCGATAATTATTATCACTATCATTGTTACTGTTTCTGGTTGCATCGCCATACATATCACGGAGCTTGGCTAAATTAGCAGAAACTTTAGGAGGGGACTTTGACCTTCGTGCATCAATACTGGTGCTTTTTCCGAATTTCTGAGGACTTCTGCTTCGACTTCGATATGTAGCCCCTCTCGGGCTGCGACTCCGACTTCTTTCTGACCTTCTATCCCTCTCTCTCTGTCTTTCTCTATCCCTGCTTCTTTCTCTACTCCTTTCTCTGCTTCTGTCTGGATACCTACCTCTCTGTGAATCACGGTCCCTATCTCTATCACGACTATACTCCCTGGCATCCCTATCCCTTTCATGATCTCTGTCCCTGTCCCTCTCTCTCTCCCTACGATAATCATAGTCCCTGTCTCTATCCTTCCTCCTTCCATCCCAATCATGATCTCTGCTCCGTTCATGCTCTTTATCACGATCTTTCTCTGTATGTCTCAACCTTTCACTGTCACGATCTCTCCCTCTGGATCGTTCACTATCCCTCCTTTCAGCCTCCCTATCATCTCCATTATGATAAGATGAATCTAGGGAAGGAACCGTGCGACGAACAGGTGAAGAATCCCTTGTAGAAGCCCTATGGGGAGCACGCTGTCCAAATGAAACAGACAATGAAGCTTTTACAGATGGTGGCCTTCTGGCTGTATCATCTGCTACATGACGCCCACCTGTACCTGTAACTCCAGCAGATCTTGTTGGAAGCTTCAGCCTCTCCAAGTGCGTGGTTATCTGCCGAAGGATAGGGACTGGTATACGTGGAAGAAGTGTATCAAAGTAGTACTGCAAAAAAGGAACGCTTCATCAGCTGCTACAACCACTGCATATACATTACTATCTCAGAGCCTGAAAAGACACATACAACAATGGTGACACAATCACACCTGATCCAGTAGTAAGTCACGAACATATACACCCATTGTTGTCTTTTTTCCATTTGATCCAGGTGCAAACTCCTGTGTAAGCAGTGCACATATTAATAAAAATACCAAATTGGACAATATCAACCAGCAACTTAGCCAATAAAATAATACTCAAGTACCTCATCATCCTTGACGTATTGTTCATACCAACCCCACAACGTCTTCGGATCACCAACATACCGCAAATAAAGAAACCCAACCTGAACAATCACATTTTGGCATTCTCAGCACACACAGATAACAAAACCAACTTGAATGATTTTATCATTAGGTACCATATGTACGAGGGAACAGGACAATTTTTTGTTTACATAAAAAACATTTAAACAAATAAACAAATATTCACAACTGGAACGAATACACCACAAGGATCACGTAACCATGAGGTACCATAAATACAAAGAAGCAGGACAAATTTTTTTTACATAAGAAACATTTGAAACAAACAAACAAATATCCACAACTCATCGAATATACCATGAAGGAAGACATAACCATGAAAATCATTTACATAAAAACAATGGTTTCCTTTTTTATTATAAATGTAATTTGACCAAATCCAAGCTTCTTTGGATTAGACCCTTGGATCATCAGTAAGGGACACAGGCTTTAACGTTGGTGTACACCGACTCGACTTAAATATTTAGATCTGCAATACAAAAAACGAATAGAGAATACAGTCACTTAATGATATCATGGAAACTCTAGAAAGTTGGAATCCTGTCATGGCTCATGTTTGTACATATTGTGCAAGCTTATACACACTTTAAAGGTATTTGAATATTCATTATGTGAGGTAACTCTACTAAAGAGTTGAGTTTAGAATCCAGATCCAGGCTCCAGCCAAGTGTAAATAGGCCTAAATTTCAATGGCTTTGTTTTGAGTGCATGTGCACCTACATCTGCAGTTAACTTGTGCATCCACAAGTGCACCTGATTTCACTAAGCACCAAATTTAGAAGTTGACTTTTTTTAAGTTACTTCAACATTTTTGTACAAAAAGTAGATTGGGTCACACTAATTATGGGGCGGCCCTGCTGTTATTAGTCTAAGCATCCATATTCTCCAATCCACCGCCTTCTTTGTCGACAATCAGCCTCAAGATAATGATGCCGCCATATGACCCATCATTTACCTCATGGGCAGCTATTCCCTTGTACTCCAAGCCCATGCACTGCCATAACTATAGGATTCGACTTCATTCACAACCATCTTCATCCTTTACTCATGTTTGCTCAGCCTCAATACTCTTTACTCAGCCTCTTCTCCCAGTCCTCAGCCCTTATCTCACGTTCTATCAGCTATACATGAACTTCAACCTCATGTGCTCAGCCTAAACCTGTAAATTTGGGAACTCTCAGCCTCTTCATGGATCATCTCAGGTTTTGGGGTAATGTTCATGTATATACAGCAGTGTTCTTACTGTTTTTCAATCACATATTGCATGCTTTCACAAGTATAAAAAATTTCAGAATATTCTCTGTTTCTCTCTGCAAACTTACCTCTTTTGGTGTGTTTTCTTCTCTACTTTCAGATTTTAAGATCCTACCTATCATATCTACATTATACCAAAATGTTCCAACAGGAGGGTCATGATAATGAAAGAGCAACATGCATGGAGAACAGCCTTAATGACTAGACAGCCCCCTTCAATCCTACTTATGTCAAAGATGTTCACTTCCTTCTTGAACTTGGTGAGCTGCACAGCTTCAGATGCCTTGATCATCATAGCAGCCACTTGATCCTCCTGCTTATTGCCTTCTCTCTTAAGAAGTGGATGTGTACTTCGATGTGTACTTCAATGTGTTTACTTCTAGAATGACAGACAAGATGATTTCCAAGCATATGGAGCTTAAGATCTCACAGATCATTGTACTGTCGCTTATATCTACGCTTATAGATACATGAAAAGCTTTCTTAACCATATATATTGACAAATGAATAGACAACTCCCTTGCATTCAACTTTCGTAAAAGATGGACCTATAGATGCTTCTTCGAGTTCCAAGGCACAATGCTCTCACCAAGCATAAATACATACCTTGATATCAATCTTGATTCTTAACTTGCCTGGAATTTTGAACGATCAACATTACTCCAGCTGAAGATGACTTTCTTCTGGATAGTATAATACATAATATATTGTATTTTTCATGTACCTCAGGACCTTTTTAGCTGCATCAAGGCATACCTGTGTAACGCATTGCTGGCAGCTGCCTGCATGAATTGAGACAAGGTATCTGCCTAGGCTCCATTGCATGGATAAGTTCAAGTTACTAATGGTTAAATATATCACAATACCCAATTAAACTCTAAAACACCTATGTATATTCAATTCCTCACCTTCATTAACCCTCATTTTGAGGTAAGGCTCCACAAGTTGGAGTTGCTACAATTCACTCATACCAAATTTCTTGTTTAAATGCCCAGCACATACTTTCAATAAATGAGACAAGTACAAACATGCCTGCAAATCAACTCAGGAATTTGCTGGTGAAGACCTGGTCAAGATTGGTCAAACTTTGGGTGTGAAGATTTTACATGTTCCTATAGTGTTGTCACACATGATTGGAAACTCAACCATATGCTTCTTGGGCCGGATGAGCTCATGTGTAACTTGTGCTCAATCAGAGCTTTCTAACCATACATAACATATGCCCATCAGAAACCATTTCACCCATGTGAACCTATGCTAAACACTTACCCAAATTATAACAAAATGTGAACACAAAAGCTCATATAAAAGTAATGCAAAGCACTCGCATTATTTTAACATTGAGAACTTACATATATCTGAACAGCAAGGTGCTCTATATCAATCTTTTTTTGTTTTCTAAGTCAAAGATGGGGGCCCCAAGAGGCTTCCCACTCAGAAGGCAGAATCTATCCGCCTGCTTCATCTTCCCAAGAAGACTTATACGTGACCTTCCAACACAAGGCCAATGGTCTACTGATATTGGTGTACCGCTGACGTGAGATACCCAATGCCCCAGACATGACACTAGGGTGCGAAGGACTTCGAGCGAGCGCTCAGTACCTCCTAAACTGCTCTACATCAAAAGCAATTATTCAAAAGTGGGCTTCATTGAACAAGAAGACAGATTTTCACCAGACCTCATGCACTAGCTTTTAAGGTGACTCAACCAATTGACCCATAGCTTCATAAACCTTGCTAATTAATGCATGGTTCCATAAAACCCACAACTTTCAATAAATGCATTAAGTGATTGCAAAATATCTATCATTTGATTGATATTCTCCTTTCATCTTGCATTATTTGTTGGTCTTTCGAATTCCCTTTCCTACTATGGTAGAAGCCTCTAGCATTGTTACAAATCCATCACTCAACAACAACCCTCTCAAAGCACCACTATACTTCACAACACAATGCAATAAAGTTGGATTTGGAATGAGTTTAGCAAGACTAGATCTATTGCTAAACTCATTCCCCACACTTCTATGATAGTTGATGAAGCTAAAAATCCAATCCAAATCACCAATGTTTTTGACAATATTATTGAGACAATGAGCCATGCGAAATCCGATTGAAAATGCCGATGTCTTTGATTATGTTATTGAGATGATATTGTTAACAATACCATTGAGACAATGATATACGGCCATAAATTCTCGATAATTGCACCTATTGCTTTGTTTGATAGCTCCCCGTCTATTGATATGGGCAACGACATTTGATGAACCCACGATTTCGACGGCACTTGTCCACCCTATAACAAGCACATAAGCTGATTTCTATGTCTATGGTGCATCATGCGATGAGGAATCATGAGGTGAAGCACATCTCTCCTGTTTATGTTCATTCATACCCATAAGTCATCCATTAAACTTGCATGATTTCCTCTTAATAGCGTATTGTGTTGATGCCTTTTGGTACAATACTCTCTACATATTGGCATTCTAAAGGACTAAACTTATGCCATCAAGCTTAGATGTTCTAGGACTTGTAAATAGGTATGCAAATATGTGATAAGAGTTCCAACGGCAAAACTAGGCTTTATATCATGTCTTTGGCCGAGGAAATGGAATCATTGCTTGCAAATGAAAGGTTGATCATGCTGGGGAGAAAGGCCTGAAAAAGCCCCCTATTATGATAGCTTTGTTAGGAAACTACCCAGAAATATTTATCGTGCTCTTCTTGGACCATATATGAGGGCATTATAGGCATTTCTTCATTATTATTCATCTTTTGATCACTAGGCATGTCTGAACATGCCCCAAGTAACCAAGGGCACATTTTTATACAAATAAGTCCTCAAACTCACACAATGCAAGCGAGGGCTTTCTAAAACTTGTATATGCAACCTCTGTGTCTCTCCTTTATTGATTCTCTATGCAACCTCTCTCACTACTACTCTCCTCTTTCACTTGCTCTTTGCCTTGGTCTTTGGAGCAATTGAACACATTCTCTCAAAGCTCTCTGCAAGCACTTTCAATTGGCATCAAAGTTACAAGAAGTTCCATAACGATAAAAAGTTGCAAACTAAACTAATTTTCAAGACTCCCCAAAATCCGTAACTCGTGCATGTGCTACTTCACTTGTGCAATGAGAAGCACTTCAATGAGATCTTGCTTGGTTACAAGTAGATCATAATCAATGTTAGAGAACACAAGAATCTCCTCAACGACTCATAGCTCTGCAATGAAAACATTGAAGGCTACATTAGCCTTCTTTAGGCTCCATGGAAGATTTTTCGACCTTGGCTTCCTCCATGTTGCTCCACATCTCCTGATGTACCTAGAATCTAGCTATTGTGTTCTCTCTCTCATAAAAATAGTATGTCACATTGGTCCTCTTCTCTCTACCTTTGCTTTGACTCCTTGACCTATTGTTTTCAAATCGTTTTCCTTTCTCTCAAGACCACCTTCTAACAACATGAACACCTCCAAACTTTGCTTGTTTTCATCTTGATTTCCTCATTTCAAAAGAGCCTCTCACTCCATCATAGCTTAAAGTCAGAGTGTCACTAAGAGAGATACCCAATGTCTCCCAAGAATCAAAAAGATTCATAAGAAGGAAGATTGCTTTGAGCTTGTCATCAAATGGTGGAAAGTCCATATCCTAAAGTTGATTAAATACACATGAAAGCAATGAAGCACTTAGATGCTCCAAGGTAGTCTTCAATTCATCAAGTTGCACTCTAACAAGCTTCCCCATCAATTAGACTTGATTAATAAAGTCTTGTTTTCATATGTCACCTTCAACTTCTTCCCTATGCAAAGAATTGTTTGTAGTCCCTTAAGCTCCGTAGGTATTTCATCCGCAACGACCATTTTGATGTGAATCATGGCCTTGAGCTTTGCCCAATCATCAAAATATCCCATGCTTATCAGCCATCTTATATGTTTCAAAGAGCCTCCTTAATTTAGAACCGAGAAGACAAAACTAGAAGAAAAGAAAGTATGGATATTAACTAAGATATACATAGCCATAAGATGCACACATAAGGGAAAACAAAGTCGAAGATCAACTTCCAATGATTGCACTAGACAGAGCCTATTTTACCTTTCCATAAATTACTAAAGTCACAATTTAGCCATTCCCAAGGATGACTTGCAAATGTACCTGTATTGTTTGTAAAGATGTGCATCAATATTGCACGAACCAATGTGTTCGAATAACAATAGAATTATCAAGGGAAAATAGGATCTAAAACTCTTAGGCCACAAGGCTTGGCAAACGTAAGCAGCATTTTCCATTGGAGTCAGAGGTGTAGGAAATAGTTTGATCATCAAATATCAAGCGTCTTGTGGCGTTGGGCAAGGGTGTATTAGCGATGCTAAATTTGGCAAATAAGTGACCAAATTGAAATTATCTTCAATAATTATCCCAATTTGAAAATGTATTCCTTACAATTTTAAGAGCACTTCAAAATAACAAATGCCTAGAAATACTAAGATTTATTTGCTTACAAACAAAGATATTTTAAGACAAGTTTCTTCATAAAGTTCTAGCTTACATGGTTGCAAAATGAGTCTCTCTTCAATTCTCCACAATCTTCATTTCTTTGGATGAGGTCGAGTCAATTTTTGACAATCTTTGAATGGGGATCTTTGTTGTTCATTTCATGATGGATTCTCGAATTCCAAGTTGGAATCTCTTATAATTCCTTGGGTTATGTAAAGTTACAATCCTCTCATAATCCTCCTCAATCCTTTCTATGGTACTTGTAATGCCCACACTAAGGGATGTTTCATAAGAATGTACAACATAATAAGTACTCGATTTGACAAGGCAAGCACCCCTTATACAAGTGTCAAATCAGCTAAAATTTTTCTCCCATGGTCAACACACTTCTCATGTGTAAGGAGTCTCTCATAATAGACACTCTTTAGTCAAAGAGAAAGCAACCCAAAACTCTTTTTACCATTTTTCTTAGGCATAAGGACTCATCTAGAACCTAACATGGTTACATGAATTGAGACTCTTGAAAAATACATGGGCAAAATTATAGAAAAATTCTTTGGGTACAATAGAGTTGCTGAAAATTTGAAATCTTTGAGGTAAGCAATTGCAAGCCCCAACACAAAATACTTAGTCGGACACCAGAAATTAAAGCTTTTCAAACTCATATAAGCCATAAAGAATGAGACACACATGTTGATGTGTTTGCTTTGTGAGTCGAATCAAGCATAAAAACAAAACAATTCAGACTAGTCTTTAGGTGCACTTTTCAGGTTTGTGATATTCCATCCAAACATATATATACCTTCATAAGTTTAGAGTTATCCAAACTTACGAACTCAGGATAGAGAACACAACACATACACATTGGAAAACATAACAAACAAAAGCAAGAGACTTAAGACCAATATAAGACACGAAAAATATAACCAAGAAAGAAAACCAATACAAAAAGAGACGCACACACACTCACATGAACACGAACACACACATGCGCGCGCGCACACACAAAAAAAAAAAAAACCAAAAAACAAACAAAATAAAAGAAAATAAAAAATAAATAAATAAATAAAACATAAATAAATAATATCCATCCAAACATAATCCTTTACTCCCATGTGAACCAAGTAGAGCATGGGATACTTGTACCAAAAAATTAACAGCCTTAGAGCCCCCCAAAACTGTGGAGCCCGCCAGCTGTAATTTCTAATAGGTTTCATTTTTCTTTTTTAACTCGACTGATTAATGTTCATGGTAAGCAGATACATGTAGAAGTTGGGGTACTGATTCGAGCATACCAGCTGTAATTTCTAAAAGATTTCAAAATTTTTTTTTTTAACTCACCTGATTAATGTTCATGGTAAGCAGATACATGTAGAAGTTGGGGGTATCAATTTGCGCACCTTTTTGCACCAGAATTCTAATATAAGGCTCACGATCTGAATATCATGCATGTGCAGCTTTTTAATCCTATCTTGAGGCTTGGATGATGACAATCAGTAAACATGCTGCAAGAATCATCTATCGGGATTCGGGCCAACAAGCTGCCATTCTGAAACTTACTCAGTAGAGGCTCTTGGACACTTATGCTTTCATTGAGCACCCAAACTCAATCAGGATTTCCTCAAAATTATCAAAGGCTTATGTGACTATTAAATATCTTCTGACATGAGAAGACATGAACGTATGTTGTATGTCTCCTTTAAAAATATACTTCATGCATAACATATAAGATTTCAAAGTAATCAGATAAGAGCTGAATTCTAAATTTTTCAACCAAATAAAGAGGTAGATTTTATTTTTAACAAAGCTAACATATTAGAACATAGCTTCACTCCAGAATTCAGGTGATATTCTCTAAGATCTTTTTTTACCGGAGTGTAAAAAAGCAACCAATCAGAACAATCTGCAGATCATAACCAAACAGAAATGTCAACATGTGACTAGAGAGTAAGAATGTATAATGATTTGTAGTTCCTCTTTATGCATGTGCTAATATTCATAAATGTCAATATGATAGTACGTGATTAGAATTTATGAAACCAGTGACACGTTACACACATGACACTATTTCAACTTGCAAGGACACATTATTAACTTCCTAGCACATTGTGTCCTCACAGCACATAAAACAATAATGCAGAAAATACACAATTATGCATGAAAAGGGAGGGAAAGAATGTCAAACAATATAAGCTTTAATACATGTGAAAGGTAACACAAAAAAACATTTCCCCATTAAAATGTGTGCCAATACCAGAAACTATTGAGCCTTCGTACACCTCTACCTTCCATCCTGCTGGATAGGTACTTCATGGGGACAAAACAAATCTCATTAAGGTTACTGCAGCTTGCAATTCAAAAAGAAGGGAAAATACTGCATAAAGAAAAATCTTGTACAATTTAAATACCTTGCTAGCTGATAAATACAGGGAGGGATAAATGGTCATCACCTACCGCTCGGATGTAGGGAGAGTCTCCATGATTAAGCAATCCATGCATCTGCTTCACTGTGAGCTTCATGGTGAAAAACTTGTAGAGAAGGCAAAAAGCAGTAGAAGGACCACGACAATTTCCTGTCATCCATGGTTCTACATGATCCACCTGATTGTAAATCTCATCGATGACCTCGTGATATGTCTTCAACCGATAAAGCTCCTTGAAGTAGTCAGAAGATAAGATGTTCATGCATAAGACCTTCTCTAATAGAGTATCAATAGGTTTCCCGCACGTTTGCACCTCCATATCTGCCTCCAATTATGATGGGAGCACTAAGATACTGTTCTCAATGACAGAAGAAACAACTATGAATACATGTATGAAAAGATAATAAACGAAAACAGCTTAATTATGATATAGATCAAAAAAGATTAGTAACAAACTCCTCTTTCAGAAAATGTCAATTCTAACCTTGATCAGATAAGAATCATGATACATTCCAAGGGACATACAAGATTTTACTTGTGTCATGAAATAGAAAAATATGGGAAGAAAGTGTTAAGTATGTGCGTGCGTGTGTGTGTGTGTTGTTATTAGTGTTTGAACGTGTCGATGCGTATGTTTGTGTACGCTCTCCGTGACTGAGCGGTAGAGAGAGAGAGAAAAGAAAGTGTGTTGAGGACGAGTTATAATGGTCCTTCTCGTTCAAGACTCTCTCTCTCTCTGTGTCTGTGTGTGTGCGTGCGTGTGTCTGTGTGTGTGCACGCTTCTGCATGAAGAAGGACACATACCGCAAAAAGCACACGCATGAAATGAACTAAGTTCCCTGCTTTCTGCTGCTGACGTCCATATCCTCAAATGCCCACCTGCGACTTGAAACGCGGTTCTCCTCTCTGTGTAAGAAGGGCACTCACTTTCCCCTCTTTTGAACTCGCGATCTGCATGATGTTTGAAAGTGAATTAGAGAAACGTAAGGTACATGAGCTGCCTATTAACGTGGTTTTTTTCTATACAAAAGAACTTTGAAATACTGAAAATTATTTTAATGGAGGTTCGGCCGAGGCCTACTCCCCGGGTTTTAACTTTGAAATTGCAACTGTACAACAAAGGGCATAGTACCCATGGGACCCCCCTTATCCCACAAGAACAGGGGTTTACAAGACTTCTAAGCTCTTTTCATGCTCTTTTAAGCTTCTACTAATCATAAGTTGCACGCATGGGGTGACGCTTGTCAACATGGGCATGTACATAAAACATAGTTTGGCATGCATTGTGCTAAGTCTACCATGCACCATACATTATGTCTTGAGAATCATGTGAACACCTTCTAATTACGAACTTGTACCAATTATTCAAACCATCCCTCACCATGTCACCATGGAAGCTTCTAGAACATATTCAACATGATTGCATACATTATTGATGGTGTCATCATCAAACATTCTAGAAGTTTTTTAGCCACTTTGCACACCCATAATACAAGGGGCTTGCCATCTTTAATCTTGTCAATGCTAGGCCTTGGAGTCAAGGAGGTGCTACAAGTAAGTACTCTCTAATTCCAATTCTAGTTCTTATCTAGTCCAAAATTCTAGTCTCTTTTGACTTTCTCCATACTCTTATCATCTTCTTATCTTGTAATGATCTTGTCCAATTCCATGTTATAGATTGTTGCAACCCTATTGAGGGAGTTCTTATAGCATATTTATGTTATATATAGGCTATGGAATCATCAGATGTGGCTGATTCATAGCTTGTTATAACTATTTTTCTTGGGTTTCAAGACTTCTTATGATAGCTCTACAACATTGTATCATATTCCCTTGTATCGGTTATCCTCTAATAGAACTTTTTTTGGCAATAATGTTGTTGAAGTCGAATTATGATCATCATAATCTAGCACTCATGATAATTTTGGCAAGAACATTCTCTAGCCATGAAAACATCTTTAAAGAATAAGGGATTCACTTGAAAATCTTCAATAATGAGTTCAAGACTTGATTGAACAAGACACATGTCAAAGTGTCATGGAAACCTTGAAACCATCTTTAGATGCCATCTAACTTTAGCACTATCCCATATGTATGCAAAGTTTGATAATTCCAACATCACCATTTTGTTGAAACTCATGCTGAAACTGCAAAAATTATTGTGTATATGTATTGATTTGACACGTGGAGATCTTGTTTTGAATTGTCAACATTGCGAGTCATAATTGCCCTATGAAAAGTATGAATAGAGAAGTTGTTCAAATCACTCTTCATTTTTCCAAGATCAATCCTTAAGAATCGAGCATTAATCTTGAAGAAGAATTCATGGAACATACATGTCATGGAGTAGATTTGAGTAGGAACTTCTAGATCTTGTCATGTATTATTATCGTTTACATCTGCATTGTTTTGTCTTGTGAGCCTTAGTAAGGGAAAACTTGTTTGTACCTATAATCCTAGGTTGTGGGATCATCTCCCATAATGTCAAGCAATCTTGTATTTTCACCTAAGATCTCAAGTTGTGGGATCATTTTGTATCAAGTCATCTTGAAGCTATAAATATTGTCTTGAGATATGATATCCCTTATGTTATTTGAATCATCTCATGTATTGAAGCCCTATCTATGTGCTATTGTATTTTCACCTAAGATCTCAAGTTGTGGGATCATTTTGTATCAAGTCATCTTGAAGCTATAGATATTGTCTTGAGATATGATATCCCTTATGTTATTTGAATCATCTCATGTATTGCAGCCCTATCTATGTGCTATTGTAATTTCATGATAAATAGCATCATATAACTAATCTTGTATTGAATCATAGCTTAAAGTATCTTGTTCTAACACTCCCCTGGCAATTTGGCAAACCAAGTTTGTATCAAGCATCATGGACTCACATATAAGGAAATCTAGTAATCTTTAGATAATTTGGAACAACAATTATAAGACTTAAAAAGATGGTTATGATAAGGTGATTGACTAGTTCCAACCTATGTCATGGATTGTTTTTTAAATATTTTATTGATCCATGTATCAAAAATACTACATTACTAATCGAATTTGATATGACCTCCATGATCAATTGATGGATCTCTTGTTATCCATGTCCCAAGCGAATACATTGGATGACACAATTTCAATGTGAAAACCAAATGTTTGAGAAAAAACAAACTCGAGATCCAAACATATTAAATAATGAGAACACTCATTCTCAAGATACCACTAACTTTCGAACTCCAACAAGTATATCCAAGGATATGAACAATACACATCATGAAAATAACAACAAAATCAAGGACATGTGCATTCTTGTTTGTGGTTGTGTGCTTGGTTTAATCATTCAACCGAAGATCTTAGACCCACCACCAACTACATCCAAAAGTTCAAAAGTTACACATATGGAGATAAAACCATGCAATGCTCAAATGACCATATGTTTTCCCTTCAAAGCTAGAATCATGTTCATGACTAAGCTTGTTCATGTCTTTTTATTTCACGATTTAATCATCTTCACTTCAATAAAACCCATAAATATGAACTTTTTAGAAGCCACATCGGATGCCCTTGTTTCTACTCATAATATTCTAAAGTTGCTAAATTCATCAAGTATTCAAGCTTGCGTCCACAAAAGGGAGTAAGTCCAAATGTTTGCAAAAAGCTTCAAACTTTTCACGAGGCAAAACCTTTGTAAAAAGGTTTGAAACATTATTCTCTATGGGGGCATATACCAGACTAATATATCTAGCAAAGACTCACTATCTAACATAATAATAGTGCACCTCGATGTGCTTTGATAGTTGAATATAGAGATCTTGGTGAGGCATCTATCCATCTCATTTAATTGCTATCTATCACTACAAGTAAATAGAGTTCTACTCTTTGTGGATTTGAGAAATTAGGTGTATGAGTGTCCCAAGTAGTGTTTGATGATGCTTTAGGGAGAGCATTGACCTATGTAGCTTTGGAAAGTTGTAGGCCCTCACAGGTTGTTTTTCCATAGTGACTTAGAGCCATTGTTTTGGCTCTAGCTCAAAATGTAAATGAGGAAAAATAACAAATCTTATAAAATGCAAATAGACACTCTCAGCTATCTAGAACACTTTAAAAAATTGATTTGGATACGCCTACATGGAGAAATCAACATCTACAATATAGACTAGTTGGCCTTGCTATTGTCTTCCTATGTGCAAAGACACACCTTCACTATTTGCAAAATCACTCAGGGCTCCCTTAGAGAACAATCACAAAATTTATAGCAACCCAAATAAACTCTATGAGAAATCAAACATGTATAATCACCTCAGTTGGATAATGGAAGAAGGAGTTACAAGTGAAACAAAAATGTTATCGAAACTAGCTCATTGCATGTAGAGGCAATGAGCAATGGCTAAGTATAGAGAATCATAGGCTGACAAAATAATTAACTAAGCAGGGGGGATGCATGTTTCAACTTCCTTAAACTCTAACTTAGCTTAGGAAGAGAGTATAGGTTGTGGAATTCCACTTATAATTGATCTCATACATATATAGACTGTCACAAAGTGCTCCTTCAATTTAGGAGGAATCTATCAATCACGACTCAAATTGAAAGATTCTTCTTTATCTCTCTAATGCTTCATCGTTCCTTTTAAGAATAAGATTATCAACATAAATGCAAATGTGAACAACAAGATCATCTTCCTTCTTCATGTATAATGATGAGCCGATATCACTTTGTTTGTAGCCACATTTGGCTAAGTATTCCACTAGCCTTTGATTCCACACTCTTGGGGCTCACTTGAGACGATATATCCTTCTTTAACCTACACACATGATAAGTATCCTCTTCATGTATAATGATGAGCCGATATCACTTTGTTTGTAGCCACATTTGGCTAAGTATTCCACTAGCCTTTGATTCCACACTCTTGGGGCTCACTTGAGACGATATATCCTTCTTTAACCTATCCTTCTTCGGACTCTTTGAGGCTGAAATTGCAATGAGAATTCTTATTGTAATCATCCTTGCTATAGGGCTGAAATTCTCCTCAAAGTCAATGCCATAAGTTTTTGCAAAACCCTTAGCAACCAGCCTCATTTTATACCTAGATGTTGTTATTCAAATTCCTCTTTACCTTGTATACCCAATGGTTGCCTATGATCTTCATGTCCTTGCTCTTAGGCACCAATTACCAAGTGTGGTTCTCCTTGAGTGCTTTGACTTCTTCTTGCATGGATTGGTTCCATTCTTTGTGCTTTCTTGCATCCTCAAAAAAATTAGGCTCTTCGCATGCAACTATTTGACTCATGATGCATAATGTTTGACAATAAAAGAGACATAAGTTAATCATTGAATTGGATACATTTTTATTGCTGAAAATTTCTACTCTGGAAGGGCTCGAATGAACCTATTTTATATCGATTTTGACGTCTTTACACCTAGAGTTTCTATCTTTCCAAACTCTCTATCACTGCTACTATCCATCTCTACCAATGGATTATCTCGATCATGTTCTTCCTCATTGCCTTTGCTTCTTGTAGAAAGTTCCTCACTTTTCTCAATCTCCCTTTCCATTAGATGTGTGGCTACCCTCTCATTTTTTCCTTTGAAATTGAAGGAGCAAAAATATCCACACTTTCTTAGTCTTCTACATGTTTTCTCTTAGCATCATGTATGTCTTCAACCTGCAATAAATGTTTCACACCATACCATGGTAGCAATTCCTCAAATATAACATCTCTAGAAACCTTTATCTCTTTGGTTTTAGGATCATATCATCTAAAACCCTTTTGCTCTCTTGAATACATGGAAAATATACACCTTTCATCTTTTGCTTCAAGTTTATGCTTCAATTCATAGGGCACCTGTACATAACATACACAACCAAAAATATGGAGATGAAATAAATATGATTTCTTAACATATCATGCTTCATATGGATTAAAACGAAATTAAAGTGTGACACCTATTCATGATGCAGATGGTTGTGCTTGCTACATCTACCCAATAGCAATTGGGCACATTCATCTCACTGAGTATCAATCTTGCCACTTGAGGTATGTGCTTGATTTTCCTCTCTGCAATCCCCCCCTTTTTTTTTGGGCATATACCTGCATGTATGACTTAAAAATTCAAAAAAATCCTTGGAGAAGTATCATTCCCCTCCATCGGATCTAAGAATCTTTATGTACCTACACATCTCCTTTTCAACAAGTGCTTTGAAAACTTTAGCTTTTGACTTCATACAAAACAAAAACGTCATTCTTGTATGATCATCAATGAAGGTAAAAAAATACATATTCTCTTCCAATGAGGGACCATTGGTTGGTCCCCATACATTGGTGTGAATGAGCTCCATTGTATTTGCTCCTTTGTGTACTCTTCTTGAATGGAATCCTTGCCTTCTTCCTAAATTGAAATGCTTCACACAAATGTTGCATGATTCAATAGTGGAAATTTGGAAGACCACTTGGCACACCTCTCCTTTCATACCCTTTAACTTTTCAAGGTTTATGTGGCCGATCCTCTTGTGCCACAAATCTACTTGAGCTATTTGCTTGTTGCCAAATGTCAAATAGATCGTATGTGATGACGGTGGTCTTACCTCCACAGTGAATAACCTTCCTTTCTTCTTGCCTTTAGCTACCATCTTGTAGTCTTGCCTTGGTTCTTTCACAAAGCATCCTTTGTTGTTGAACTTGACTACATACCCTCTTTCAACCATATATCCAATTGAGACTACATTCTATGTGATTTTAAGACACTTTGCATTATGATTTTAATCCAAAGGAACATCACCTATTTGTGTGATTCAGTGTCAACCCTTGTTTCTACATGTCCTTGCATGATTGATTAATTCCAATTGCAAAAGCTTTCCCTATTGAAGCTCATGTGATTTGAACATCCACTGTCAATGTACCATGTTGTGTTTTTGCCTTCTTTCCTACCACTTATTTGCATCATGGCTAAGAGATTATCATTTTTTATTATTTGAAATATTTGCAAAGTTACATTGATTCTTCTTGTAGCCTCCTTGGTTTTACTTTGAATAAAATTCCCTTTCAAAGTGGTCCAGATTGTTGCAATTGTAGAATTCCTTTTGTGTAGTCCTTTCCATAAGGTCGAACCTCTCTTCCTCTAGCTCTTCCTCTCCCCCTTGCTCCATACCTTTGACTCAAACCTTCTTGATCATTGCTCAATCTTCATCTACCTTTGCATTTTCTATTGTGTTTAGAGTTCCATGCTCTACTCTTTTGTCCAATCTCTAAATCATTCTCATGCAAGTTCATTTATCCCACTTGCAATGTACTTTGCCATCTAATCCATATAAGGAGGGCCTCACTTCACTCCCAAATTGACATTCACTCATGACAAGAGTGTCTAGTCTCTCTTATTTGAGTCTCCATGATCATAGATCATTCTATGTAAGTCATTTCCATTTTAATTCATTCAACATGGTTTTATATATTTTCTTCCTTCCTACATAGCTTCCTCAATGAGCAATACTTATTGATTCAACATGGTACTAGAGCATAGGTAACTTTTTCAAAGCATTTGCTTTTGAGTTTTTACTTCATTATCTTCTCATGCATTGTATTTCCAATCCCTCCCTCCCTCCCTCCCATATCACAATAAGAGTTCTCCTAAGCATTATTAGTGTTTTCATTAACATAATTAGTGTAATTTTTATTCTTTCCATTTCTTCTTCTCAACTTTATGATGGAAACACATCTTCTCATCATCTTTATGTCCCTCCTTCTCTCATTCAATATTTAACATTATCTAATATTTTATCATTAGTCCATAAGTTTCGTATCCTTGAATTTTGTTTTCAATAGAGTGCTTTTTGACATTACCATATGAAATCAAAAGTGCTTATAAGCACTATCAATGAAGAAGCCAAGTTGGAGCTATGGAAGCATGCATAGAATTTATGATAGCCCTCAATGGTGATGCACAAGAAGAGGACATAAACTTGGTGTCATATTGCAACAGAAATAGTACTTCTACAATAAAAAACAAGAGCGACATTGTATAACAGACATTAAGGATGCTATGAATGTTTTCAATACGTTGAAATGATAGAGCATCTTATGCTTGTCCACTTGGGGGCACAAGGGCTTCATAAAAAGGGATAATTGACTACTATTTAGTGCTTCACAGAGATAGACAAGTACAAATCTACATTCAATAGGTCCTTCTCTACAATGCATGCATTGAAGTAGATGTTTACCATTCCACACTCTGTGTCTCACTCCACCCTAGTGATTCTCGTGTAGGTTTGTTTTTAGAATCAAGTTCTAAGATGTTAGAGAAAATGAATTGGTTTTTCTAGCTAGCTTCTCTCAAGGCCTATGCACCTCCCTTCGACTGGCTAGAGAACTCAAAATGCTCACATATTTAGGGTTGATCTTCATAGACTAAGTAAGAAGGTTGTTCAAGTGCACAACCATGATGTTAATACTATGGAGATTGTAAGCCGTCGGATTGGCAATTGTTTAGTGTGTCTCTTTTTCATATTCCGCACGAACCGAAAGGTCGTTGCGTAGATGTTGTATTCATTTATAAATCAATGAAAAAGACGCTTTGGTAACGACCAGAGATCGCCAGATTGTTTGTCTGGGCGATACGTCTGTGTAGTTTCCGTAGTGTTGTGTTTCATAACTCTGAGTCATATTGTGTCTTTCTTTTGTGTTTGATGATCTGCCCTTGTACGGTAAAGATTAAGTTACAGTAATATTTATCTTAAGTTAAGTATTGAATCACGGTTCCGCTAAGTTTATTACTGTGAGTTTGTGTCACGGTAGTCTTTACATTGTGCGCTGGTCACTGAGGAAGTCTTAATCTGTGTATGAATCGGCATTCTGTGAGTAAATGAATCAGAATAGTCATACTGTAAAGGAACGAAGTCCGAGTTTTCGGTTAGTAAGTTGGATTAGTAGAGTTATTGAACAGACTGTCATGTGAGTGATTAATTGGGAAAATCAAGTAGAGGGCCTCTGATTATTCAGACCCCTTCCACTCCCAAGAACTCGAAAAGAGCTTAAACGTGTTCTGATGGCAAAAGCGTGTTTAACACTGGCACCGTCTGTGGGAAAGTGGTACCAGAAAGTGGCACCAGATTGTTGCAAATTAGTTGTGGGAAGATAACCATAGATTGTGAATTGACAATAAGGTAGAAGTAGTACGCAAGTATTGTAAAGGAGATATATGCCGGTTACTCGGTCCGGCGAGTCGTATCCAAAGTACAGACAACCTTGGGTGGTACCAAATTTGCGAAAGACACCCCCAGGAGGAAGAAGCACAGATCGATTAGGCCTGGTAGTCGAAGAAGCGAAGCACGTTAGTAGTGATTCCGGTAGCATTCCGGCGGAACATACTGCAATTCCGGTAGATTCTGGTGAAATTTCGGTACAGTCTGCAGAAGATACAGTAACTTTGGAGTCTATAAGAACGCAGTGTGTAGTTGATCCGACATCGTCTGGTCAAGATTCGAACCTATCTAAGGATAGGGCTGTCTTGCCCAGAGAAGTCATTGAAGGTGAAAGAATACCCAAGATTGGGGAAAGTTCCACTAATTCCGGTGGAAGTTCGGTCCTAGTTGCAGAAAATCTACAATTTTCCGGTGACAGTGTTATACTTCCCGGTGAATCTTCATTCCGGACACCATTGTTCGGGCTAAGTGTACCTACATTTGATACCCAAGAAGAGGATAGGCTATTCGAATTGAAAATCCATACGAGGCTGAACGAGATTTTCACGTCGCAAGATGAGCAAGCTGATCATCCAGAATCTGAAGGACCGGAAACACCACCTCAAAACTCAGGAGATAGTAACAGTACCATTACGAGCATCATGAGTGGACAACAACAACAACAACAACAACAACAACAACAGAAGCAGCAATAGCAACCGCCACTTCCACTCTGTCCGGTTCCAACAGGAGTAACTTACACGAAATTCGGTGGCTTCCCAGGTGATGATCAAGATGCCCATGTACGTACCTTTGAAATAAGCTATGCAGTACTAAATCATCCACCTGATCCGGCATATAAGGCCATTGTATTCCAGTCCACATTAGTTAATGAATCAACAAGATGGCTTACATAATATGATTTCAATCATTTTGTTACTTATGAAGCAGTAAGGGATGCATTTTTACAGAGATTCCGGATGAAGAAGAACCCTGCTGAAATTTTCGATTATCTGCAGAACAACAAACAGAAGTTGCACCAAACTGTGCAAGAATATGCCACCGTGTTTCGAACTCATTTAAGACAACTACCGCCAGCCCATGCCAACCTGCCGGATGATATCATCACTCAATGGTTTATTAATGGTTTGACTCCGCAGCTCAGACAAATTATGATTATCCGTTGTGTGGGAGCTATGACACTAGATGCGGTTATTGCAATGGCTTTGTAGCTTGAGCACAAGGTTGGAGGTTTTACAGAAGACCTGGAGTGGTTGAAAGCCAATAAAAATGTTGCAGAAGATCCGGCTAGATAGATGTACTGCACCAAATGCAAGAATTTAGGGCATACCAGTGCCACTTGTGCCCTTAATCAGCTATATTGCACTATCTGCAATACTATCGGACATTCCACCGAAAACTGTGCATATAACGCCAAAGTGCAGGGACCAGCAACTGCAAATGCCATTATACAAGAACCAGGGCAGTCTGCCACACACTATGTACCACCCCAGATGAGAAACAACTAGCAGCAAGGATACAGAAATTATAGGGGACAAAGGAATAATAACTACAATGCAAACCGATGGCAGACAGGTACATCGCAGGAAGGTCCTGCTTTGCAACCCCCTCGTTGTCATTTTTGTGGTGAGTTTGGTCACATCAGATGATTCTGTAAATATGCAGCCGAATATGATCAGAGGAAAAAAGAGCGTCAGAACCCGATGACTAACATGGTTCATATCACACCAGTAGAAACACATGCCATAGTAGTTCAAACCAGATCCGGTAAGCCACTGCAACCAGAAGCTAAAGTGTTTGAACCAGGCATCCGTGAACAACAAAAAATGTATGACAAAGCTAGCCAACAAGATTCTACCCCGGTAACAGATGCATCGTCTTCAGAATTGGTGAAAAATACAAGTCAAGTAGATCAGGCATGGGAAATTTTATCTAAGGCGTCCATTACTCTTCCTCTTGGACAGTTACTTGCACTAGTACTGGGAGTTCGGCAACAATTCCAGCAATAGTTCAGTCCTGCGTCTTCCTGCATTCCAGCAACATAGTCGGTACAACCGGACACTAACTCTACGGTGGATCATTCGGTCCCCTTAATTACGGTATGGTACAAAAATCATAAGATTACACAAGTACTAATTGATGGTGGGTCTGGTGTAAACATAGCTACTGCAGCACTTTGTAAGAAGTTAGGATGGACCGAAATTGAGCCTGTCCAGTTTTTTGTTAGAATGGCCGACCAATCCAGAGTCCACCCAGTAGGACTTGTACGGAATGTCCCGATAACTTTGCAGGGTACAACTTTTAAGATGACTTTCGTAGTCTTAGAACTATCGGAGTCTAGTCTCGATTATAATCTTCTTTGCGGCCGACCCTGGTTGAAACAAGCTAAGGTTATACAGGATTGGTGAGCACAGGAACTTACTTTTAAGGACAATAACCGTAAATATGTTGTCAAATTAGATGCTATTCAACCCTGTGAACTACATGCTAGACCTTATGTAGCAGAACTGGTTCACATGCTAGATGGTTTATCTGATGATGAAGAAGAATAATTTTTGAAGAATAACATAGATTTGATTTCCCTAGGAACTGTCGACTTACAATCTGTTGTAGATAACTGGAATCCGGAAGTTTGTACAGTGATGCCTGTGATCGAAGAAGTAGAGACAGAAGATACTGTTTCTAAGGATGAAGCTGCTATACAACAACTTTTGCAATCAGCTGATGATCTAGGAAAACCTCATCAATTCTATGTTCCAAAAGATCAGTTAATCACCTATAATTTAGGAGATGAAGTAAATCCGCGACCTGTCAAAATGAAGGAAGGATTGTCTGAAGTGTTTCAAGCAGATTTGATCCAACTACTTCATGAGTTCTCTGATATTTTTGCATGGGATTACCGAGATATGAAGGGTCTGGACCCTCGCATCTATCAGCATCGGGTCGTTCTTAAACCAGAGGCAAAACCAATTAAACAA
Source organism: Ceratopteris richardii (assembly GCA_020310875.1). NCBI lineage: Eukaryota > Viridiplantae > Streptophyta > Polypodiopsida > Polypodiales > Pteridaceae > Ceratopteris > Ceratopteris richardii. The sequence goes on along the minus strand of CM035412.1, from coordinate 82,310,732 downwards.
CCTAGCTACAGGATGAATCCTAATTATGCTGCACAGGTCAAGGCAGAGCTTGATAGGTTATTAAAAGTCGGATTCATCGTACCAATAGAACATGCCGAATGGATATCTCCGATTGTTATTAATCCTAAGAAAAATAAGGAGCTCCGCATATGTGTAGATTACAGGAAACTGAATGCGGCCACGGTGCCTGATCCGTTTCCCCTTCCATTTCTGGACACAATGCTCGACATAGTAGCAGGACACAAAATGTACTCCTTTTTGGATGGTTACAGTGGGTATAATCAGGTCAGAATGGCTGAACAAGACATACCGAAAACAACTTTCATTATCAACTGGGGTGTTTTTGCTTGTACAGTCATGTGGTTTGGATTAAGAAATGCTCCTAGCACTTTTCAATGATGTATGAAGGAAACCTTCTCACCCTATCTTACTTCTTTTATGCAAGTATATCTAGATGATTTCTCTTTATTCGGTAAGATGGTAGCGCACCTGTATCATTTACGGTGTTGCTTTGAGAAATGTCGTGAATACTGACTCTGCCTGAACCCGAACAAATCTATCTTTGCGGTTTCTTATGGTAAGCTCCTTGGTCATATTGTATCTGCACAGGGCATAGAGGTTGACCTAGACAAAGTTGCAGCTGTGTTAGAAGCACTTGTGCCTACTACGCCGAAAGAAGTAATGAGATTCATGGGTCAAGTCAGATGGCATGGTCGACATTTACGGTGGCTTGCTCATTTAGCAATACCCCTAAATCGGTTAATAACTAGTAATCCTCGATAATTTGCTTGGACTCAGGAATGTCAAACTGCATTTGATTGTCTAAAAGGCTTATTAACGCAGGTTCCGATTCTACAACCTCTTGATTGGGAATGCCCATTTCATGTTTTTGTAGACGCATCAGATATAGCCATTGGAAGTGTCTTAATGCAACAAACTGATAAGTGGTTTCGGCCTGTTTATTATGCAAGTCGAAGGCTTGCTCCTACTGAAAAGAATTATTCAGTCACTGAAAGAGAATGTCTTGGTTTGGTATATTCTGTAAAGAAATTCCGGCATTATTTACTAGGCCGAAAATTCATCTTTGCTTCACTGGTGTATCTAGTTCGATAGCAGCATTTAGGTGGTCGTTTAGCGCGTTGGGTTCTACTGTTACAAGAGTTTGATTACGAAGTAATTCATCGCCCGGGAACTGCACATGCATTAGCAGATTTTCTCTCTCGGTTGGATTCCGGTGAAGCTCCGGTCGGTGTTGATGACACCACACTTGCAATTTATGTTACTGACCCAACTAATGATGAATCTGCAGAACCTCCTGTGACAACTAATTACTATGATCAGTTATTAACCTTTCTTACTGATGGATGTCTTCCTGCTCAGACTTCTCCTGCAATGCATAGGAAAATTGCAGTTTACAGTCGTAGATTCCGGTTGATTGCTGGAGAGTTATATTATATGGATCACACTGGAATCTTGCTTCGTTGTATTCCTCCACATGAAGTAAATTCGGTTATAGCTTTGGCACATTCAATACCTTCCGGTGGACATTTTGTAGCAGATTTAACGCACCGGAAAATTCTACAAAGTGGGCTCTGGTGGCCTACTATGTACCGAGATGTCTCTAAGTTTGTACAACAATGTGATACTTGTCAGAGTCTGGACAGCCTTTACAATGCCATTTCTCCCCTCTACAACCTGTGTTACCTTTAGAACCTTTTCAAAAATAGGGACTTGATTTTATTGGACCAATTACACCTCCAACAATCCTCGATAACAATCGCTACATTTTGACATGTACAGATTATGCTACCAGATGGGCAGAAGCTTGGGCTTTACGGTCTGCTATAGCTATTTCGGTAGCAAAATGTTTGATGAAGGACGTATTTCCACGATTTGGATTACCTCTGGAACTTGTGACTAATCAAGGCACGCATTTTGTTAACAATTTAATGAAAGTACTCACACACTCTTTTCAAATTCTGCATAAAAATTCAGTTCTTCTTATTATCCTCGTGCTAATGGCTTAGTTGAAAGTACAAACAAAACCTTCTTGACTATGCTTCATAAACTGATTATGGAATCACCAGAAAGATGGGATCAGTTACTACCTGCAGTATTATGGGCATATCGGACTACATATAAAGTTGCTACCGAACTGACTCCTTTCAAGCTTGCTTACGGATTGGAAGCAATTGCTCCAATGGAAGTCATAGTGCCTAGTTTACATGTGGCCATAACTCAGAAATTAATACCCGAAGAATCTTTGCCATTTTGGTTGGACACACTCAGAGAACTAGATGAGCATCGCTGGGAAAGTTTTCTGACTCTTCAAGAAGTCCAGTTGTGGCAAGCTCGTACACATGATCGGTATCTAAAAACTCCAATTTTTACGGTGGGGCAACTTGTGCTATTTTATAATGCAAAATCAAATTGTTCTGCTGGAAAATTCAAATTACGGTGGTTTGGTCCTTACCGAATTACTGAACAAGTGGGCGCAGCTACTTTTTGGTTGACTACTTTGACCGGAATTCCTCTTCCTAAGGTGATAAATGGTTCAAAGTTGCGCCCGTATCATCAAGCACCTGATTCGTCCTGAAGTGTTCTGCGGTTGCCCGCATATTTTTCTTTTTTCTTTCTTTTCTTTTCCTTTTTGTTTTGCGTGTTGGTTGAATAAAATCCTGAAAAATCCTCGTTTTGGTACCTAATCATAAACTCCTCGTTTGGATACATAACCATGAATAATCGCCGCCTTTTGTTATCGATTCTGCTCATGCATGCACCCCGTAGTTATGAGGTTATCATCTCAACATCGCGCGATGATTAAAACAATTTCAATTGCTTCCCGCTGCCAAGTATCTACTTAACCTTTTTCATTTCACTGTTAATCGCTATTGTGTTTGCGTGCTTGTGTATTTTGTGTTTCCTGTAATCCCTATGCCTGCTTGCTATTCACGTGCGCTTCATGGAAGCTCTAGCAAACTTCGCTACCTTCCGTGATGGACTCCCTACAGATATGGGTGAGTTCTTGCGTGTCCGTGGGTTGGCCAATTTCGCTGAATTGCCTTGGCATTCAGTGGAATGTCGCCCATTTTATGCCCAAATCATTACCGCCATCGCTGCAACACTTGCTATGGAGCAGAGTTAGCCAATCACCTCTTTACCGTCTCGTACTGTAATCACCCTACAGTCCTTTGCTCATGCTTTCCGCCTCTCTCCGGAAGGTCGAGAGAATGGCCCTAATTTGCCGATAGCTACAATGATCCAATTGTTCCCTAGATATTCTTAAAATGAATATGCTATCCTTTGTCGTCCTGAGCCTGAAAGAAAAGCCCTGCAATTTTTAGTAGCAATACTTAATTTGCAGAAACGTACATATGGCATATCTCGCCCATTCTACTCAGCGATAGATATGGCTGCTAGAGAGCCTGTTAACTTTGCCTCTTACTATTTCCGCCGCATTCACCGTGAATGCATTTTAATCATTAAACAGGTTAACAAAGGAGATCTGCCACGATCACGATTACCGCACATCATCACTTTTCTGTTTCCGACCATCCTAGCAGCGAAACCACCACCCAGAGGTCCAGTATTGTATCATGAAGAATCCATGCAAATTCTGGAAGATGATGAAGAAGATGACGAAGAAATCTTCCAGCTACTTTGCCGAAAACGCATTAGAATAAGTTCATCTGACAGTCAAGTACAGGGTTCGGTCGTAGGAAAGGAAGCCGACAACAATGTAGAAGAAGGATATGAAGAAGAAACTTTCCACGACAAAGCTACATCAATGAATAATGATTCATCAGCACAGTCATCTCCAAAGCAGCAACAAGAGCATGATGATACCGCCCATTCTGGAGCCAATTCTTCTAAAGAAGAATCTCAGCAACAGTCCAAACAGGAAAAGCAGAAAGAGGTACAACATATTATTACCGAAATTTTTGAAGAATTGATTAAAACAGTGGAATCTGCAGTTGCCCATCCTGATAACACTACGCAGCAAACCACCGAAAAGGTATTAGAAACTAACATTGTTCTTCTCACTCCTCCACCCGAACCTCCACTCATCCCTATTGTTCCCATTCCACCCATTGTACCTGACGCACCCGACTTATCGTCCTCTTCACCGAACTATTCTCCACCCAATTCCCATCAACTCCTCACCACTTCTTCATCTCAACCACATCCTTCTCTTCTGTTTCCTTCGCTCCCTATATTTAATGAACTAGCATCCATGGGTCAAATGTTGATCCAATTATCATGACAACTACCAGAACAGATGAAAGAAGTAACTGACAATATCAGAGAAATCATCCAGCATAAAGTCGATGTTTTGGAGGCAGACATTAGCCCACTCCAAGAAGAACTAGATGTAGTTAAAGCAGAAAATCAAGCTTTAAACGAACATATTAAGGAGTTACAGGCCCAACTTGCCGAAGAGGAAACAATAATCAGTCAACGAGATGCTGCATTGGCTGAAGTCAAAGAAAAAGATGACTTGTTAAGTGTTGCGGATGCCGAAATCATCCAACTGAAACACTTGATCTAGGATAAAGAGAATGTCTGCATAGCAATAGGGAATCTATTAGAAGAAACTAGACAACAGCTTGATGAAGTGGTACAACGCGGACAAGAAATGGCCGATTTGGCTAAGAAGACTAAAGAAGAACTACAAAGATCAGAATCTGATTTATTTGAATCCAATTCTCTTCTTAAAATGCAGATTAATTTAGTTGCTCAACTACAGAAGGAGATACCAGGGATAAGAAGAGAGCGCGATGCATATTACAGGACCATCTAGTTTCAAAATCAGGAATTGGAAAGAAGAGAAAATCAACTTGGAGCTCAAGCAGAAAGACTATTAAGAAGATAAATAGATTGCTGATATGAAAGTCAACCGGGATGCAGCCTTAGCAAATGAATTTTATTTACAGGAAGCTTTTCTACAGACACAAGCAGAAAGTTTGATGAGCCAAGTTATTTCTTTAAGCTCTGTACGAACTGATGCTCAACTTGTAGAACTTGAGATCCTAAAACAGATGTTGGAGTCATTGAAAAAGAAAATTGCCCGGACATTTAGGTTGGCTAGAACTATGTATTTAGAGGGTATAGTTGATGAGCCGTAATATTTTTGTATACCTGCGGGTTCAAGTCCACCGTGTGTGCCAATGTAAGCCGCTGGATTGGCAATTGTTTAGCGTGTCTCTTTTTCATATTCCGCACGAACCGAAAGGTTGTTGCGTAGATGTTGTATTCATTTATAAATCAATGAAAAAGACGCTTCGGTAACGACCAGAGATCGCCAGATTGTCTGTCTGGGCGATACGTCTGTGTAGTTTCCGTAGTGTTGTGTTTCATAACTCTGAGTCATATTGTGTCTTTCTTTTGTGTTTGATGATCTGCCCTTGTACGGTAAAGATTAAGTTACAGTAATATTTATCTTAAGTTAAGTATTGAATCACGGTTCCGCTAAGTTTATTACTGTGAGTTTGTGTCACGGTAGTCTTTACATTGTGTGTTGGTCACTGAGGAAGTCTTAATCTGTGTATGAATCGGCATTCTGTGAGTAAATGAATCAGAATAGTCATACTGTAAAGGAACGAAGTCCGAGTTTTTGGTTAGTAAGTTGGATTAGTAGAGTTATTGAACAGACTGTCATGTGAAGTGATTAATTGGGAAAATCAAGTAGAGGGCCTCTGATTATTCAGACCCCTTCCACTCCCAAGAACCCGAAAAGAGCTTACACGCGTTCTGACGGCAAAAGCGCGTTTAAGAAGATTAATAGGGAAGTGAATTTTATGGATGTGAAAGAACCTATGGTATGAAATGATTCTAAGAGATATTAGGGCCGTTTCTATCGGCACTTCCATTTACGTGACAATGTTCATCAGGATGACATGAAAGTGGTTATAGAAGGAAGTGTAAGATCAAGCACAAGCTTTGGTGCTTCAAAGTGAGAGGCAAAGAGTTCTTTGTTCATGGGTTGGATTGTTTCCCTCATTCCAAGGGGAAGGAGAAGTAGATTTACAGTGCTAAGAGTGAACATAATGGGAAGTATTGATTTGTTTCATTACCAACATAAGCCCCACAATTCTCCACAGAGAGAGAGAGAAGCAAGTTGGGCAAGCTAGCAAGTTGGAGAAGCAAAGAATACATGGGCAAGATTGATTCATGTGTGTGTGCTTTAGCTTCTTCCTACTATTGAGTTACATTGGAGAAGAAGTGGATGGACACATGTCATCCGAGTACTGCATGCACATTCTCTATCCTTTGAAACTGAAATTAGGAAATAACCAACAATTAATGTACCTAATGTTATTGTTAGTGTCCATGTGAAAATAGAAATCAAACACTTTTGTATATTTTTTGTGGTAAAACATAGTGCTTTGGCCAATCATGGACTTGATGTTCGAATGCATTTGTGAAACGTAGGAAATTTATGTTTGTGCTCCCTATGTACTATGTGGTTTTTGCATATTCTGTAGTTCTCATGTGGAGTATTGTTTTTGGCATCTGGAGCTTGGCTTCCTACAGTTAGGGCATCATTGCATAGCTCTCACAAAAGGAGATTCCATAGTGGTACATCGCCATCGCACCACTTTGAAGTAAAAGGTCTTTACTATTGCATGAGCAAAGCGAGCACTCACTCGCCCACCTGAGGATTTCTCCAAGACTTACAACTAAGGTGGAAACCAAGGCATAGGCCTTGGCATACCTTGTCATCTGAGTCACCAAAAATACCATTGGCAATATTGGCTTCATGTGAGGGAGGACCTCAATGATTAAGGAAGATGGATGTTCCTAGTACTTCCTGAGAGTCACCCATCCTAGTATCGGCCTCCCCAAAGTTCTCTTAATTTGCAATATGTTTCCACTAATCTACATTGTTCTGGTGTTTGAGGAGGGGAAAAGAGTAAGTTTCACATTTACTTGAACAGATTTTGGGCCCTAAACACTTCATTCTTTGCTTCAAAGCCTATTTTGAAGCATTTTTGGTGTGATACTTGGAGCCATCTTGGAGTACTTTCACACATAGTTATCTTTACATAGGTTCAGGAACATCAAGAAGAGCATTTTTTCAATTTCTCTAGCAACAAATATTGAGCTTTTGGGCTGTGTTTTTTAGCAGTAAATCTACAAGCTTCTTGAAAGGTTTTCAATTGTGGTGGGAGCCGGCACCATAGGTTTATGCAGGTTTTTGAGCCTAAAGAACAGAGTTGGCAAAAACTTACATGTTTTTATGGCTAGTGTTTGGACTATAAATTCAACATTTCAATGCCATTTTACTCCATATACTGAGCACATATATGTTGATATATTTAGATAGTGAGGTGTGAACAAACTAGGACTGTCGGGGCATGTTTTTCCCTCTTTGGAAGGTTTTTTTCCCCCAGCTTGTATATATGCCTATAACCCTAAAGGGTCACTTATCTTTGTAAATTATATTGGTAAAACATTTAGTATTGTGTGTTGTGCACCGAGCTTCATCTTCTTCCTTGTGCTGTTCGCATGCTTCCACAAACCTCAAACTCCAACAATTGGTTTTGGAGCAGGTCACCACTTCATCTAGGGCATCGTCAACACCACTCCAGTCATAGTCTCAGAATCGCACAAAATTTGGTGAGCATACTCAAGGTGATTAGAAGCTCAAAACAACTTTGTTGTGTGGTGTCAAAATTGCAATCTAAACTTGTTTCGGCCTCTAAAAACACTATCACAATGCATGTGTAGGCAATTTCACCTTTTTGTGCCAAAGATATATATAGGTTTTGGTTTTCTAGTATAAGCGCCTCGAAGTCTACTACAAGGTTAACAGAACTCAGCGAGGTAGTTCTCTTCAACTTTTTGAGATACAATTAATTTTCTACATCATGGTATTTTACTCAGTGGCCATGGCTGAAAGCAGTGATGTATTTTGTATGTTGGTTGTTGAGGATAAGTTGGATGGTACTAATTACCCATTATGGGCTTATATGATGGGTAATTAGTACCATCCAACTAATTACCCATTATGGGCTTATATGTATTATGTATGTTGGTTGTTGAGGATAAGTTGGATGGTACTAATTACCCATTATGGGCTTATATTATGGGCTTATATGGTACTAATTACCCATTATGGGCTTATATAAGCTGGATGGTACTAATTACCCATTATGGGCTTATATGAGGATAAGTTGGATGGTACTAATTACCCATTATGGGCTTATATGGTTGTTGAGGATAAGTTGGATGGTACTAATTACCCATTATGGGCTTATATGAAAGCAGTGATGTATTTTGTATGTTGGTTGTTGAGGATAAGTTGGATGGTACTAATTACCCATTATGGGCTTATATGGGCTTATATGCAAAAGGAGTGTGGAATATTGTGTAGGGTGTTGAAAAATGTCCTATTACACCAGCAAATACAGTTATTGAAGCTGATGTAGATGGCATCAAAGATGGTGATGTTCTTCGGGTTCCTCTTCATGTTATGGTTCTTGTTGCACCTACTACAAGAAACTTTGTTGGGATGGTAGAGATGCTCATGCACATGCATTGATAGCCTTGTATATCGAACATGCCATTATTAACAGCTAATGATGCTTGGGATACACTTATCACTTGATACCAAGCAAGGAATTATGCAAGCACATGAATGAAGGAGATTCCATGGAAAATTTATTGACAAAGATCAAAGATTTGAAGGAGCACTTGATCTCTGCTGATCAAGTCTTGCCTGACAATTCACTTGTGCAGACTTAATGGTTGGAGAGCGAGCACATGAATGAAGGAGATTCCATGGAAAACTTAATGACAAAGATCAAAGATTTGAAGGAGCGCTTGATCTCTACTGATCAAGTCTTGCCTGATAGTTCACTTGTGCAGACTTTTTTGAATGGTCTTCCAGATTCATATCACAGTTTTGCTTCTACTCTTTGATTGAGGAGGGCAAAGGTAAATGAAGCTCTTCTACTAATAAGCAAAAATCTGCTAGTTTTGCACAATCAAAGAAGGATGACAGAGACGAGAAGAAAACAAAAAAGTAGAAATTGTTTTGCAAATACCGTAAAGGAAATGATCATGTCATAAATAGTTGTCCAAAACTAGCTGGTAAAGAGGCAAGGAAGAAAGAGGAGAGAATGGTTGTTGTAGAGGCCTCTACACACCCAAAAAAAAGTCTACTAATCTTATGAAAAATGAAGAATGGGAATTTACCGATGTTTGCAGTTATGACCCATCTTCTCATAAACAATGTATGTCTGGGGTAGACTCAGATGTTTGGTACTTTGATAGTGGGGCAACCAAACATATTACCTTGCAACGCAGTTTCTTCACTTCACTAGAGCCTGCTCCTATAGGGAATACTATCATATGCGCCAACAACTCCTCTTATCCTATCATGGGAGTTGGTAAGATCATTCTGACTACTGTTGATGGTAGCTCTTTTACATTGTCACATGTTTTGTTTGTGCCAGGAATCAAGAAAAATATGTTATCAATTTTTGCATTAGCCAAGATCGGCCTGGTTGTGAAATTTGTTGATGACGGATGTACAATTCATGATCTATCAAATGGCAATGTCATTATTGCTTTTGGAATTTTATGTCATGGGTTGTATAAGCTAGATTAGGAAAAATCTATGAATAATTTAGCATGTGTAGTACATGATTCTCAAGTCCTCTCTACCCAAACTTGAGGCACCTGGTAAACATGTTTATGAAGGTTGTATTTTGGGCAAAATGCAGAATTCCTCATTCCCATAAGATGGTACAGTTCGAGCTACTAAAAAATTGCAGCTTGCTCACAGTGATGTTTGCGGTCCTATGGAGACATCCTCTTTTGGAAACTATCTTTACTTCATGACTTTCATTGATGATTTTTTTGGGCATGCATGGGCACATCCATTGAAAACAAAGTCTGAAGTGTTTATGTGCTTCAAACAGTTTCTAGTTTTGGCTGAAAATCTCTCAGCATGTAAAATGGACACATTCCATTCTGATTGAGGGGGGAATATATGTCTTCTGGTTTTAATGCACTTCTGGTTGAATGTGGGACAAAACAGTGTAAGAAAATAACAGCACAGCGGAATAGACCTGTAGACAGAGTTGAGAGAAAAACGCAGACAAAGATAGACGCAGACTGAGAGATAGAGAACTCAAATTCTCAGATTGCCGAGCATAATGCAGTTACAATGATGGTGTTGTCCACCCGTGCACTCCCAATGTGGAGCTTAGATGGCGATCTAGATAGACTCTAGATGAAGGGTTTACTAGTGCACAATGCTATGTAAAGCTCAACCTGGGTCGTGCTTATATAACTTTTACAAGGCGGTTTGGTATAGATAAACGTAGTCGGGAGATACAAAATAGTTGGTAAAATATATGATCCGACAATATCTCCATGACCAGAAGTCCTACCGTCTCGGCCACACGGGCCGAGGGGATAGGCCCCCTGGACTCCGTAGAAGGGGGCAAGCCCCCCTCTGCACTCCCCCCATTAAGGTTCTATGGGGAAACCGCGCGACGCCACAGGGCCTTTATTTTCACCTTAAATGCCAACCCAATGGCATGAAAGTTTATGCCCTACCTAACCTAATGGCTAGGTTCACAAAGATCATCTATAACCATCAACGGTCACACATAGACCTCATCTAACTTGGAAGTTAGGGCTCCACAAATGTTCGGGCTCTCATAATGGCTTCTCCTCATAATGGGGGCCTTACAACTTAGAGCACCATGGATCACTTGTGGTCACATGAGGGTGGAGTATTGAGCACATCTAACACCCCCCCTCAATGTCCACCCGATGGTGAACTACCTCCTTGGTCCAATCCCAAGCTTTGGAAAGTGTCGAAGAAGTTGCGCTCTCCCAAGAGCCTTGGTGAAGATGTCTACTCCATTTTCTTCAATAGGGCAATAGCTTATCTCCACGACCTGATCCTCAATCAACTCACGCACATAGTGATACTGGATTTCTATGTGCTTGGTACGTGCATGGAAAACAGGATTTTTGGCGATGGCCATGCAACTTTGGTTGTCACACTTCAACTCTGTAGCCTCCTATCCTTGTGTTCCTATGTGCCATAGGATCCTCCTCAACCATACTGCTTCACATGCTGCAACACATGTAGCTTTGTACTCAGCTTCAGTAGAAGATAATGCTATAGTCGGTTGCTTCTTACTGATCCAAGAGAAAATCCCTGATCCTAAAGAAAAGCAATATCCAGAGACTGATTTTCTGGTATCAATATCTCCTACCCAATGTGAGTCACAATATCCAACCAGAGATGATTCTTCTTCATAAAGAATACGATAATCAGTAGTTCTTTTCACATACCTGAGTATCTGCATGCTTGCCTTCCAATGAGTTTGGCAAGGCTTATTCGAGAACCTGCTTACTACTCCAACAACATAAGAGATGTCTGGTCTGCTATTGCACAAGTAGATGAGACTTCCAACTATTTTCCTATATCTTCCAATATCCGTTGGAGGTGAAGTATCTTCAATAGATAATTTTGTGTTGACCTCCATTGGTGTAGAAATTTCCTTGCAATCCTCCATGTCGAATGCCTTCAATATCTGCTTTGCATACTTTTGTTGAGAGATGAAAATCTTCCATGGTTCCTGCCAAACTTCAAGACCTAAGCAATAATGCATTAAGCCCAAGTTTGTCATTTCAAATTCTGAACTTAGGGCATCTTTTGTTTGTTGAAGAAGAGCATCATCATTTCTTGTAATCACAAGGTCATCCACATAGAGTACAAGCACAATTGTCTTCCCTCCTCTCTTTAGAACATACAAGTTAGCATCAGAAGCACATCTTTTGAAACCTAGATCGAAGAGATACTTATCTATCCGCTGGTGCCATGCTCTAGGGGCTTGTTTTAGCCCATATAATGCCTTCTTTAGCTTACATACCTTGTTCTCTGAATGGGGAGCCTCAAATCTTGGTGGTTGAGACACATATAGCTCCTCCTTGAGGTCTCCATTTAGGAATGCTGATTTGACATCCATGTGATAGACTGGCCAACGCTTATGTGCAGCCGTAGCTAGTACTACTCGGATAGTAGTCATTCTTGCAGTCAGGGCAAATGATTCACAAAAGTCAATGCCTTCAACTTGTGAGTAGCCCTGTGCACCAAGTCTTGCTTTATATTTTTCTAGAGTACCATCAGCCTTGTACTTTAGCTTCCAAACCCACTTGGTGCCAATGACTTTACGCTTAGGGTGTCGATCCACTAGCTCCCAAGTTCCATTCTTCATGATATTTTTGTATTCTGTTTGCATGGCAGCCCTCCAATTCGGATCATGGAGTGCCTCTTCCACATTGGTTGGTTCCTTTGCTTCTTCTTGAATGAGATCAACCATCAAGGTTGTGTTTACAATATGGGTGCTTGCCCGTCTCTGTTCCTCTATTCTCTGTGATCACCTCGGTCCATCTACAACCTGTTCTAGTGACTGTGGGATGGAGCTTGCAGAATCATAGAGCTCCCTCACCCAACGTGGCAATGGCTTTTCCACTTGGGTGTCGGCAGGTTGGTGACTTTCAGACTCATCATCTGAAGATGATGCCTCCTTCTCTTGTGTAGAAGGGATAGCTCTTGGACCAGGTTCATAGTGGATTGCCCCTTCGCCTGATGATAGAGTGGAAGCTCTCTTTTCCTCCTCCACTGCATGTGGCTCCTCCTCCTTAAACACCACATCACGACTCGCCATGATCTTCTTAGCCTTAGGGTCATAAAGCTTATAAGCCTTCTTATCTTCACTGTACCCTAGGAAGATACATTTGATGCTTTTTGGTTGAAGCTTGTTTCTCTCCCTATCTGGAACATGTACATAACATTCACTTCCAAATACTTTGAAATGGGAAACAGAAGGCTTTTTACTAGTGTAGGCTTCTTGTGGAGTCTTTCCATCAAGTGCCTTGGTGTAGCTTCGATTCAAGATGTAGACAGCAGTGTTGACAGCCTCTGCCCAGAATTGATTAGGCAAACCCTTTCCTTTCAACATGCACCTTGCCATCTCCATGATGGTTCGAGTCCGACGTTCTGCAACACCGTTCTATTGAGGACTATGTGCCACTGTGAGTTGATGCTTGATTCCCTTACTCTTGCAGAAATCTTCAAACTCTATTGATGTGAACTCACCACCACCGTCTGTCCTGAACTTTTTCATCTTCTTCCCTATTTTAGTTTCAACAAGCTGAAGCCATTCTTTAAACTTACCAAAAGCTTGAGCCTTATCGCGAAGGAAGTACACCCATATCTTCCTACTATAGTCGTCGACAAGTAACATGAAGTAGGAAGATCCACCCAAGGCCTGTGTAGGCATTTTTCCGCACAAGTCAGCATGCACCAACTCTAGAGGATAGCTTGCCCTGTTCTTGCGTTCTTGTGGAAACGCCTTCCTCTGTTGCTTGCCCATCATGCAAGCTTCACATGGTTCCTTCGCTTCTGCAATCGATGGTAGGTGTGCAAACATACCTCTGCGATGCATCTCCTTCAGTACAGGGTATCCAATGTGGCCGAATCTCTCATGCCATAGCTTACTTGTGCCCATGTTTGTAGTGGTTGTAAGAGCACACAACTCATACATGTTGTTCCTCCTTATGCCAGTCCCAACAATGTTGTTAACATCCATAATCTTAGATCTTGTCTTACTGAAAGATACTTGATGACCTTGATCAGTTATAGAAGCTACTGAAAGTAGATTTCGTTTTATTTATGGAACATACATCAGATTTGAAAGCTTTCTGATATCACCATTAGAGTTAATGAAAGAAACCGTACCTTCGCCCTCTGCAGGACATCTTGCATTGTTTCCTACCTTTATTGTGATGGGTTCCTTTAGAGGTTGTAAGGAACTGTAAAGGTCTTTTCTACTCATCATGTGACGAGATGCACCACTGTCCAACACCCATGAGTCATCTGTTCCTGAATCTTCAGTCGAGGAGCACACCTCCTCTATCGTAACAAATAACTCAAGCTCTGTTTCTGCTGTGTTGGCAGACTCCTTGCCCTTGCCACCTTTTGAAGAGCCACTCTTCTCTTCTGCCTTCTTGATGCGATAGTCTTGGATTCTGTGTCCCTTCTTCTTGTAGTGGAAACACTCTCCCTTGAACTTCTTTTTGTTGTTCTTCTTTTTGTCTCCATCTTTTGAAGAGTCTGTTTTGCCTCCTTTGGCATTTGCTGTGAATGCAGCATCTCCTTTGCTACCGCCACTCCTTGCCTTGAGCCACAGCTCCTCCTCCATGAGTAAGGCACTGAATTCTTCAAAAGTTAGTGGTTGAGGTGTGATTTGAGTGTTAAGAGCAGTTACCAGACCATCAAACTTAGGTGGACAGATTCGAAGAGAATATCGAGCTAGCTCTTCACTTGACTTTTGAACACCTGCTCCTGCCATTTGATCTCGCAGATTCTTTATGTGAGTGATAAACACCTCTATAGTCTCCCCATCAGCAAATCGTTCTGCTGCAAGCTGATTCTCCAAGTTCTGAATCCGTGTCTGATTACGAGTTTCATATTGATTTCTCAATATGTTCCATGCTTCACATGCCTTTGTAGTATGCTGAATAAGAGTCAAAACACTATCAGAAGTACTTGTAACAAGAGCACATAATGCATGTGCATTTCTACGTTTCCAAGCACATAGAAGATCAGCATCAAGAGGAATCATTCGACTAGGATTATTTGGATCAGGTCTTTCTTGGGACTCATGATCAGTCCCAAGAACAGTCTCCAAAAGCTCATACGAATCAAGAATAGAAGTGATCTTGAACTTCCACAGGGTGTAGTTCATACCATCAAGTTTACCTTCTGTGAAAGCTGGTGGCCGTATCCGCAACGTTGGGATGACTGACATCATTGCTGCTCCTGCTTGTGCACCACCTACTCCTGTTGATGAACCACCTTGGCCCCCAGTCGTAGATGATGACGCACCGCTTGACATCTTCTTTCTTTTGTTGTTCTGACCTCTGCAACCTCTGTGTTTCTGCTTCTACACCACTCAGAGCCTCCTGAGCTCTGATACCATGTAAGAAAATAACAGCACAGCGGAATAGTCCTGTAGACAGAGTTGAGAGAAAAACGCAGACAAAGATAGATGCAGACTTAGAGATAGAGAATTGAAATTCTCAGATTGCCGAGCACAATGCAGTTACAATGATGGTGTTGTCTACCCGTGCGCTCCCAATGTGGAGCTTAGATGGCGATCTAGACAGACTCTAGATGAAGGGCTTACTAGTGCACAATGCTATGTAAAGCTCAACATAGGCCGTGCTTATATAGCTTTTACAAGGCGGTTCGGTATAGATAAACGTAGTCGGGAGATACAAAATAGTCGGTAAAATATATGATCCGACAATATCTCCACGACCAGAAGTCCTACCATCTCGGCCCTACGGGCCGGGGGGATAGGCCCCCTGGACCCCGCAGAAGGGGGCAAGCCCCCCTCTGCACTCCCCCCATTAAGGTTCTATGGGGAAACCGTGCGACGCCACAGGGCCTTTATTTTCACCTTAAATGCCAACCCAATGGCCTTGAAGTTTATGCCCTACCTAACCTAATGGCTAGGTTCACAGAGATCATCTATAACCATCAATGGTCACACATAGACCTCATCTAACTTGGAAGTTAGGGTTCCACAAATGTTCGGGCTCTCATAATGGCTTCTCCTCATAATGGGGGCCTTACAACTTAGAGCAAACTTGTGGTCACATGAGGGTGGAGTATTGAGCACATCTAACAAACAGTAGTGTACAATGTTGTATACACCTCATCATAATGGAGTTGTAGAAAGGAAGAACATGTCACTCATGGAGATGGCAAGGTGTATGGTCAAGAGTTAGGCTTTACCACATAGTTTCTGGCTTGAGGTTGTTATATGTGCAACATATGTACTTAACAAGTGTCCCACCAAAGCATTGTTGTCTATCACTCCATATTAGGCTTGGCATGGTCGCAAGCCATTTGTTGCTCATCTGCATGTCTTTGGTTGTCTGGTGTATGCATTAGTGCCTAAACAATGCAAAAAATTGGATGATAAAGAAGTGAAATGTATTTTTGTTGGGTACAGTTTTGAAAGCAAAGGCTATCATGTGTATCATCTATAGACTAAATCCATTCTCATTAGCTGTGATGTTTTTGTGGAAGATGTTATTCAACCATTACTTTCATGTACTAACAAGAGATCTCTTAGCTCCAAAGATATGTATGATACTTTGCTCCCTCTTTTTACAGGTGGACAGTCTAGTGCTAGCCCAAATAAGGCAATTTCTGAGCCTTTAAAGGTTTCATGTGATGATGCAGATCATTCCATTTTTGATGCAGATTTAGATGATGCACTTGTTGATGAGAGAATCGATATAGGGGAGGCAAAAGCTATGCCTAAATGGCTAGTGTAGACTTTGTAGGATAGCAAATTAGACGCACCTCTATCATATTGTACTCGTTCAGGCTCTCATAGTGTTTCTTTTGCATTAGGTTGCTATGTCTACCTCTAGTCTCTGTGATGAGAATGAGCCTATTTCGTTTGATGAAGGACAAGATTTAGAAAATTGGATGGTTGCTATGCAATCAAAATATGATATGAAAAATGGTACCTAGACTTTATTTGACTTGCCTCCTAGCAAGAAGGCCATTGGCACTAAGTGGGTATACAAGATGAAGCGTAAGCCTGATGGGACAATTGACAAGTATAAGGCTAGGCTTGTTGCAAAGGGTTATGCTCAAGAAAGAGGCATTGATTTTGATGAGAACTTTGCTCCTACATGCCGAGTGACTACTATTCATAGCATCTGTGAACTTGCAACTCATCACGATCAATTGGACATTAAAAGTGCATTTCTAAATGGTGACTTTCATGAAGAAATGTATGTTTTTCAGCCCCGTGGTTGTGTGTAGGAAGGGCATGAAAACAAAGTGTGCAAGTTGAAAAAGGCATTGTATGGTTTGAAGCAAGCACCACACACTTGGTATGAAAAGATACATGCCTACCTATTTGCACATGGTTTTGAGAACAGTCCAATTGAGAGCACCTTATATGTTAAGCATCCAAATGATATGCTTCATATCATTATTGTCTATGTTGATGACATCTTGCTCACTGGTCCTCATGAAAAGCATATTTCTTATTTTAAGGCTGATTTGCATGCCTCATTTGAGATGTGTGATTTGGGGCATTTGCATCATTATTTGGGCATTCATTTCATGCAAGTTGATGGCAAAATAGCTTTGTGTCAAACAAAATATATTGACACAGTATTGTAGGGTTTTGGCCTTGAAGACCGCAAACCTATTGCCACTCCTATGGAGATAGGTTTTTGATTGAGTCTTGACGATGCTGGAGATGCATTTTATGCTATTCTCTATCAGCAGGCTATTGGATGTTGGATTTACTTATGCATTACTCGGCCATATATTCAATTTGTTGTCTCACAATTGAGCAGGTTTATGCATTGTGGAGGTGTCAAGCATTGGCACATGGTTAAGTGCATCTTTTGCTACTTGAGTGGTACCCAGCTACTTGGATTGTTTTATCCCAAGGGGAGATCACTACCGCCAGATTTACATGCTTTTTCTGACTCTAACTGGGTTGGTTGCTATGACACTCATGTGTCCACTAGTAGTTTTTGCTTCATGCTTGGTAGCTCATGCATATCTTGGTTGAGAAAGAAGGAGCCTACTGTGGCCACTTCTAGTTGTGAGGCTGAGTATAGGGAAGATTTCACAGTGACTATTGAGTGTGTGTGGCTCATATGTCTTATGGTTGATTTGGGCATTGGTCAGTCTTCTGCCACCACCATCTTCACTAATACTTAGAGTGCATTGGTAGTTGCGAGGAACCCTATGTTCCATGCTCGCACTAAGCACCTTGAGGTGCACTATTACTATGTTAGGTAGAGGTTCTCTGTTGGAGAGATCAGTTTGGCATATGTGCCCACATAGGAGAACATTGTATACCTTTTCAGAAATGCTCTGCCTAGGGAGAAGTTTGAAGCTTTCCACAAAGCTTTGGCCTTACTTCATTTCCTAGATTGATTCTGGATAGCTTGACACTTCCTTATACATGAGTGCCAGCTCAAATTTTGTATTGCAATCGAAATAAGATTCAAAACAAAAGGAATAAGAATTGGAGTGTGAAAGTACATAATTATAGGATAGATTTTTGTGAGCTTGCATGATTGAAGATTGCATGCACACACAAAATCTATAGATTTACACAAAGCTTTGATAAATGATTAGAGAATTTATGTGGACTGATATGGAGATAAAACATAGAGATTGTTTGCTTGGTAGTAAGAATGGAACATTGAGCTATTTGAAAGTTAGTATGACAAGGAATGCTATTGAAAATGAGAAAACAATTGATATTGTGGTGAACACGCAACAGTGCGATAATTTATGTAGGGAAAAAGCACTTGGATTTTTTATCTCCATTGATTAAAGAGATAACTGATGATTATCATCTACAATATCAATCGAATTAAACCAAGTGCTAAGGGAAGCAAACTAAACCTAAACCTAGTGAAGGATAATCAAGAGAAATCACCTTTTTAATTAAATCAATGGTATGGGTTGGGAATCAAATTGATGCTCATACAAGTTATAGTTAATGATCATCCAATTGAGCTTGGATCAAAGTTGACTTAATAAAAGAAAATCTAGTAAAAAATCAATCTAAATCTTGAACCGATACTATCAACACCCAATGCTAATGAATTCATTATAAGTCTCTTCAATCATCATACAATCTTAATTCATCAACTCAAATCAATACTTTCAATCAATAAGAAAAATGGAAACTTAATCTTGTAGTTCGTAAAGCATTTTTCAAATTTGGCATTCACCAATTAAAACTAAGTCAATCACTATTAGAATTCTAGGAGAATACAAACTCAAGTGTGTGATGGACTTCAAACGATTATTCCACATCATCCTATAATTATGAGAGAGTCAAATGGATTCATGTATGAGTTTTAACTAATTGAAAGGCGTCCAATTTTTGAATGAGAGAAATCAATGAAACGTTTTGGTGAGGTAAAAGGAAAATCAACCACTTCATTTTCCTCCTCTACATTTAAAATGTTTTGATTTGTAGTTACTGTTGAATTCATGTGTATTAAGATTTTTAGCATTGAGTAATTAAATGTGTTAAGTTATCCCCTTTCTAGCTTATCTCTCATATAGGCAAATATATTTGTGTTTATAGCTCCATGTTGCACCATTTTGTCCAAACCTAGATTCATTGTCACTATCCCACATGCAAGGATACTTCCTTTCCACTCCATATAAGCAAGACCTCCCTTTACTTCACTTATGCTCATTTAATCTAATTCATTGTCAAGAGTGTGCACTCTCTCCTCATGGAGTCTCCATGCTCATAGAGCATTACATGTAAGTATTTCCATTTTGTTCATTTCTTCTCTATCTTTTGTACTTTGATCCTCCATAATTTGTTTAGTTTTTTTTTATAATAGAGTGGGAGTAGTCTTTTCTATTTCAAGATGGTATTAGAGCATAGGTTAAAACTTAGTTTTGTTTGTCTTTTCATTGTGAATATGTTCTTTTGAGTTTATGTTTTCATCTTCTTCTTCATTGCCATAGATTCAAATTATGTCCTTTTAATCCCTCTATCCCTCCCTTGCATCATATACTGCCTTCTCAATACCTCTTATTTTTGCAAGTTTTCTTTTGGAGCACTTTGTTCCATCCAATAAAGTTCTTTTAAGCACTACAATCAGTAATAAAAGTGATTGTTAGGACTTGTAGTCCATTCATAGACCATGTCATATGTGGAGATACTCGTTATGAATTACGAAAGCTTTCAAATGTATAGCGGACTCAAGAAACACCATAATAATCCAAATGTTGAGTTGAAACTTTTAGCGATGAGCCTATATGTCATTGTTATCACTCTCAAAATAACGATTCAGTGTGCTGCTAGTTTGTGAGCTTGTGGTTCACAATACACATGGATTTGAAGGTATATGTCCCCTATGATGAAGCTCAACTTGTTAGCCAAAAAATCCTATCTTTATATCTTATTTGGTGGAGGACAGTAGCTAGTCACTTGTTTCTATACACCTCCTAGCTATTAGAGCCACAAAAGAAAGTATGGAAGGCTTGGAGTCAAGGGAGATTTTGAATCTCTATGATGCACCCAAATACTCTTTTGCTTTGCATGGATGAAACAATATAGATTCAATACATTACAAACCACTCATGCGTTTGGTAGCAACTCTTGTACATATGTCCACTTTTTTTTTCTGACACTACAAGGAGATGTGGGTGCAACCATCTTGCGGCTTAGTAGATGCACAAGGTTTCCACTCCTTCTCATCCAAAGCTTGAAAAGCATTGTTATCATATGCATGTTATATGGAACAAATTATTTTTGAGATTCTACATGTATGGATTGAAAAAGAGATCTCATTACTTATTTTCCCATAAATATGTTTAGAGAGGAAGTCTCAAATTCCCCTACCTAATTTTTATGTAATCAATGGCACAAGTAAATGCTGTTTCAAGGTTACATCACACACAATTATGGCTCATGTAAGGGTCTCTCACATATAAACTTGGTGCCTCTTGTCCATGTAAAGGATCAAGCTCATACATTCACTCAAGCATATGGTCCCAAAAGCCCACTAAAATCCAAGTTCAAGCAAAGGAGTTCAGCTCAAGAGAAGACTCTACAATATTCAAAGCCCACTATGTCAAAGAGAAAAAATTATCTCAAAAGTATATTACATCCAAAGCTCTCAAGAAAACAAAAATAAAGGCATGTTAAGAAGAGGACCAAGGTGTCCACACCATGAAGTAAATAACCATAAAAAGGAAAAACATCAAAGGAGGCAAATGGATCATAAGCACTACTCTCCCATGTGTAAAATCCATATGTCTAGGGATGCCATATGTCTCTCGACCCCTTATGGATGCCATGTATCCAAACACCATGGATGCTATATGTCCATAGAACCAAACAAACTTTGATGCCATATGTCCAAGTTATATCTAAGGATCCCATATGTCTTTAGATCTAAAAACCTAATGGACTAATTGATGCCACATGTCAGTAGTTCCCCACATTGCAAACAAAATGGTGATCACATGGGGTGGTGGTGTTGAGAATTCCATGCTCCACTCTTTTGTCCAAGCTTAGATTCATTCTCATGTAAGATCATTTAATCCCACATGCAAGTATATTTTCTCTCCACTCCATATAAGCAAGGCCTCCCTTCACTCTACTTATGCTTATGTACTCTAGCTCATTGCAAAGACTGTGCACTTTCTTCTCATGGAGTCTTCATGCTCATAGAGAATTATATATAAGTAATTATTTTCACTTTGTTAATTGATTCTCTATATTCGCGTTATGAAGTTCCTTGTGCGAGCACCTCCAACACTTGTATTTGCAGTACCTGTAGTTGCAGGTGTAACATGATGTCTTTCAACACCCTACACAATGTTCCACAGTCCTTTTGCAACCAATACATGTCACATCATATAAGCCCATAATGGGTAGTTGGTACCATCCAACTTATCCTCAACAGCCAACATACGGAATACATCACTGCATTCAGCCATGGCCGGTGACTAAAATACCTTGATGCAGAAAATTTACTGTATCTCAAAAAGTTGAACAGAACTGCCCAGACGAGTTCTGCTAGACCTATAGCAGACTTTGAGACGCTTAAACTAGCGAACAGAAATTGGTATATACCTTTGGCACAAAAGGACGAAATAGCCTGCACAAGCGCTGCGATAGTGCGTTCGGAGGCCGAAACGAGCTCAGATCGCAATTTTGGCACCACAAAGCGAAGCCGTTTTGATCTCTGAAACACCCTAAGTATGCTCACCAAATTTCATGCGAATCTGAGACTGCAAACGGAGGAGTGTCGACGGTGCCCTAGATGAAGCGACGACCTGCTCTGATACCACTTGTTGGAGTTAGACGTCTGCGGAGGCACGCGAACAACACAAGGAAGAAGAAGAAGCTTGGAGCACAACACACAATACTGAATGTATTACTAGAGAATGTACAAAGATAAGTAGCCCATTAGGGCAATAGGCGTATATACAAGTTGAGGGAAAAAAAACCTCCTAAAGAGGGAAAAAAGTGCCCCGGTGGTCCTAGTGTGTTCACACACATCACTACCTAAATATATCAACACTAGTATATTGATCAGCCTGCACCACAAGGTTCTTCTAGGGACGATACACTCTAGAGGGGGCAGTGTTAATAGTACAAGAGGCCAAGGAATCTTGAGCAACCAAGGGTATTTGAAGAAAGAAAGACAAATAGCTGGACAAGGCTTGGAAATAGGCCTATGTAGACAAGGGAGTCAGATGAGAACATGTGGACAATAAGATCTCACAAAATTTCAAAACTTTACATTTATAAAAAGTGATTTTCATCACTACACCCATTGCAAATAATAAATTTTGAGGATTCCAACTCCATTTTCTGCAAGCCAAGGAGTCCTTTATCTTGAGGAATACTAAGAGATCTTGTATTTCAATGTTCATAATTTTTGGATCTTGTTTGAGCCCCCAAACTAGCTTAGGAACCTATTTTCCAACTAGGCCAGACACTACGTCTGAAACATGCCAAAAGTGGTCAAAAACTAAAAAAAGAGCTATAGACCTCATTTTTGGGATTAGACATTTAGAGATTGAGCTTATTCTTGAGAATTGTGAACATCTCTTGAGTTCTTGAATATAAGATTCCATTGTTCCAATCCTTTCTATCCTTGTGCCTTTATGTGTGTGTATGTGCATTCTTTTCCTAGTGCTTCTCACCCACTCACTTAGGCATTCCTATTGCTCATGAACATCATATCATCCTCACCTCTTTGCATATTGACATTTATGAGGTCGATCTTCACCACGGTGGTACTTTCATTGCGCTACAGTGACAAATATACACATACATATACATATACATATACATATACATATACATATACACATACATATACATATACATATACATATACATATACATATACATATACATATACATATACATATACATATACATATACATATACATATACATATACATATACATATACATATACATATACATATACATATACATATACATATACATATACATATACATATACATATACATATACATATACATATACATATACATATACATATACATATACATATACATATACATATACATATACACATACATATACATATACATATACATATACATATACATATACATATACATATACATATACATATACATATACATATACATATACACATACATATACACATACATATACATATACATATACACATACATATACATATACACATACATATACATATACATGTACATATACATATACACATACATATACATATACATATACATATACACATACATATACATATACATATACATATACATATACATATACATATACATATACATATACACATACATATACATATACATATACATATACATATACATATACATATACATATACATATACATATACATATACATATACATATACATATACATATACATATACATATACATATACATATACATATACATATACACATACATATACATATACATATACATATACATATACATATACATATACATATACATATACATATACACATACATATACATATACATATACATATACATATACATATACATATACATATACATATACATATACATATACATATACATATACATATACATATACATATACATATACATATTCAAGACTTGTGATGGTAGCATAATTAAGGCTTCCAATTATGCTTCTATATGCTGAAATATCTTCAAGAGGTTGTCCTTCACCTGCACATAACTTAGTGTTTGGATCCACAGGTTGTGTGAGTGGCTTACATCCACTCATACCATACTCATAAAGTACATCTATCAG
The DNA here is from genome assembly GCA_020310875.1 of Ceratopteris richardii. NCBI lineage: Eukaryota > Viridiplantae > Streptophyta > Polypodiopsida > Polypodiales > Pteridaceae > Ceratopteris > Ceratopteris richardii. The sequence continues at coordinate 82,286,804 of CM035412.1, read as the reverse complement.
TATTTCCTTTGAGCAAGGTAAATACCATTTTTCACATAAATAACTTCAATCCCCAGAAAGTATTTAAGAACTCCAAGATCTGAAATCTTGAATTCATTTCCAAGCTTGGCCTTGATCCATGTGATACCTGCATCATCACTTCCTATTATAATCAAGTCATCCACATATATGCATACATAGACAACTAGTCCTCCTTCCTCCTTGAGGTATAAGGAAGGATCTCCATCACTTGGCTTGTATCCAGACCTGCACAAATACTCCACAAGCCTTTGATTCCATGCCCTAGGAGCTTGCTTTAAACCATACAATGCTTTTCTAAGTTTACAAACAAAATCTCAATATTTAGGGTTCTCAAACCCTAATGGTTGAGTCATGTAGACTATCTCCTGCAAATCACCATCAAGAAAAGCATTCTCTACATCCAAATGATAAATTGTCCACCTCCTAGATGTGGCAACCCCAATGATTGCCTTAATTGTGGTCATTTTTGCAACCAGGCTGAATGTTTCTTCATAGTTAATCCCATAGGATTGAGCAAATCCTTTTGCCACAAGCCTTGCTTTGTACCTAGCAATTGAACCATCAAAATCTCCCTTCACTTTATAGACCCATTTGTTGCCAGTTACCTTCATCCCTTATTGTCTTGGAACAAGACTCCATGTGTTGTTGTCTTCAAGGGCTTTGTACTCTTCTTCCATAGCTTCTTGCCACTCCTTTGTGTCTTTGGCCTCTTCATAGGTAGAAGGTTCATGATCTTTGATAACATTAGTCATAAAAGCATAATTCCTAGCAATATAACTATCATAAACAAGCCTTGAGATTCGATGTTTTTACCCTTGTTGACCTCCTTTCTTCCCCTTTTGGTAGAATGAACCTTCTTTGCCTTGGTGCCTTGATTTCTGCTTTTGATGTAGCTCCCCCTTCTAACATAGGTTCTTCAAAGTCATAACATACATCTTTCAACCCTTGCATCCATCTTACCTCTCAACTCTTGTGGCACATGTGTGTAGCATACACAACCAAATATTCTAATGTGTGAAAGGTCTAGTTTCCTTCCACTCCATGCCTCCTCAGGTGTCATGTCATGCATCCCTGATGTGGGACACCTATTCATCAAGTACAGAGTAGTAGATACAACATTTGCCCAATGTGTTAAAGACACATTCATTCTTGGCTTGATTGACTCCCTTGATAGCTTTGGTTGCCTTTTTGGTAGTTGTGTCTACCTCTTCCTCTTGAACCACCTCTGTTGCCTTTGCCTCTTCCTCCTTTGCCTACATAGAAGAGTTGGTCTTGGCTGCCCTTTGACTTGTTGCCTCCATGGTTGAGCTCCTCAGTCACGATAAGAGAATTAAGTTGCTCAAAATCTGGTAATGAATCCCTTACATACACAGAGGTTGTGAATACCTTCCATTTATCATCTTCTCTAAGCCCATGAAGTGTGTGGCCAACTAGGTCATCATCATCTGCAACACATCCTATTGAACCAAGTGCATCCGAGATCTCTTTTACTTTGAGTATGAAGTCATTAATGCTCT
>CM035412.1:82265266-82277766 GCA_020310875.1 Ceratopteris richardii | reverse complement strand
ACCGCTTTATATGGTTGAGTAGTACTCCCATGTTGTAATTTGGACATCTATTTTTTAGTGAGTAAGCATCCAGCTTACGTTCTCTATCTTTGTCTCAAGGTCTCTTTCTTTCTATCTCTCACTTATCATCTTAATTAATTAAGTGTGTATGCTCAAAAGGTTTTAGTTTGGAACGATCCTGGGGCCCCAAATTCGAACACTTGGTATCAGAGCATAATTGACATACACACTTAGTTAAGATGAGTGAGATTAGAATTGAGATTGAAGACAAGTTGGATGGATCTTCTAATTATCCCATGTGGAGTTTCATGATGATGAATATATTAGTGACAAAGGATTTATCGAGTATCGTCAATGGATCCTTAACAAGACCCATACGAGAAGGTGAAGGAGGAGCTACAACAACTTCAAGAGGTGCTGGAATTACTATTAGAGAACCAACTGAAGAAGAGGTAACCACTTCAACATCTAGAGTCACAGGTAGGTCTTTACCTACATTTCCCCCTATTGAAGATCATGCAAGGTGGGATGCTAGAGATGCTTTAGCACTCTCATTCATAGCAATGAGTGTTAAAAAGCATATTCTACCATAGATCAGATCTTGCAGAAGTTCTAGACAAGCTTGGTTAAAGCTTGAGAATCTTTTTCAAAGAAAAAATCCTGCTAGGAAAGCTCACTTGAGGAGACAACTAGCAAATACAAGGATGAAGGCTGGTGAGTCAATTCAAACCCACATTACGAGACTCGTTGACTTGAGAGATCAACTTCTAAATATAAGAGTTGAGATATCAGATGAAGAAATGGTAAACACGCTGACTAATTCACTTCCTATTTCATATCGATCTTTTATAAACACTCTTACCCTTACCACAAGAGATAGAGAGGTTACATTTGAAGAGTTAGAGATCTTGTTGCTTCAAGATGAAGAATTGAAGGGAATGGAAGAGAATAAAGAAGCACTTTTATCTTCATCAAAGGGTAAAAAGAAGAAGAAGGATAAGAAGGAAAAGCAATCCAAGAAGGAAACTAGGTCCCTCTCACTATCTACCTCGGATTCTGTTTCTACTACATCTTAAGAGAAGTCTTCTAAGAAGAAGGAAGTAATATGTTATTACTGCAAGAAACCTTGACATTTAAAAGCAGCATGTTATAAAAGGATTGCAATAGAAAAGAAAAAGGCATCAGGTAATGTTGCAAAATATGATAAAAAAGGGAAATCTCAAGGTGATTATTATGCCTGTATCACCATTGAGGAAGTAGCTTTTGATCAGGCAACTTTACAAGTTCTTTCAACAAGTCCTTGGATATTTGACTCAAGTGCTACAAAGCATATGATAGGTTGTAGAGATGTGTTTTCTTCTCTTTCCTATTCTTCAGGTAGAACAGTTTCTATTGCAGATGGCAATGATTTGGATGTTTTGGGAATAGGTACAGTAACCCTAAAGTCAAGAGAAGGTGGTAATTTTTAGATTTTGGACGTTCTTTATGTACTTGAAATGAAGAAGAATCTGCTATCTATATCTGCATTTTTAGGTGATAGTTTTAAAGTCGTATTTGAGATAGATCTTTGTAAGATCTTATCACATAAAGACAACAAGTGTATTTTACAAGGTGAGCATAGAGGAGGGAGCTTTGTTTTGTCAAAAATTAGTCAGACATATGCAGTCAAATCTTCATCATCGGTGGAAGATATGAAGCTATGGCATGAAAGATTTGGACATATTAGTTTTGGAGCTCTCAAAAGTATCAAAGATAGAGGTATGGTTGAGAGTTTACCCTCATTCAAGCTACCAGATGATTCAGATATATGTGAAGGATGTCTTGAAGGTAAGATGCATAAACTACCTTTCAATAAACATGGTCATATTATAGCTACCCGAAAATTGCAGATTATTCATTGAGATGTGAATGGACCTATGAGAGCAGAATCTATTCAGGGTTTCAGGTATTTTGTTCTATTCGTTGATGATTTTACGAGATATTCATGGATCTATGGTCTTAAGTTGAAGTCAAAAGTCTTTCGTATGTTCAAGAAGTTTGTAGCTATGGTTGAAAATGAAAGTCTGGAAACTATCCAGATTCTCAAAAGTGATAGAGGTGGAGAATACTTGTCAAATGAATTCTAGAAATTTCTTGATGATAAAGGTATTACTCGACACCTTACTATTGCTTATACTCCTAAGAAAAATGGTGTTGCAGAAAGAAAGAATAGAGTACTTGTTGAGATGATGCGGAGCATGATGGCATCCAAAAAGCTTTCACTGAAATTCTAGTTTGATGTTGTACATACAACTAATCACATTTTGAATAGTTCATCTACAGAAGCTTTAAAGGTAATCACACCTTATGAAGCTTATTATGGTAGAAAACATGATGTGAGTTAATTGAGAGTGTTTGGATCACTTTCTTATGTACATGTTGAGAAAACGGACCGAGGAAAACTAGATGTAAAGGCAAAGAAGTTGTTTTTATTAGATATATTGTTGAGAGTAAAGGATACAGGTGTTATGTTCTAGAGACAGGTGAAGTTATTCTTTCACGTAATGCTTATATTGCTGAAAATAAGGTTTATGATAAAGAAGCAGAAATTCGAGAGTTCATTAGTGAAAATGACTATGGATTTTTTAGAAAGATTATGGATGTACATGTTCAACCATATCTAGAGGGAGTTAAAATTCCTAGGATTCAAGAAAGAGTTGAAGAAAGATGAATTTCAAAACCTTCTGTAGAGTCAGTTCCACAAGAGACTTTGGTTCTAGAAATGGAAGAAGTTAGAGTTTCAGAAACTCCTAGTACCTCGACAGGACAAGTTCCAAAACCTATGGAAGCTGAAGGGTCAGAAAGAGTTTCAACATTATTTAAAGATACACCTACATGGTTATATCATACTTAGAAAGATAGTGGTATAAAGACTTTTACTGGAAGAACAAGGAGTCAGACTAGACAACAACAACAAAAAGATCATGTAAGTTTTGCTGAAGACTTTGAGATTCATGATATTTTGGCACTTACGACTGTTGAAGATGAACCTGCATGTGTTAAAGATGCACTTAACATTCCTATTTGGAGAAAAGCTATGCAAGAAGAGATTGATTCTATTCATAAGAATCAAACTTGGTAGCTATGTGAGTTACCAGAGGGAAAGAAGGCTATAGGTGTAAAATGGATCTTCAAAATCAAAAGGAAAGCAGATGATACTATTGACAGGTACAAAGCAAGAGTATGATGAGACATTTTCTCCTACATCTAGGATGATTGTTATTAGGTCAATACTTGCTCTAGCAACACATTTTGGTTGGCATATATATCAACTTGACATTAAGACTACTTTTCTAAATGGTGATTTACATGAGGATGTGTATATTCAGCTTACAGATGGTAGCAGATGCAAAGTCATTTGATGCTACTTTATATAGTCAAGCAATTGGTTGCTTGATATATTTGTGTAATAATATCCTGATATACAGTTTGCAGTTTCCCAAGTATCAAGGTTCATGCAGAATCCAACAATGTTACATTGGAAAGCAGTAAAGTGGATCTTTCAATATTTGAAGGGAACTTCAAATTATGCTATGGTATTTTTGAAATCTACATATTTGTTACTAAAAGGATTTTCAGATTCTGATTGGGCAGGTGATAGAGACACAATAAGAAGTACTAGTGGATTTTGTTTTTATCTTGGAGATTTTCTTATCTCATGGCTTTTGAAAAGACAACCCACTATTGCAACTTCATCCTATGAAGTTGAATATCTTGCAGCATTTATAGCTACTCTAGAGTCAATTTGGTTGCAGAAGATTTTCAGTTATCTTGATGTGAGAGTACATGAACCCATTCAGATATTTTTAGATAGCCAGAGTGCTGTAGCTATAGCAAAGAATCCAGTGCATCATGCAAGGACAAAGCATATAGAGGTACACTACCACTATATTCGAGAGTAGATAGCTAAGAAGCACATTGAGCTGGTTTATGTTCCTTCTAGTGAGAATGTTGTAGATATATTTACCAAAGCATTGACTGAAGATTTGCAGGTTACTGAAGCTTGTATCATTGTGACATTGAAGGAGGGATTATTGGAAGACAATGTCCCATGGTAAGCTCGTACATGATGTGTAGTTGTTCTATATAGATCTTATACAAGCAAAAGCATGGGTGCCTTGGATAGCGCAGCGATCTCCCATACAATCCACCAGGGTTTGAATCTCGGTAGCACAACGAAGAAAAGTTTTTTTTTGAAAAGCAACTTTTGACAAAATGCTCACGGACAGCACCGTCTTTGCGATAGTTTTTCGTCATGTGATTTTCTTCTTTTCGGAAAAATTCCGATCGATGCACAATGTTAGAGTTTGCTTTATTTAAGCATGCTTTTGGATAGGCCTATAATACTATATAAGGAGATCATGGGCTCATTATTCATATCACTCATCAAGCAAAGAGGAGGTGATCAAGCCAGCTCTTGGTTTTCTAAAACTTTGGAGGTGGAGTTTTGGTGAAGGAGAGGCTACTCTCTTGGAGCAAGAAGTCTTCTACAATGGTGGTAAATATCTTTTGTGAGTTAACCTTATATTTTGTTTTTAGGGTTTCTCTACCCTAATCTCAAAATTAGGGTTGGTTGATTTACAATTTTGTTACACTATTTTGTGAGAATAAGGTTAGCTTTGTTGCTCATTCACTTCACACACACTTAGATTATTTCCACATAATCTAGATTTTGTATCATCATCTTCTTGGATGTTCTTCCATTAGTGACTGCACCACTTTATATGGTTGAGTAGTACTCCCATTTTGTAATTTGGACATCTATTTTTTAGTGAGTAAGCATCCAGCTTACGTTCTCTATCTTTGCTCAAGATCTCTTTCTCTCTATCTCTCACTTATCATCTTAATTAGTTAAGTATGTATGCTCAAAAGGTTTTAGTTTGGAATGATCGTGGGGCCCCAAATTCCAACACTTTTCACTTATCCAACCATTGAGAAATGCATTCTTTTACATCAAGTTGGAGGAATCTCCAGTTCATGCAACAACTACAGTTATCAATGTTTTGCTTGTACTCATCTTTGCAAGTGGTGAGAATGTTTCCTCATAGTCCATACCATGAGTTTGTGAGCATCCTTTGGCAACTAATCTTGCCTTGTACCTGCAAATTGATCCATCTGAATTTCTTTTGATTTTATCTACCCATCTACAACCAATGACCTTTTGATTGGGTGACATTGGAACCAAATCCCAAGTAACCATCTCCTTCAAAGCATCTATTCCTTCTTTCATGGTCTTTTCCCAATTAGGGATTCCCTTTTTCTCCTCATAGGTTTAGGGTTCATTTGAAATTGATTCTTTTTCCAAGGAGATTGAATGCTTTATAAAAATGTGGAATCATATCCATACCTTTCTGGTTGTTTCTTCTACCTTGTCGATCTTCTAGGGGCTTGTTTGGAGCATATCTCCACACTCTTGCATCTTTGCTTTGCCTCTTGAATTCCATAGTTTTTAATCCTTTTCCCTTTCATCTTGGTCTTCATCTATATCACTTCTTGGATCCTAGACCTGTGTATCATGCTTTCTTCCTAGTTGATGAGAATCAAAATCAAGATCATATGGTAGAGTTACCTTTTGTTTATCTTCATCATACCAAGACCTGTGTTCTTCAAACACAACATCCCTACTTGTAGTGGTTTGCTTGCTTGAAGGATTGTAGAACTTGTAACCCATGTGAGTTGATTCATACCCAATAAACATTGCCTTTGTTGCCCTTTCATCTAGATTGCCTCTTATTTGTGATGGTACATGGACATAAACTAAACAACCAAACACCTTGCAATGTCCAAGACTAGGTTTTCTTCCATGCCATGATTCATAAGGAGTCATACCTTGAAGTGATTTGGATGGTAGTCTATTGACAAGGTACAAAGTAGTTGAAATAGCCTCTACCCATAGATAATGTGGCAACCTCTTCTCTTCAAGCATTGTTTTGATTGATCCAACCAATGTCTTGTTCTTTCTTTCTACAATTCCATTTAGTTGAGGAGAGTACCTAGTAGTCACTTGCCTCTTAATCCTTTATCTTGCAAGAACTCATCAAAGTCCTTGGAGAAGTATTCTCCCCCTCCATCAGATTTGAGTTTCTTGAGTGATCTACCTATATGATTCTCCACATGTGCTAGATACTTTTTGAAGCAATCAAACACTTCATTCTCATTTTTGATAAAGTACAGAGTAGTCCATCTACTATGGTTATCAATAAATGAGACATAATACCTTGATCTTGCCAATGAAGGTTCTTAACTTGATCCCTACACATCAGTGTACTAATTCCAAAAAGTTGTTGTGGATGTAGCCTTTATGGTTGAATGGCCATCTTGTGCCTTCCCAATAAGAGATGCATCACATTTGTTGATCATGTGTTGCTTTGATGTATTTGGAAGATCTAGAACACTTTGATCCCTACATATATCCTTCAAAGTTCTTTCATTCACATGAGCAAGTCTCTTATGTCACACTTCAAGCTCACTTAGGGTTTTAGATCCAATTTGAATAAAGTTGTGTTCTTGGTTTCTCCTACTTCAAAAGTAAAGAGCCTACCATGCTTCTTACCTCTGTCTATCTTCTTGAAACCTTGACATGGATCTTCCACAAAAGCTCTATGTTGGGTGAACCTAACTTGAAAACCTTTTTCAACTATTTGGCCTACAATTATTAGGTTCTTAGTGATAGTGGGTACATAGAGAACCTTACTCACAATGTTTTTCTTGCCATTGGAATCTTTGGAATTACCAATCTTCTCATCATTGTGCTTAATATAATCCCTTGTTTTTACTTCATGTCTATGCTATTGACTTTCCAAGTTAGATAGAAGATAAATATTGCTTTAAACATGGTTTAAACATCCTGAATCTATGTCAAATAAATGATCATCTGCTTTACCTTCTTTGTGGCTTAGATTCATTAGAAGAAATGAGTCTTCATGTAGTTGATCTCTGAATAATTGTTGAAGTTACTTCTATTGTGACTTCTATTGTTGTTGTTGAATTTGTGTCCACATCTGCCTCTAATTTTTCCATATCCACCTCTTCCACTTACTTTTTAGATCTTTCCATTGAACCAACAATTTGGAGTGGTGTGATTGGTCTTATTACATATGCCACAAGGTTGAACATTCTGGGCTTTGTTTTTCTCATGCTTTGGTCCTTTCTTCTTCCCTTTGCACTTGCTCTTGCTTGCAAAGTTGGCTTGGGAAGTCTACTCTTTATCCTCTTCCTTCTTCTTTCCTTTCAGTTTCTTGTCCTTCTTATCTGCATATAGACCACTAGTTGAATTACCATGATTGGAATTACCTTTCTTTATGCTATCATTGGCCTCTTGATTGAAGAGTTTTCCAAGAAAGATGTTGAAGTCTTGCGTTTGCACATCCATGATAAGATCATAAGCCATGGTGAAGGATTTCCATTGCTTATCACTTCTAATTCCATTTAGAATCTTCCTCATGATGGCCTCTTCTTCAATCAGCTCTCCAATGGATGCTAACTGCTCTGCAACATCCTTGACCTTGTGTCACTCTAGTACAATGGTGAGTACCAATGTGAGAAGTTCCACCTCGTAATTGTCAATATGCAAAGAGGGTAGGCCGAATGAAGATCGAGAGCGAGTGAAGTGCACAAAGGTGATGGTGAGAAACACAAATGCATATACGCACATACACACACACGAGGAAAGTGGCGATGGAGATCAATGGAAGGCAAGAAAGGAACTCATATTCACCACAAACTAGTTACAATAGTTCTACAAGCCCAAAAGTTACTAGTTTCAAAAGTCTTCAAAATGAGCTCTCTAGCTCTATTTATAGTTTTTGCCTAGTTTGAACTGGTTTCCGATCTAGTGATCGGCATAGTTAAAAAATAGGTTCTACATCTAATTTGAGGTAGCTAATGGCTTCCAAAAATTATGAAAATTGGTATGAGCCTTAGACTCCTCAAGGTTGAGGATTCCTCGGCTTGCATAAAATGGAGCCGTACGTGCAGTAATCGGATGTATGTACATATATTACATTGTTTTAGTGATAAAAATCACTTTTTGGGTTATGAAATGACTCTTTTTAATAAGCAGGTAAGCATTGATGCTTGAATACCACTTATTAACTCCTCCCTGGACCTATGTGCTTCATCTGCGTCTGTGATGGGTTCTTGTACTTGGTCCTGTGCCGTGAACACTCCACTCCTCCTCGTTTCTATCATCCTTGATAGAACTTGATCTTGCATGGGTAATGTCGTTATTGAGGAGGTCTGTCACAAGGGTGTGTTCTGTGATTCGAATGCCCCTGCTAGGATCTTTTTCTAACTTCTCCCAATCGATGGGTTGGGGTTCAGCACGAGGTGGCATTTGATAGTGCTAGGAGTACATCATGCATTCGCATGTGAACAAATGGAGTAGGTGAGTGGGTCTACTAAGAAATACTTCTGAGTGGTACTCCCTAAATCCAGTAGTGAACATATCTTCAAATGTCTACTTGTAGCACATAGGCATATATTTCAATCGGTAGTGCCATGCATAACATACCTTGATTGATGGCGTCGTGCTCATATCGTACACTAAATCCAAGTTTCCATGTTTGAACTCGAGGATGTTCACCGTTGGAGCCTTGACATGCCTAAATGTCTTGAAGACCATTTGCATCATATCAAAAATTTTCTCTGTCATTTGCGTGGAAATGTCGGGCATACGATGCACGCGAGGTAACCAATGGTGAATGGTAGCCATCATGTAGCCCATAGTAGGTGTGTTATTCTAGAGAGGTGCTAAGTAAAGGTAGTTGAGCCAGTCTTGACATTGTCGATTGCTCTAAACTTTAATTGCAAAGGCCTTCCAGGAACATCTTCTAGGGATTGGTCCATAGCATAGGTTGTATTTTAAATGGATGGGCGCACATCCACTATATGCATCATCTCTGGATATTGTTGTAGTAACTCCGTCCTCCATGTAGGTTGATAGATATGACCCTTTTCAGCTTCCGGAGGGACATCTTCTGGCTCAAACTGGGTGGCATGCATTGGGTGCTTCATAGTGATGCTCTCAATTTGTAAATTATATTCGGTGAGCAATAGGAAGTAAGGTTTATACTACAGCTCTAGTAGTTATGTGTCAACGTGGTGCTATAGCGGCAAAATACGGAGACTTTAAAATAACTTCTTCAATATTTGCCATCGTATGTAACTGAGCATCAACTCTCATCGAATGCATTTTGTCGAGTTCTTCAACCATCTTCAACCATGCCGGGGGAGGTAACTCATACATATCTTGACCTGCTTCTAAGGATCTACCTCCAACCATGGGCAATGGTACATACTCTTCTTCAAATGTGTCATCCATTGGGACCTGTATGGTCTCGTCTAGCTCCAAAGTCAGGTGGGGATTTTGGTCTAGGAGGCTCCGTCATGCTAGATACTTGGGCCTACAACTCCTGGACTTTCGTTCATAGCTCATTTCAATTCTTCAAGGAGGGTTGGCAGGGTGACCTCTTGCACAATCGTAGGTCCTAATGAATCCTTGAATGTCAATTGCTTGTTTGCTTCCTTGTGCATCTCACACTCTACTTGTAGTCGATCATAATCTTCTAGCACGCGTGAGTGGTTGTCCAATAGAATTTGCATGCACTCAGGAGGAACTTCTCTAAAGCATGAGGGGCTTATGGGTGTCTTTGGATGATCTAGTGTAGCCTCGAAGTTTTCATGGTTTTGTTGTTGGAGTCGTTGATTTTCTTCTCTCGCTGCATTGAGGTGCCTCCATAGGAGTGCCACATTGCATGATAATTGCAAATTGCACATTAAATGTACATCTAATTGAGACTCGATATCTTTCACATGCTCCTCTAACTGTGCCTCAAAGGTTTGTTGTTGCTTTTGCTCTCCACTTCCAAGGTTTGATATTTCATGTTGAGTTCTTAATTCTGTAATGTCAATGCATCTAGCTATTTCTGCAATTCTTGGGTCGTCTATTGGAGGGTTGAATGCTGTCACCCTAACAAAGAATACTCGGTGTTAATTTTTTGAAGGCACACTGTATCATTTGCTGAATGGCAGCAGCAACAATGGAAGATGATGACAATGCAAAAGTTGGAAATGATACATGCATGGTGGGTTGTGATGCAGTGGGTATGGGAGTTGGGGTTGGGACAGTGGATGTTGTGGCAGGTGTGACAAGGTGCGGGGTGATCGGTGTCATGTGGAGTGTGCTAATTGATGTGGATGATACTTGTACATGTGCATCCGGTGAGGTAGTGGGCGAAATCTCCATGCCACTGGAGGTGCTTTTGGTGACGGCAATGTGAAATAGTGAAGTGGGTGTGATTGTACGAGGTGGGGGGTGCAATGGTGTTGTGAGAGGTGAGTGGAGTGGTGTGATTGGTGGCCATAAGAATTTAATTCTCGTGAAGACATTACAGTGGGAAAAGGGGAGGTTTGTGGATATAGAAAAGATGTGAAAGAGGGGTATAATGAGGATGGTTGTGTACGCGATGTAAAGGTGTACAATGGGTTCGTGGTGTACGAATGGAAATGTGGAGGTGGGGAAATGACTGGTGGCATAGGGAAAGGTGGAGTGAAGACAGATGTAATGGAAGGGTTAGTCATAATTGGGCTAGAGATAGGGGGCCAAATGGAAACGAGTGATGGAATGCAAATGTCGAGACTTTCTACAACATCAACGGAGGTTTGGGTTGGTTCTAGGGAAGAAGAAGGGGTGGTTTCACTAGTGGTATATACAAGGGTAGTGGCTTCACTCACAGTTAGGTCAATGATTGAAGAACTCACAGTGGGTGTAGATGTCATAGGTTCCATCGGTACATGAATATATTTGCCAGGCCATTTGAGTATTCGTACTCATCGAGGATCAAAGTTGGGAAGTGGTTTCTGCTTCAAGTAGTGCAAAGCTTCTGGTATGCTTATTGATTGGACCAATTCATGCATAGCTGCAATGAATATCTCCTCAAAGCCACCGTTGGCCAATTCTTGTTGCAAAATGGCTTGACTCTGCTCCTCAGTTATCCTGCTCTTCGCCCAAACCTTATTCATTGTGTCATGTAGCCATTTGATGGCTATCGTATATGCAATTGTGTTTTCTCACTCCTCTTCATATGTGCTGGTGTCCCCTTGAGCTTTGCCTTGTGTCTCTGATCGATGTTCTTCTCCCTCACTCTTCCTAGTGTTATCTGCACCATCATTGGTCATTGTGCAGTCATCATTTTCTTCTTCAAAGTCCGAGTCCTCGCCCCCTTTTGATGGTGTGGTTGGGTAAGCGGGCCGTTCAAATTCTTGAGAAATGAATTGTGTGTCCAAAAATTGGAAGTCACTGGACAACACCTCTGGTATCTCGAAGTCAAAGGTGGTGTTGATATCTTCTATACCCAAGCTAGCGATCGAAAATGTAAAAGATTCAGATACAAAAGTGGTGGTCACAATGGGAACCTCAATTGTTGTGGTGGTTGTGATCGGGATGGCAGTAGGAATAGTGGTTGCCACTTGTGAGACCTCACTCATTGTAGGGGTTTGATTCAAACGGATTCTGAGTGGTGGAACTAGCAGTTATGATGGAGCTAGAGATCATTGTGGGGAGGTCTCTAGAGTGGGTTTTGGTGAAGGTGAGTCCGCAACTTTTAAACAAGGAATTGTACCACGCATTCACTTTACTCTCCTAGTATTTGCAAGTCGCTTGGTTTTCTTTGAGCCCTTGTATTGATGTAATTGTGCTGCAGGAAGAGCTCTTTCAAGCACATATAAATAATGCGTGTGACAGCACAACAACCATGGAAAACCTTCTTCTTTTCCCAATGATGTCTTGCCAGTATGAGCTAGTCTTGGATGTAAGTTGCAATTTCAATCATTTGAGGGCCCATAGTAGTGAGGTATAATCCAAACCATAAGCGCTTGTGGGGAATTGTAAAACGATCCTATGCTAAAAAAGAAAAATGCTCGAGACAGATCCTCAAAGGAGTAGTGAGTTGAGGAGTGATTGTTGAGATAGCAGGCCATTTATCCACATCACTTCTCTTCACAGCCTCGCGAATGAGGTGCTCTTTCTCCATGGGTGTATGATTACCATGAATCTTAAGAGCTGTTATGATTAAATCCAAGGACAAAGTAAATTTCTTGAATGGGGGGTCATTTACTAAGGAAGGCAGTATGAATAGTGGATCCAACTCCTTTTGCTCTTGTTCCTTGATAGATGCGACCAAATAATAGCATCGATAGAAGTCAGGTTTAGGAAGTGCATTGAAATAGGTTGCAAATCCTGCTCACTGCCAAATAGTCCTGAGTTCTTCACTGTTCTGGAGGGCTTCAAACTCTTGAGAGAAGAACTAATATCACCACCAAATATTGGCTCCGTATGTCAGATAAGCCTCATAGATAAAATCTGCATCGCCCAATGGTCCGACGAGTCCTTGGAACCAATGCGCTTTACTGCTCACTTTCTCCATTTTACCCATGGGTGGGTCTTCAATTGGCATGGGGCC